>JARFJB010002190.1:17500-580000 GCA_036346205.1 Vesta saturnalis
ATGTCTCTTGAATTAGGCCACTGACATACATAACGCATCTTTAAATCCATAATTGTTAGTGTCTAGAGTTGAATATAAAATAGTAGAGTATTGAAAGTAAAGTGTTGGCTATACGCTCAATAAGGTTCTTTTAAGAAAATTAAGCTTGCGTTGTTTCATGAAATTTATATTAAAATTAATGATGCGTGACGTAATTTTTGAATTTGATTATTTAAACACAAAATTATATATTTAGAGAGATATTTGATTTTCTTCTGTAAGTTAGGTTGCTTTTCGTTGCTACTAATGGATATTACGGGTGGGTAATCCATTGTATCGCACATAAAATGTATGCGAACTAAGTAATTAGACTGTAATGAATATGATAACAGTTAAGGATTTTCAAATAGAGTTTATTTTATAAGTCAAAATTAACATTAGAGTAAAAATTATGATGGTAAAAGTGGATCGATATTTTGTACATCTACTAGAAAGACGTTCGTGAAAGATCGTATTTCTTGTCATTTCAGACTAATATCCGATTGGGTAATTTTCAATTTAAAGCCAAAAATATTACACAATGTAGTCAACATACAAGAGGGTAGCATTTAACCTATATTTCTTTTCCCAAGATCCAGTTTAGAAATAGTCGTGAACACGTTGAGCAGAATAGCAAAATTTACGCTTATATAGTTTCTGCATAACTTAAGTCTGATAGTCCCTATGTAAAGATTATCAAACCAGCGGAAAGGCTTAAATATATTAACTGTTATATTAAATTTATATTAATTTTAACTGTGGTTTGAAGAAATGGTTAAAGAAATTTTAGTTTTGCACATGAGATATTAATTAGTTAAATAAAAATAAAAAACAATTTTTATACGTTTCGCCCAGATCTGGGCTTCTTCAATTGTATTAATGAAAATTAATTTTAATTTTTATTAATATTACTGAAGAAACTCAGATCTGGTTGAAACGTCTGAAATTTATCATTTCTTCTATTACAATTGAAAATTGTTTATAATTCAACAGTTCCAATTTTTTCTGTTAAATGAAAACACTTATAGGCCAAATTTAATAAATAAATAAAAGTATTGTTACTTAGTGGCGATTTGGGTGCATACTAAACAAAACTGGTAGAGAAAAAGGCTGCTGGCGTGTGAATGTAACACACCGATTTAAATAGTAGATTTCGCAACTAGTGCGCTGTTTACACATTTCTTGGTGCGAGGCTGTTCTTTTTTACCCGAGGCGTAGCCGAGGATAAAATATATGGCCGAGCACCAAAAGGTGACAGCGCACGTGTTGAATACATTTTTGTAATCGTTCACATAAAATTAGAAAAAATTAAATTTTGAAGTATTTGTTGACAAATGTCAAATTAAATACATAAATAAAAAAGTTTATATATTTAGTTATATACCACTTTTCTCTTTATGTATTAAAAGTAACGATTACAAAAACAATATTTCGTATATTATAATAATAAATAAAAAAGCTAGTGTGCTTGTGTAAATATGATGGTTTAATGGTTTAACCTAGAGTAAGAAAGCAAAAATTTAATTTTAGGTTCTGTTTGATGTGAATAAACTATAAGGCCATCTATTTTCCTTGTTTATGTACAAATTTTCAATACATAGGACTTTAACCACTATTGTGTTTTGTCTAATTTGTAATTGGTCTAATTTTAATTAGTAGGACGTTATAATTTCGAATAACCTCGTCAGTTGCAGAGGATATATGCATTGTAGATTTTCAAATTGTTTCATTGGTATTATAGTATATTACAGTACAAGTGGAGAAAGTACGAAATTGCAGCTGCGCGTTGGTCAGATTTGCCCACGAGGGCGCAACCCGAGTGCGCGAAGACCCACAAGCGGGTGCAATTCGTTTCTACACGTGTGCTGTATAACGTTTTGTTCAATCCTACTCTAAGAAATATGTATCTTTGGAAATATTTTCCGACGTGTTTCAATATTTAAGTAAACATAGACGGCTGCAGCAGGCTGGTTGCTACTTACTGTTAATTTTAAAATAATTAAATAAAGCGTTGATTTCTTTATAATTGTATCTACCGTTAATTTTAATAATCTATATAGTATATTACGTCACTAGTGAGTGCAAAACGTTTTGCAAAATGCAAAGTGACGCGTTGCCATAGGAATATTTTGAGGTGGGGTAATTAATCATTAACTTTCGAGATGCGCAACCATAGTTAGAAACAACAACTTTCTATTGTAGGATTGAACAAAATATTTTACTGTGAGTTATTATTGCAATTGTTATTAATTTATTATAAACCATTTCTTAAACAGTGATAAATTCAATCAAATCGAAAAGTATGAACTAACTGAATGAGTATCCATACAGAAACTAATATACTGTATTGATACATTTTGTTCAAGCATTTTCAAAATTAAGTTAGTCATTAGATATTTATTGTTAATTGAAACCAGTAAGCGAGATTATAACGTTTTAACCAATTTTTCCAGTCAAAGTAAACGTTGCAATAAAAACTTTAAATGTACTGAATGGGATAATTTTAACTTTTTGTAGCAATTGTGCAAGATTTATTTACTGTTGAAAAAAATTCAGGCTACAGAGGCGCTCTATCTACTGATTATTGATTATGATTACTGAAACTTTTATAAAATTAACATTTGTATAATGCCCAATAGTTTTCAGGGGATTGGAATATGTTATTTATTTTTTGTGATTGTAAAAACGTTGCTACGTTAGTTTTGTTATGTTGTTCCGGAATCATTATTTCACGAGCATAACTTACACAACTTTTTAGACTATGATATTTGAACATCGTTTTATGTACTACGTTATATATTGCACTATGTGAATCTCTAACATTCAACAACATTGCTGAAGTTCTTTGAGGACCAATACAAACATCTACTTCCTTTTCAGTACCCATGGTTTTCTTTCTTACCGTATAGTAATGTGCCACTTAGTGGATTGAAATGTGTCACCTGTAATTCTTCAATACATCCTGATTGTTTGAAATATTTAAAAAATGTGATAACTTAGAGAGACAATAACATTAATTGTTGTGCTGTCGGTAGTGATAGGGATTTGGCAGAAAATGACAAGGATATTGCGATAACCGATTGTAAGTACAATGAACTAAACTTTAGTGAAGTTGATTATTTGAATGAAATAATAAAACAAAAAGATTTTTCGATTGAATGTTTGAATGACACTGTGAACTCGTTAAAAGAACAACTAAAAATGGTAAGTTTTTTTTCAAAATGCAGGCATATACAACCAAAAAACTACTTCTTTACCTAAGAAGGGGAAGGTGGAATCTAGTTCCGCTTCTATAGTTAGTGAAAATAAACAATCACATGTTAAAGCTTTAATTAATTACGGTAAACCGAGTGAATGTAAGTAGGTGAGAAACATTGACGCAAAAGTTTCACGTAGTAAGGTATCAAATCAAACTGGACCTATGCAGATGCAGGAGGTCATTGCTAATCAGGATACCCGAAAAAAAGGTAACGCTACCGCGGTTGAGATTCTGATTGGTGACGGCGAAGATAACGAAACTCTACAAAATAAAAACTTTGTTACGGTTAATGTCAAAAAGCGAAATAATAAAAGAAATTCATTAATTTTTGGGACATCGAGTAACGGTAATATCACTGGGATTAAGAGAATGATACACTTCCATATTTCTCGTTTACACCCCAGCACCAGTGCTGAGCAGATTGAAAATCATTTAACAACAAACAAAATCGCCGATGCTGAGGTGGTAAAGTTAACATCAAAATTTCCAGAGGTGTACTCGTCATTTAGGATAGCGGTCAATGAAGATGTTAGGGAATCCATACTAGATTCAAATTTGTGGCCTGAGGGGTACTATTGAACCGATTTTTTTTGGCACACTCAGAAACAGAACGATGCAAGATAAGTGAGGTATTTCCCTGCAGATAAAACAATTATATTAAGCTTAGTGATACTAGAATTAGTAATTTATATTCTAATTTAGATGTTAATCAAGGCTTATATAAATTAAGAATTACTCATAAAAATGTTGTAAGCATTTGTAACAAAATTGAGGAAATACAACTATTTTTATCAATTCAGGACATTGATGTTATGTGTGTCACAGAGAGTTGTAATATCTGCTTGTTCAATATTCCTGGTGGTTACAAATTGGTGTCTTATTATAATAGAACACGTTTCCTGACGGCGGGGTACTAATAGTACCTAAATCTCAGTTAAATCTAATTAAAATGTCTGAATTTACGGAATTCTATATTGATAAAGAATTCAAGGTGTTGGAACTAAATTTTATAGTAATAATTTTAATCTGTGTATTTTATGTGTATATCGTAGCCCAAACGGCAATATAAATATTTTTGTAAGTTAGAAGTAATTTTAAACTGTATCGTGAATAAATATCCTAATTACCATGTATTACTCGCGGTGATTTTAATATTGACTCTTTTAAGGAAAGTGGGGTTAAGATAGCTCTAATTGTTTTAACCGATTCTTACCGTCTAAAGAACGTTTTTAATAATGCAACCAGAATTACTAAGAATACCGCCACTTCAATAGATTATGTTTTTACAAATTTTGAACATCTTATATTAAATAAAGAGATTAGCCTGTTCAGGTCCACAATGACAAAAAAAAAATGAAAATGGATTTTCAGATCATACGTTTCAGCAGATTGAATTTGTCTTACCATGCCAGACTCAAAGGAATTGTTACAGAGATAAATCCTATTCTCAAAAAAACGCAGAAACGTTCAAAAATGTTTTGGTATTTTTTACAATATATAAACTTTAACCAGGGCCGGCCCCAGGGCAGGGCGATCCGGGCGGCCGCCCGGAGCGCAAAGCTCTAGGGGCGCCAAAATCATCAAGGAAGGCGTTGCCTTCCTTGTCCTAACTTCGTTAGGGTCGGGCGTCTAGCGGTCTAGGCTCGCTTCGCGAGCAATCGAAACAACTTTAAAATGGCTTTTATCCGTCACTAATTAAATAAAAAGTGAACGAAATATTTAACTATAGAGAACGCATTTAATCTTAGCGTAAGCGTAAGGTAAACCGTGGATGTGGAAGAACGAGGTATGTTTTATTCTAAAAGTGCAGATGCATGTTTTGTAATAAAACACGTACATAAATTAAACAGATTATAAAGGTATTACGTGTATTCACCTCCAAACTTTTAAATTTAAGAACCGTTCTTAATTACGCTAAACACCTTATTTTCATAATTTTGGATGAATTAATTTCAATTCGGTTTCGATGCAGATTTAATTTTACCTTTTATAAATAGGAATTTGTTATCGATTTCGAGTACTAAAAAGGAACGTGCAGGTGTTAGTTTTTGTAACGTGACACGTACCGAGATAAACAAACGAAATAAATTGATAAAAGAAATAAGTTACAAGCTTTTTAAAATGCACTAAAACGTAAAAATAAAAGTTATTACTTTTATCAATCATCATTTTATTTCTAAGCACATTATAAATTTAATGTATGTATTTAAGCATTAAGACAAAATCTAGTTGAGTTCAATTCATCATGACCAAACCACTCAACTATCGCTTTTCAAGAATTTACAAGTTTTCGGTCCCTGCTCTGGCATTGGCAACACTTACAATACAGGAATCTACAAGTCTGTACCAATTTTGAAACCAACCGAAACAAGATGTCACAGGAGTTTTTAACTGCATATATAAGGGAAGTTGACTTAAAACAATGCGTTATTTGCTACTAGACTTCGGCCGGTGCGAAATAAAATAGTTTTTTTTTATTATTGTACAAAAAGTTTTAAAAAAGTGCTTGTGCAATTGCAAATTGTCCAGTGTGAGTGCGTTTGTCTTTTGTGAAGGTAAGTTTTTTAATTTTCATTTTCAAAAATCGCGTACAAGTAGTACTAGAATTAGTAGTCCCAGGGTGATACATTTTTTGGGAAAATTTTCAATCTTCATTCAATTTAGAAACTTTTATGTCTATGGTTTTATTTACGACAAATGTACCGTTTTCGAGATAAATGCTGAAAACTGTTCAAAAACATGGTCATTTTACGCTGTTTTTCTACTATTATTTTAATTTTCTATAGGTATACTGTTAAATGTGTCTCAAAACCGCACATTTGTCCTAAATAACACTGGAAACATAAAAGTTTCTAAATTGAATTAGGATTTTATTTTTCGAATTATTAGGGGTTAGAAGCGTTGCAGTAAGCAAGGGGGCATCACCCTGTGGGTATTGTCATCGGTTAAATTGCTCTTAATATTGAGTTTTAGTTGCCTTGCCTAAAATGTATACCAAATTCCAATTTATTATACAGGGTGTCCATCTATAAACTGACACATTTTAACTGCTTATAACTCGAAAACGATAAATGGTATCGATGTGCGGTTTTCACAGAACTTCATCATTTTTTAAATTTTTTTTGACAGTGTTGCCAAGTTTTAAAATTTACCTGAAATAGGAGAAACAAAATTGACGATTTTCAAAGGCCGATTTCGCAAAAACTTTAATGGGACACTCTGTATTTTTATAATTTACATCAAAGCCTATTTACTCTCCTTTACGAAAATGTTGTTAGTTTGCTTAATTTTTTTAATATACATGTTATACGGATTGATAATTGGTTTCAGAAACCAAAATGTCTGATGCTAAGAAAAACCCTCTGGAAGCCAATTTAAAAAGCGGAGATTGAACAAGCAAACACAGCTTCAAAAACAGTCAGGTGCCCTGCAGAACTTTTTGAAAGAGGGTAGTCTCAACGCTCCCACTACCGATCAACATTTAAACAACGCCCAGCACATGCACCTGGATACTGACTTTCCCGATATGAATCCCCGTTTGGACGCAAACGTCAGCATTGCTGAGCTAGTTAATTCACCTCAAACGAGTTTGTTGAGTAGTGATGCAGTTCCAAAAATAAAAAACTGCAAGTTGTGCAGACCTCAGAAAAACATTTAGAAGAGACTACAGTCCCAATTATCTCTTCTGACCCAGGATTATGGCCCGAAATCATGCGTGAAGCAGATAGAGTTTTTTTGGTTAAACGTGGTCCAGCTGCACCTTTGTATAATTTTGATTTTCCTTATGATGATCAACATAGAAGATTCTCACCAAAATATTACAAGAAAGCACTTAAAAATGGAGAAAAGTTTTAAGAGAATGGATGGTATATTCCTTATTTCAAAACGTCTTGTATTGTTTTCCATGTCGACTTTTGCTGCCCCATCTAGCACTAGCGCTCTTGGCCATCGAGGATTTAAAGACTGGAAGCATTTAGGAGACTCTTTAGCACATCATGAAAATGGTAAAACGCATATTGATTGTTTAAAATCATGGCTTGAATTAAAGCAACGGTTGAAAATGGGTAAAACAATAGATGCAGTTTCTCAGAGGCTCATTGATTCTGAGATAAATCACTGGTCCGAAGTTCTTTTACGCATTATATCAGTCGTTAGAATGCTAGGTGAGAGATCTCTAGCTTTTCGAGGAACAACAGATAAACTCTATGAACACAATAATGGAAACTTTTTGAAGTTCATTCAGTTATTGGCTGAGTTTGATCCAAAAATGGAGGAACACGTTCGCAGGGTTCTTAATAAAGAAGAAATCAAAGCTACATATCTAGGAAAACTATACAAAATGAAATAATTGATTTGTTGCATGACAATATAAAGCGCCACATCATTGAACAAGTTCAAAAGGCCAAGTATTATTCTGTGATTCTCGACTGTACTCCTGATGCAAGTAAAGTCGAACAGATGACATTTATGGCAAGATATGTTTCCATAGAAGAATCAGAGTCTGAAGTTCAAGTGATAATCAATGAAAACTTTTGGGTTTTCTACCCATTGAGAGATCAAAAGCTGCGGAATTATCGGAGGTTTTAGTAGAAGAGCTAGAGAAAATGAGCTTAAAGTAGAGAACATGCGCGGTCAAGGGTACGACAATGGTTCCAATATGAGAGGAGAAAAATCGGGAGTACAAACAAGAATCAGAAATATAAACCCCAGAGCATTTTATGTTCCATGCAGCAGTCATTCGCTAAACTTGGTTGTAAACGATATGGCAAAATCCTCGTTTGAGGCTGCAAACTTCTTCAATATTGTTCAAAAGTTATATACATTTTTGCTTCGTCAACTTTTCGTTGGGCAATATTACTTAAATATATTGATAGTTATACCCTAAAACCATTAAGTGATACGCGATGGGAAAGTCGAGTAGACTCATTAAAAGCTCTGCGATTTCAAATTGGACCAATTTACGATGCTTTGTACAGTATTTATGAAGATCCAGAAATCGATAATATGATTAGAGACGAGGCTAGCGGATTATTAAATAATTTGACGCAGTTCAAATTTATATGCTCTATTGTGATTTGGTACAAAATTTTGAGTCGCATTAATCCCATCAGCAAACTTTTGCAAACCGTACATTTTGATATATCACAAGCTATTGATACGCTTAACAACTGTAAACTCTTCTTTGAAAATCTGAGATCAGATGAAGCTTTTGAAAGCAACCGAGCTTGCTTCAGAGGTGGACGTGGAAGCTAATTTCGAAGCCACCACACCACGTCATCGTATCAGAAACAAAACACGAAACGTTTTGTATGAGGGCCCGGATGAACCCGTTCAAGACCTCAAACAAAAATATAAAATAGAACTTTTCTTTCACACTGTAGATCAAGCAATAAATGCCTTGGAAACCAGATATAATTTGCTAAATACTCACAGTAATTATTTCAGCTTTTGTATAATATTTTTGGTTTAAAAGACATGCGCAGAAATGAGCTACTGGCTTATTGCAAAGATTTGGAAGTAGTTTTAACTGATGGAAATTCAAGCGATCTTAACGCCCTGGAACTGGCCGATGAAATAAGCATTGTTTCGTCATTATTAACAAAAAAGGAAACCCCTGTTGAAGTCCTCAAGTTTATCGCTACACTTAAACTTGCACCAAACCTCAGTATAGCATTAAGAATCCTACTTACATTGCCAGTCACTGTGGCTTCAGGGAAAGAAGCTTTTCAAAACTAAAAATAATAAAAATTATCTCAGAACGATGCAGACGCAAAATCGTCTCAATGGATTGGCAATGATAGCTATAGAACACCAAATTAGTGACAAATTAGACTTGAAATCACTGGTTCGTGAGTTTGCCGAAAGAAAAGTTAGAAAAAGGCATTCTAAATACTTTGGTTAGTTAGCATTCATTTATATTATAGGATATTAGTAAGCATTAGTTCATTTTAATTTTTGTTATTTTATTTTACCTTAGTGGTAAATTGCTTATCTGTTACATACCTGTTACTTAATGATCGAGTTTTCAATAAAATGTTTTTTTTTATTTAATTTTTTTCAACGTTTTCTTGACTTTATGTTATGGGAGCATGCGATTTACTTTAATAAACGGAGAGGGGGGCGCCAAATTCAAGTTTTGCCCGGAGCGCCAAAATGTCTAGGGCCGGCCCTGCTTTAACTTAACATTTAAAATAATAAATAACAACAGATTATCGAACAAATCAAACAAATCTTGGCTTAACCAAGCTTAAAAATGTCTACAACATTAAAACAACTATATGTATTCAATAAGGAGGGTTTCGTAGACGAAGAATATTATAAACATTATAAAAACGTGTATAGAAATGAATTAAAAAGGTTAAAAAGGCGTTCAATGACCAAAAAATTAAAAAAAAAATAATTCACAACAACGTACGTAGTAAGAAAATAACTAATGCATCAAGTATGTTAATAGAACAGAAACTTTTGATGAAAAATTAATATGCAATAAATTCAATGAACTTTTTACTAGTATCTCGGTAAGTCGCAGTCCCGTATCTGAAAAGGAAGTATTACATATTATTAACAATTTAAAAAATACCTACTCTTGAAGCCCGGATGGTATTCCATCTAAAATCGTAAAAATATGTGGACCAGTAATTATAAAACCGCTTGCATACCTGATAAACGAATGTATAACTAAGGCTTATTTCCTGGATGAATTGAAGGTGTCTAAAATTATTTGGTTGTATAAAAAAGGGAATCCACAATTAATTAGTAATTATACTCAAAAATTGTGGAAAAGATTATAGCTGATCAAATAGTAAATTTTCTTGAAAGTAACAATATATTATGTTCAAATAAATTTTCGTATCAGAAAGGGGAAATCTGCAACGTTAGCACTATGTAAAGTACTAAATTGTTTGTAGGTATCATGAACTTGACAAAGGCAATAAAGTTGTGGCATTATTTGTGGATTTGAGTAAAGCCTTTGATTGTGTGGATTATCACATTTTACTCAATAAAATGGAATATTATAGTCTAAGAGGAAATTTCAGAAAACTAATGGAAAGTTATTTAACTGGTAGGAAACAATTTGTTCAGTACTTAAACTCTAAATCTGAAGAAACTCGAGTAAGCATGGGAGTTCCACAGGGAAGTATTTTGGGCCCATTATTGTTTTTACTATATTGTTCTTAATCAAACTAAAACTCATTCTGTCCAATTTTATCCATGTATTCTTTATGTAGAGAGTCCACTTATCAAGTTAAATAAGATCCCCGTCCAACAAGTAACGTCGACTAAATTGCTTGGCTTGAACTTGACATGTAGTTAAACTCGAAAATACATGTTAACAACGTTTGTAAAACTAGTGCCTAAAATTGCTATGTAATAAGACGCCTAAAGCAGATTTCAATTACAAAGGCAGTGAAAGCTTTTTATCACGCCAATTTTGAGTCAAAAATAAGGTACGCATTGGCTGCTGGTGAGGTTCATCTGCTGCAAAAAGAATATTTATAATACAGAAAAGAGCAATAAAGATGTTGTTTGAATTTACCTTTAGACACTCGTGCAAAACAACATTTATTAAATAAAATCTGTTGACATTTCCTTCAATACATATATTTGAACTTTTAAAATTTGTTAAACTGAATATTGAAGATTTTCAAAGTTTTAATCATGCATACTCTACAAGATTTGAAAGCAATTTGTTACTAAATTCTCACAGAAAACAACTTTTAAAATCAAATCCTTACTATATTGGAGCTATATTATTCAATAAATTGCCACAAAATTATAAAGGATTATCAAAAAGAAAATGCTTCCGTAGAGGAATAAATGGATTATATATTCATATATATATATATATATATATATATATATATATATATATATATATATATATATATATATATATATATATATATATATATATATATATATATATATATATACAGGCTGTTTCGCGACGAGCTTACATTATCTATATATGGGAAACTACTCACACGATTTCTATAAAAATTGGCATAGATAAATAACAAGTTATGGCAAATATGTGCAAAATATTTTGACAGACATGTCACTTCCGATTATACTCAATACCAAATAAAACATATCTTATCGGGTTAATTAGTAAGAAGATCAAGGTAATTGATGACTTGTCGAAAACTGCTTTTCTGCATACAGGGTTCTTAAAAAAATGATGAAAATTTCAACTTCAAAAATGTAAAAAATATTTTTATTTTATTAAATGAAACTACCTTATTTTTATTCTATTTTTTAATTCTACGGCCAAAAATAAGGGAAGTTTATGTTCACTTCCCTATACCCAAACTTAAGCGTTTTTGAGATATTAACACGTTTTTAAAAATATTAATTATTTCTGCCGTATTGTTGTTTATTATTATTTATTATTTTATTTTAGCAGGCTGCGTATGTAGCTGTCATAATTAAATAGTATTAGTTGTCATTATTTGTGGTTAATCGCATTTTTACAAAGTGATAGAAATGGCTCGTTTGGAACTAAACAATCACGATTATCTAAATTTACTTTTAATGCATGGTGAATGTGACAGAGTTGTTACTAGAACATGTGCTTTATTTGCTACAAGGTATCCAGATCGACCACGACTCACCCGTGACACAGTGAAGAGAATAATAATCAATTTAACACAATTTGGTAGTTTTCAAGCAAAAGTTAAGAAAGTGAAGCCTGTTGTTGATAACAATGACAATGAAATTAATGTTCTTGGATACTATTACGTTGTGGTGCGAGAGATTTAAGTGCACCAATGATATCTATTCAACGAATTTAAAAAAAAAAAAAGTTTCATCCCTACCCTTTTAACCTAGTTCAAAGTTTAAGGGAAACAGACTATAATAAAAGAATACAATTTGCAGAATTTGTGTTGATAAAATGTCAAGAAGATAATGAATATTTAAAGAATACTATATGGTGCGACGATTCAAAATTTACGAAAAACGGAATGTTTAACAAGCACAATTCATTAATGGAGCGAAGAAAATCAACACTTAACAAGAGTACGTAGTTTTCAAGAGCGATGGGACTTTAATGTGTTTTGTGCGATCAGAGACAACCAGGTTGTAGCTCTCCACTTTTATGCTGGAAACTGTGGTAACATAATTTTATAATTTTTTATTTTCTAAAAACTATTTTTTTAGGTCAAAGATATCTCAACATATTAAGAGAATTAAAAACAAATTATTTAGAACGTTTACCACCGCAAGAATTTAGAAAAATACTTTTTTCTTCATGACGGAGCTCCTCCTCGCTGTTCCCGAATGTTAAACCAATTTTTAGATGAGACGTTTGAAGATAGGTGGATAGCTAACAATGGTCCTTTTCAGTGGCCTCCTCGTTCACCAGACATAACACCTTTAGATTTTTTTATATGGGGCTACGTAAAAAATGAGGTGTATTCCCATCCCCTTACAACAAGGGAAGATTGTGAACTTAGAGTTCGCATTGCATTTAATTCTCTCCCTGCAGCAATGATTAACCGTGCAACAAACGAAGGTGTGATAAGAAGACTGCATAAATGCTTGGAGGTTCAAGGACGAAATTTTGAACACTTGTAATTTATGTATGTGGAATTACATTAAAAAACACGGCCTACTTATAATAAGCAACAATACGGCAGAAATAATTAATATTTTTAAAAACGTGTTAATATCTCAAAAACGCTTAAGTTTGGGTATAGGGAAGTGAACATAAACTTCCCTTATTTTTGGCCGTAGAATTAAGAAATATGTAGAATAAAAATATGGTAGTTTCATTTAATAAAATTAAAATATTTGACATTTTTGAAGTTGAAATTTTCATCATTTTTTTAAGAACCCTGTATGCAGAAAAGCAGTTTTCGACAAGTCATCAATTACCTTGATCTTCATACTAATTAACCCGATAAGATATGTTTTATTGGGTATTGGGGATGTTCACACAGAATTTTCCATACGGAGGTCTGCACCTGTCAATTTTCCATTAAAAAAATGAATATCTCGAAAAGTATAAATTTTAGGTATAGGATATTCTACACAAAGTAACATTAAAATTGAACGTAGATTTCGAAAAGTTAATAACATACAGGGTATTACATTTAAAATAACAAAGTTGCTGTTCACTTCCGGTATAACCGGAAGTGACATATCTGTCAAAATATTTTCCACATATTTGCCATAACTTGTTATTTATCGATACCAATTTTTATAGAAATCGTGTGAGTAGTTTCCTATATACAGTATGTCCCTGGATCGACTTTAAAAGAGGGAAAATTCTCTTATTTTTGATTTCTCAGAAAATTTCATTCTTAATGATTTGCCTGCTTATTTTCAAAGCTCCGAAACACTAATTGCTTTCTATTTTACTCGTACGGTTCTCGAGATAATACCATTTTTCTTGAAAAATTGGACTTAGAATGTTTTTCCTAATTTTTAGAAGTAACTTTAGTAGCGGATTTCATTGAAAAACACCACTGACAGAAATTGTCAAATGTGATAATTCTGTTGAACTGCAAATTAATTCATGCTAATTTGAATTGTATGCTATAATGTTGACTTTACAACAAAGAATTTATCTAATTCAATGTTACGGAACTGGGGAAGAGTGCTACCGAGTTTGGTTATCAGAAAATTCAACCAAACATACCCGGAGGTTGCCATTTCGAATGCCGGAGCAAAACACTTGGTAACTAAATTCCTTCAAACAGGCTCGGTTTTAAACCTAAAGAAGCCAAAGAAGTTGTTCGATGAAGAAAATGCTGCTACTGTTCTCGCCGTTCATTCCGCAACAGAAGTTCCAAGGTTGTCTTTAAAAGGAGGGCACTACGAATTGGGATAGATAAATCTCATTTACAAAGAATCTTCAAGGAGAAAAAATTTTACCATTTAAGCCGCAATTTAGGCAAACTTTAGAGAACGGTGATGAAGCCAAACGTCTGGATTTTTGTTTGGAAATGGGCAATAGAGTTTTGGAAGATTCAAATTTTCATAAACGAATAATGTTCTCCGATGAATCGACCTTTTCAACTAACGGAGTCGTTTCCTCCCAACATTGCCGTTACTGGAGTAGGACGAATCCAAACTTCCGAATTGCTAGTCGCAGACAATGTTTGAAAAAGTTAATGTGTGGTGTGCGGTTTCGTACCATGGAATTATTGGCCCATATTTTTTTGATCAAAATTTAAACCGTTATTCATATTTGGAAATGTTGCAAAATTGTTTAACTGATAAACTGGATGAATTGCCATTGAACTACCAAATTGAAATGTTCTTCCAGCACGATGGGTGCCCTGCTCATTATGCCGGTACTGTTCGCCAGTGGCTCAATACAGAGTTCCATGATAACTGGATAGGAAGAGATGGTCCCATTTTATGGCCGCCGAGAAGTCCTGATCTCACAATAATGGACTTTTATCTGTGGGGTCGTTTAAAACAAATTGTGTACAGTGAGCCATTAGACAATGATGAAGAGCAATTGAAAAATAGGATACGGAATGCTGTCCAGTCCCTTTCAATCGAAGAAATAAGGCGCAGTTTCAATGAATTCAGAGCTCGCATTGAAATCTGTGCGGAAAAAGGAGGAGCATTATTCGAATAGAAAATGTATAGTTCAGTTTTTTGAGAATTTCATTTCATTTTACCATCAATTGTTAAATGTATTCATTAAAACTTGTGAGACCAATTTGATTTTTCCTTTGAAACAAATCAATTTACTTCAAAAAATTTCGAAAAGCTCGAATTTTATATTATCTCGAGAACCGTTTGAGTTAAATAGCAAGTAGTTTGTGTTTCGGGGGTTTGAAAACAAGCAGGGCAAATCTGCAAGAATGAAATTTTCTGAGAAATCAAAAATAAGAGAATTTTCCCTCATTTAAAGTCGATCCGGGGACATACTGTATAGATAGTGTAAGCTCGTCGAAATAGCATATATATATATATATATATATATATATATATATATATATATATATATATATATATATATATAGCGAATAAAGTATTATTATATTACATTTTGTGCATGTCTCGAAAAACTTTGTTGAAAAAAATCAAAGAAATCTTTTAAAAACAATAAGTTTTCTTAATGGAAATTTTCTTACAGCAATAAGCAAACGTTGCAAAATCAAGTGCCTAAAGCAGCTCTTGTTCATATCAGATCAACCTTATACCAAAAAGTTTAAACCGTTTTAAAGATAATTCAGTTTTAGATAAGTTTTCATTATAAAGGTATTTCAGACGAAAATAAGTAAACCTTAAAAATTAATTTAATTAAATAAAAATAATATGTGCGTATATAAAATGTTAAATTAATGTGGCTATAGGTTGTTTGTCAGTATCATATTTGAGAAATGATAAAGAAGCGTTATTTGGATCAATATGTTTAATTTATACGTCACGTTCTTAATAATTCAAAGGAAATTTGCAATTCTATGAAAAAATTACTAAATTATATTACACAAAAAAAGAAAATCGTGTGAGATTGGTTGTACAATTTTATTCTTTTTTGAAATAAAAAAAAATTCAGATATATTTTTATAATTTTTAAATTTTTGTTAGCAACAACCTCTTTTTCTCGGACATTTATTATGAATAAAGTTCGAAATAACTACTCTGCGACTTTTTCCTAATGAAGGATTACGTTTGCATAAAAACGGTATATGGCATAACAATTAATATTCAGTGCACGATTCACCTTCAGAATTTTATATTTATATTTTATATGGTCAATTGAAGGTTAAATTAATACGATAACTACACTGATATAAAAAAAATATTTTTATTTTCATAAGATAAAAATTTTAAAGCTTACTAGGTATAAAACGACATAAAATATATCATTTTACGATATAGTGGATAATATGCAAGCAAAATTGGCCCTAGTCAAACTGTCATGGCGTCTCAAGTTTAGCCCTCAGGCCGTAAGGGGTTGCTCACAAAAATCGGCTATCCCTCTCTTCATTGAAGTTCACTAGGCACACCCTGATTAGTCAATATTTAATGCATAAGGAGATTGCTTTGCAAAAAGTTGAATACTGTCTCCGATGCAGGTCACGAATTTACATGTTGCACTGCTTTGAATCCACCCAAAGCTGTTGGTATATAAAAATGCCCCAAAATTTGGCACAGCGTACTGATAATTGTCTTAAAAGGTATACATGAATAATAGAACCACAATTTAAAAATTGCGACATTGAGGTTGTATTTTGTAATAAAAATAGAAATGTAGCAGATGGTCAGAGGTGTATGTTTTGTCGATCAAAGTGTCCTGTTAAAGCTGTTACCGAGACTGTTTCAACTTTTAAACTTCCGGACGATAATAAACGGCGCACTTTATGGCTAAGAAAAATTAGTCGTGATAATTTTTACCCATCTAAGTATTCTACAGTTTGCATCAAGCATTTTTACGAAAGATTTATTTCAAGAAATATTGTTGTCAAGAGTGAAGATGAAAAGGTTCTGCAGCGAGTACTGCAGATGTAGTTGGAACTTTTGAACAGTTTTAGAGGTTTGTGTGTTGCACATCCCCGATCACTGGTTTTGAAAAAGAACTGAAAGTTTCGTATTACACTTTAAAATATGTACAGATGACGTGCCTAAAATAACCACATCTTTAAAAATAACTTCAAAATTCAAACTTACTGGATTTCCGCAAGTTTTGAGGAGAATGTTTACTAATGAAATCATATTAACAAAATGGTCTGGATTAACAGCAACTGTTAAATGTCTGGATACAACTGACAGCCGTCGACAATTTTAAAGGTATTGTGTTACTGTTTTTTATTAAATGAATATTTTAGTAATACATCCGGCGAACCAGACCAAGAAGTTAGTCACGATTTTATTTCCAAAATACATGTTTTGTGCGAAGAATTAGATATGAGTATTAATAACAAAATAACTTATAAAGGGATCCTCATATTTAAGATTTCCGAATCCAAAGTACTTAAAATATTTGTCAAGTAAAACTAAAAAGTTGTTCGAACAAAGAAAATGCAATGAACTAGCTACATCTCCTTTAGGCAGTCGTAAATTTTGGTCTTTAGCTAACGCCATTAGTAAAAAGTTTGGAACATCTTCATTTCCACCCCTGGCGTCTATTGACGGATGGTAGTTTGATTATGTAGACAAAGCCAACGTTTTTGTGGATTTGTTTGCATCAAACTCGTGTCTCAATGATTCTGGTGAAGATGTGTCCCTAGTCAACTCTTCTTCATACGCTATGAAACCAATTCATTTTCGGTACAAGCTCTTGGAATCGATCATCAGTAGGCTTGATCTCAATAAGGCGACTGGCCCAGACGGTATCCCAGCTATTGTCTTAAAGAAATGTTCCCCCGAATTAGTACAACGAAAATGCAATGAACTAGCTACATCTCCTTTAGGCAGTCGTAAATTTTGGTCTTTAGCTAACGCCATTAGTAAAAAGTTTGGAACATCTTCATTTCCACCCCTGACATCTATTGACGGATCGGTAGTTGCTGATTATGTAGACAAAGCCAACGTTTTTGTGGATTTGTTTGCATCAAACTCGTGTCTCAATGATTCTGGTGAAGATGTGTCCCTAGCCAACTCTTCTTCATACGCTATGAAACCAATTCATTTTCGGTACAAGCTCTTGGAATCGATCATCAGTAGGCTTGATCTCAATAAGGCGACTGGCCCAGACGGTATCCCAGCTATTGTCTTAAAGAAATGTTCCCCCGAATTAGTACCAGTCCTATCTAAGCTCTATACGATCTCTATGTCTTCTGGGGAATTCCCTTTATCATGGAAGTTAGCAAATGTTCAACCTAACTCCCAAAAAAGGCGATAAGACCGATCCCTCAAATTACCGACCAATTGCCATCACTTACATTTTGTCTAAAATCATGGAAAAAGCCATCAATCAGCAACTGCTCACGTTCCTTGAAACTAACAAACTCCTTAGTGACCACCAATATGGGTTTAGGCAAAGTCGTTCAACAGGCGATCATCTTTCATATGTGACCCAAGTTTGGAACAATACAGTAGAGCAGTCCGGTGAAACAGTTGTGGTCGCTTTAGATATCTCAAAGGCATTTGACCAAGTTTGGTATAAGTGTTTACTTGCCAAACTCACCTCGTTTGGGTTAAATGATACGCTCATCAACTGGGTTTCTAGTTTTCTTGATAAAAGACTAATACGTGTCGTAGTTGATGACTTTTTTTCAAAAGAAGTTAACATTAACGCGGGCGTGCAACAGGGATCCGTTATAGCGCCTACACTTTTTCTGCTGTACATAAATGACCTTATTTCTTCAACAACTAACCCCATTCATTGCTTTGCTGACGATAGCACTCTTCACTGTAGTTCATCTCAGTCTACTCATAGTGATAATCCACCTTCTATGGCAAATCAAGAAATTAAAGCTGAAATGGCAAATTCAATCAACAAAGACATTCAACGTATTCTCGAATGAGGAAGCAATAATCTAGTTAAATTTAATGCTAACAAAACTCAGTGTTGCCTTGTGTCCGCCAAAAAGATCGATCATTTCCTGTTGTAAGTATGAATGGCTCAGTTCTTAAGTTTTCAGACTCTATTACTCTGTTGGGTATGACTGTATCTTCAAATCTCTCATGGGTTGACCATCTTCTGTCAGCTACCAAAACAGCTGCTCGTAAAATAGGCTTTTTGTACAGATCTAAGCAGTACTTTACCTCTCGACAACTCTTTCTGCTGTATAAGGCCCAAATTCGGCCTCATCTGAATATAATTCTCACCTTTGTTAGTGTAATACGCTCTCGATATTGTTGATCGTATTCAAAAGAGAGCGATTGGGCTTATAAATGAGTCCTTAACTTCTCACATACAGTCCCTTGAGCATAGAAGGATGGTTTCAGTTCTTTCTTTGTATTATCGTTATTACAACGGCTACTGCTGCTGAATTATATTCTTTGATACCATCTCGGCTATCTTTGCGAGAAACACTGGTTCGCTCATTCACATCATCAGTATGCGCTAAATCTCCACTTGTCGTACCAAACGGGCGCAATCCACATTTTCTACACGGCTTCTAAACCTGGAATGATGTCCTAGTTCCTGTTTCCTCTTACTTATGATATGAGAAAATTTAAGGTAGCTGTTCATAGGCATCTATTGGCAATTCATTATCCTCTATCCATCTATGTTCCTGAGTGCTTTAGCACGATAAATTTAGCCTGTTCACGTCCACAATCATAAAAAAAAAGGCGAATTGATGGTTGCGAAAGTGGAATTCAGAATTCTCACAATATCCAAAACAAAAGGAGATTTTCTTAATAAAAATGAAAATATAAAAGTAGTGAATTAGAAACAACGAAGTAGCCAAAACAATGCAAGCTTTTATGATAGGGTCAGTATTTTTGAAAAACAAAGATGTTGTGGCAATGCATCCAGTAAAAAATATCTACAACATATGGCGATCAATGTAATAAAAATGTTGCATGAATGTGCTAACTCTTTGCTGTGATAATAATCGTTTAAATAAAAACATGTATCAAATGCTTATCGGAGGTAAACTTCAAAATTTCATAATCAATCTATGTAGCATCACCCAAACAAAAATTATTTGATACGGTACATCTACTCAAAAAAATAAGAAATAACTGGTAGAACGAAAAATTCACCAATCAATATTTTTATTTGCCAGATGATGGTAACACAAATAATGTTGTCATTGCAAACCTTCAACATTTAAAACGGGTCTACCAATTAGAACAATTTTCTTTTATAAAAACTACCCCAGCTTCAAGTAGAAAAGTACTGTTTCCTACAAACTTCGAAAGGCAAAATGTTTTATTTGCTTGCGGACTATTTGTGAAAAGAACATAGCAGCTATGAAATTAAAGCAAAATAATATCGATTTTAAAAACGTTGACAGAACAATTTTTTTCCTTGAAAAAAATAGGAACTTGGTGGAA
Source organism: Vesta saturnalis (assembly GCA_036346205.1). Classification (NCBI taxonomy): domain Eukaryota; kingdom Metazoa; phylum Arthropoda; class Insecta; order Coleoptera; family Lampyridae; genus Vesta; species Vesta saturnalis. Next base: position 37,698 of record JARFJB010002190.1, read on the forward strand.
GATTGTAAATGTTAAAGTTTTAATAAAAGGAATTCGTTTACGAGATCAGTATCAAAATGTTATTTCTGATGTACCCGGTATCCAGATTAAATTTTTGATAGATTTTTCTGCTTGGTTGGAAAAGTGGAATAACATAAGTACAAGTGATGTTCCACTCAAAAGTGGTAGTTTAACGTCTGATATATACAATGCCGTTAAACATACAACTGACACACAAATAGCACTATACAAGTATTTGCTTGGCAGTAATATTTGTGAGCTAAAGTTTGTTTTGTTTAGCAAATTCGAAACTGATAGTCTAAAGGGTAGATTTGGACAATACCAGTAGGTAAGATTGGAGACTTTTGGAACACACCACAATTCCAAGGTCCCGCATTTCCAAGGTTACCACAATTTCAAGGTCCCACCGGCTCAAGGTTGCAAAGAAAGTAGGCCATGTTTATACACAACTTTCACACAGTCGCACATTTCCAAGAGTACCACAGCTCCAAGGTAAAACAACATGCGTAGATCACTAACACTCAACACATTCTCAAGGCGATTTGCGCACCCTACCTACTCAGATTGACATCTCACTTTTTCAAGGCTTGCTCATGTAATTTTTTACACTTCTCTGATACCATACTTAGAATCAGATTAAAAAAAGATAATGATATGCTAATGTGTTTATTTGTTGTATGTACAAATGGAATCAGTGTATTATTCAGATATATGACTTTCTCTAGAATAAAACATTTTGATTTAGTACAAGTGCAAAAGATCCTTTCCACTTCTGTATCATTACACATGCGTGGACATGGTGCAAGTAATTAAGCGTACCTGCAGTGTGGTGCCCATCGGAGATGCTACTGTGGTGGAGTGTCAGATGGCCGCCATTGGTTTATTCGAACTCCACACATAAAGCATTCAACCGTATCGTCTGAAGATATGGAAATGAACCCTGCTGCTACAAGCGATGGAGGTGAGTGGACTCCAGACCATGTTCGATACGTAAGTAAACGTTTATCGAAACAATTGTAACACTGAGGATAATAAAATGTGGGTGTCACGTCACACATCTTCCCACCGTAGAACACAGTAAGATACTAACAGGAAATAATTTATTATATACAGTATATACAGTACAAAAAAAAACTAATTGCCCAAATAATACACTTCACCGCAGAGAATGCATGAATCATTTTCATATACCTCGTACAGCATTGGTAGGGGCTCTCTACACTACTACTACTCCAGTATTCTTGGTGTGACGTGGTAAATTGCGACTCATCTATCTATATGTGTATGGTGGTCAATAACTCGGTATTCACTTGCTTGCAATGCTTTCTAGCGGTTATAGCATAAATATATATGGCCAGCAAGATGATAACGAGTATGAAGGTCAAATGTATGTGAATAATATCCCAAATTACCCATGAAGGCATGATGATGGAAGTACCGAATTCGTTTGTCTAGGTTGGCAAGCAATTCAGTATTCCACTGCACATCTTCGTGTATATTCTTTAGCGCTTCTAATGTCGTAGAAGGCAGTAGTCCCATTTTTTCAAATTGCACCCAGTTTGGAATTACTTCACATGCTCGCCGCATATTCAGATTAAAAAGCGATAATGGTTGGTAGCACTCCCTATCATCCCAATTGTTTTGTACTGGGCTAGCAGACATATTGACACTGTTGGAAATAACGCGATACTACTTTTAAAGGAAAAAAACATATATAGTTGAAGAATGACATGATAGATATCGGTATTGTGTAACCTTGGAAAAGTGGTAAATGTGAGAGGGGAGGACATTGTAAGTGTGGGAACCTTGAGGTTGTGACAACCTTAAGAGTGTGTAAACCTTGGAAATGACAACCTTGGAGTAGTGGCAAACGTGAGAAGGGGAGGACATTGTAATTGTAGAAACCTTGATGATTGGGATTTTGAATATATGGGGGCCGGGAAGGTCAAGGAGACATCCTTGAAGTGATTAGTGGGATCCCGCCAACCTTGCAGAAACGCCGTGAATGAAAGCCTTGAAACAGTAGGATTGCTGAAGTAACGTGCAGTGTGGCCGTCAAGGTGAAGCAGGTAACCTTGACAGTAGAAATAGTGGGGAAAGTAGGATGTAAATGCAAGCGGTAGAAAAGGCGAAGATTGTGAGTGTTACAAATTCAAGTGGATGTCGTGATATTTTAGCTAACATTGTGCAGTATTTTTTAAATAAAAGTAAATCGAAGTATGTTAGTGTCGGCCTGTCACCCCAATTCAATTTTGAACCAGTCGTGAAGTTTGGTGGATCTAAGAGTAATGGAGTGGTGTTTGATAAACAGGAATGGCACATACTTATGGACAATCAAGAGATAATTACAAATTATTTCTACACACCTGAAGGAACATGGCTACCTACAAAGATGGGTTCGAAAACGATATCGTATGAAACTATTAACAAGAAGAAAATTATACGCATCTCTGATTGTGAAAAATCAGAAATCTATTTAGGATAGGAGTCTATGGAACAGTTATGGAGACTTCTTAAGATAGTCAGTTACCGATTGGATTTAGTACCTACTATGGAATTTGCTGCATTTTATAATAAAATAATACATGCAGCAGCGCAAATTCCCGATGTTGACATACACAGGTTAATAGTTCCATCACAAGATCTATTTGATGTCAATGTAGCATGTGTTATGGAAATTCTAGGATTTGCCAAGGAGAAAATTGATATTGACGTAGAAGTTGCGAAAGCCGTTAAGTAATAAGTGGGGGTAACGAACATATCGAGAATAGGGATAATAATTAATATTTAGTCAATATGTGGATGTGTTATAGTGCAAAGTCGTGACCTAAGGCTGTAGATTGTGTTAGTGCAGTGCAACGACTAATATGTCAATTTCAATCATGAGAATTTGATGTTGAACATGAAAAAGTGTATGGACGGGGTACGTTTAGTGATGTGATGGCTATTTAGATAATCTAGTTTATAAGTATGGTAGTGGAATACGGCTGTGTGAGAAATACTTTCAATCGCATAACGATGGTGTAGAGTGCATTTGCTGTATTAAGCGATTGATAGAAGACCTTAGAGAATGTCTTTGGAACAATTTGTACATGAAATAGAATGCCATTTACCAAATTATATTTCAACAGATTACAACACGACAAGTGAAGGGGGTCTGCATTAATGAGCTCAAAAACGTAGTTCACGATGTGGTAGAATGGGAGCGAAAATGAGAATAGGAACAGTTAGCTAGAGACTCTGCACGCTTTAGGAAAAGAATAGAAGAGTGTAGTAAAATAATTTCAGCTGTCCTGGAAAAGCAACATCGTGATTACGTATTTATGAAACGCTTTAGTAATGTTTAGTATTGTATGTATTAATAATAAATAAAAAAAATTTAAATAAAAAAGTTATTTATTACATAATAATATTAAAATATATAAAAGGAATCTACAGAGCGTATTATATAATGTTTTTGTTAGAAATCCATGAATTGTGAGAATGATCAAACCCTAACCATTTAACGAGAGACACATTTCCTCGACGTCGTATTACACGTTCAAGTAGGTGAATCTCAGAATGTTTAACCCTTTAAAGTTCTGGATCATAGAAACGTCCTTGTATCTCTTCATCTCCACTATCACGTAATGTGTAGGTAATTGCACTAGAACGTTTCACTGCTGTTATTCGAAAGACTTCATAACTCTAATTAGGCATGTATACCTTAGAGAATACGCCTCTGTATTTGCTAATACGTAGTACATAATCCCCCACTTTAAATTTAGGCGTTTTACGGTCAAGAACTTTATGACATTTTAAATGTTTCAAAATAGAGGTAGCATTCTTTGCTGTTACATCTACAGGTTTATATCCGGTGGTTCTACGCTTTCTTGAATTATAATCCGCAACAATTTGAGGTAATATTGATAGCCTATTATAGGAACCTTGCATACTGAATGTTTCCCACATTATTGCTTTAAGAGTGCGATTTACACGTTCAACTATGCTACTCTTCAAGTTTGAATAAGTACTGTAATGATTAATATTAAATTTTTTCATTACTTTTTTTAATTCAGCATTATAAAACTCCGTTCCATGTAAATTTGTATATGTGTAGGCGCCCTTTGCAAACAATACAAAAGTTTATTCAGTAATCTGCGACTAGTTTCCCATTCTTGCGTTTGATGGGATAAGCCCAGTAATATTTAGAAAATGCATTTATTACTCCTAAAATGTATCAAAATCCTTTATTTACCCGAGCATAAGGTATTATTTGTTGAAACAGATCCTTTAAACCTTTAAGTACCACACAACGCCGCGGAAAATTTCTTCTTGCTGATTTGTGCAGTTCTTCAACAACATCAGCTTTACTCATTTTATCACTTTGGCTACAAACTGTATAAACTCTGGTATAGTCACTGTAATTGCGGCATTCCTACTTATGTGGTGAGCAATTACATCCCTAGCAAGTGCAAACTTTTTATCATTTATTTATGTTTAGCTCGAGACCCGGATGACTCCACTTGCAATACACTACGGTACCCTCGTTACAGGGAAATGTGTAGGTGTCAGCCATACCAGTAGGAATACTAATTCTCTTTTTACTGGCTATTCCAGAGAAAGAAATGAAACTTTCATAATGAAGATCACCAGAATGCTGAACGATATGTTTACCAAATTTATCTATTGTCATTTGATGATGACTGTGTCCGCCAAATTTATCTATCGACATCAGTATGTAGTAGTATCTGTAGTAATCGTCGTTGTAACAATGAAATGGAATGAATATAGTCATAGGTTTAAAACAACAGATCCTACTTTATTACTTTCGCTTTACGTAATTCGTCAATTATATATATATATATATATATATATATATATATATATATATATATATATATATATATATTATTTCGTTGTGATTGCTAGTATTTCCTGCCGACATTAATCCCAATAACTCCCGCAACGAACCCACTAATTTATTCGGATTATTCCAAGGTGTAAATTCAATCGCTTTGTTATTACATCTTTTGGAGACAGAAGTTGTGTGAGATCTTGTGGCAGGACTTGCAATAGCTGATGTAGCGGGTCGTTTTCTAGGTTGAAGTAATGGTTTAATGATCTCAATGTATTTACTACTGTTAGCGCCTTGAATTTGGTCATCTGGGTTATAATTACGTCGAGCAGCATTTGTGCGGCGTAAAATGTCATTGTATTGCTGCAGATCATTCTTTTTGTACTCCGTAGGAGTTTTTTTAAATAGTAGCTCATATAATCCCGGAGTTCTATCATAATTTAATGATGATCCGTCAGCAAGAGCGATACGAAAATTCTCTCCAACAAACTCTAGTTCAGCACCAATAAAAAATTTATTTTTTTTGGGAAGAAAGTGTACACCGTATGTTAAATCATACTAGTCTTCGGGATCTCTACATATACCTTCCACATAATATTTCGTTAATCCTTCATACTGACTAAGCTATTCCTCAAAGGCCGGTTATGATCCAGCAGCTAACAGTTCTGATTTCAATTGTTGTAAAGAAGGAATCTCGCTCTCGTCATCATGTGTGGTATCAGCAATCACAGTTTCCTCTAAAACTTGTGGAATGATGTCAGGAACAAGAATGATTGGTGCCTTTTGAGTTCCAGATGTTTTAGTCGTATGATGTAAAAAAAACTTCCTTTTCATGTGCAACAGGCTCAGTTTTTCCGAATTCTGATGTAAATGGTTCAACTTTGACGAGAGAACCATCTTGTTTAGTAATCAATTGTTTCAATGGTTGTGTTATAGGTTTAAAGTGTGCCTCCATTGCACGCTCTGTAAGTGCAGTATCTTCCTTTAAATTAGCATATTTTTTTGCCCACTCTTGCGAGCGCGCAATATGTCTTGTACAGTATTGCAGTATTTATAATGCAATGTAACAGTCAAATCCCTTACGGAAACGGCCTGCATTAACATCACTCTATTTATCAATCACAAGAAATCCAAATTTGTCACGCCAGCAACAGAAACACATGTCCTTAAATCTATCAAATGCCACATCTACATTAACGTGATCATCACACAGATTGGTGCTATCTTGTTGAAACAGAACTAGTAAATTCGCATGATCACGTATAAGCTGTTTTGGAATAGAAGAATACGTTTGGCACAGATAGAAACAATCATTGTTTTGGTGTCTGCCAAAACAGAAATGATCCCTTATTTCATTCTGTTTATGGCATGCTACATCGTCAATAATCATTATTGAATTTTTACGTGAATCACTAGGGGATATAACGTCACTGTCATCACTGTATTCGAAATACCCGATATTTTTTAAAGGTGCAAGTAAATTTCGTAGGTACTGTATTTGGGTTGATTAAAGATTTGCAGTATACATAAACATTTTCAAAACATAAACCATTTGGATATTCTAATAAGGTAATCATAACATTTGTTTTTCCGCAACCTGATGGACCGACGATTATACCTCGTTTACAACCTCCTTTTAGTAGACCACTACGTTTTGAGTAGGGATTATTGTTAAAAGTGAGGTCATACTTTTTTATAGGTAATTCAGTATCTTATGGAATGAAACGGATGTCACACATTGTAGAACTGAACTATAACTTGTATGGTGGTAACATAGTGAATCGTCAGTCAGTATGGTATGAAGTATAGTTCTCGGTATAATAGCTATAAAAAAGGTTCTGGATAATTAACACTTTAATAAATAAATTACCCGTGGAGTTGCATATACTTGGGTACAGATATTGTGGTCCGGGCACCCGTTTACGAGAACGATTAGCTCGCGGTGACAGACGTATTAACGAAATGGACGAAGCGTATAAAGAACACGATATTGCATACTCCCAGTCAAACGAACTAAAGCATTGCCACATAGCTGATAAGGCTTTGCAACAAAAAGGTTGGAATATATTTCGTTCCTCAAACGCCATCTATGGAGAAAAAGCAAATCACGACGTAGGAAGCGTTTTCACAGAAACAGACCAATTTCATTCAACAAAGCAGTGCTTCCAGCGCGACGTCGTGTCGGTGGTAAACTTCGGTCATCGTTAAAATCTACGGTACAACAAGCCTTAAACGTTTTAAAACATAAAAAAATCTTGACACCTAAGAGAAGAATATTACCAATACCGAAACGTGGGGATTCATACCTCTTATTCCCCTGTTTGCAGCATTAGGAGCTTTAGATTCTTTGGGTGGAGGTGCAGCCGCAGTTAGAAGAAACCAAACGACACAATCAAGCAATGGAAGCAGCTACCTTAGGAAAAGGCACATATAAAAGCACATGCGTATTCAAAAAACTCCCACTGAAGCTACCACGTCACGCCTTAATCAACGCTGAGCTATCAAAATTTGTTGAGAAATTAAAAATCCATGTGAGATAAATTACCTACACGAATCCATACGAATGAATGTGGTATCGTGAATCTGTATGATCAAAATAACAGGGGAACACACTGGACGGCTTATATCAAGCGTAATGGGCATATTACATATTTTGCTGGCATAGGACATATTAAACTACCATTAGAATTAATTCACTATTTTAAAAGTGATGGTAGCAGAAACACAATTGACTATAACTATACCAAGGTTCAAAATCTCACAACGTACAATTGCGGTCATTTAGTCTTGCGATTTTTATATGACGGTTCGTTTTGATTCTCAGTAGTGGTTGCTTAATCGTAATGTCGCTCACATTTACATTTACCGATACAAGCAGTATTTTGCAAGCCAACTTTACCCCACCGGTTTATCTTGATAATGAGTCGGAATATGTAATGGGGTTGACTAGTTTTGAATCTTTCAATACTATACAAAACGTTACTTCCAAGAATAATCAACTGATACTTGAAGGAACTAGAATTACAATAACACCAGGATCATACGAAATCGCAGATGTGAATAAACAGATAAATGATACAGTGAAGGGTTCGAAAATTTTTTTTAATTAACGGGCGAACAATAACACTAAGAAAGCAGTTATGAAAGCAACACATGATATTAACTTTAATGTAGAAAATTCTATAGGACCTATGTTGAGATTTAACGAAAAAGTTTACAAAAGTCATGAATTGCATACCTCTGAAAATTTTATTAATATTATTAAGATTAATCCGTTAATTATCGAATGCAACATAACAAGTGGAAATTTTAAAATGAGGGAATATTATCAATTTTCCCAGTGTACCAGGATACAAGTGGAAATTTTAAAAATGGAGAGGAGTCACATATTATTCATCAATTTCTCTTTACCTATAAATGCAGTGCAAAATAAAGCATACTTGCAATGTCTTGGTTTCATAGTAACACAATGAGTACATTAAACGTATCCGAAAAAGTTGTTGTTTATAATGCTATAGTAAATTCCGAACTCCACACCCATCAACCATATACTACGAGATTTGGAAACAATAATGAAATCAGAATACCCATTCAGGAAGACATGTGTACCTTACCATCAGAAAGTTATGTCTTCATAGAGGGAAGATTGCTGAGGGAGGATGGTGCCGTTTTTAACACCGCGTGGTTTGTTAATAATAGCATTACATTTTATTCAGTGAAATTAGATACGAAATGAATGGAATAGTGATAGATTCCGGGATGAAGGTTGGATTAACGTCTGCAATGAAAGGATTGGTATCATTAACATCCAACGTCCTCGCTCGTCATGAAAATACAGGTTGGTTTCTACCTCAAATAGCACACTAACAAATGCGTTAGGGTATTGTAATGTTTGTGCCCCTTTGCGAATGCTACTTGGCTTTGCGGAAGGCTACAATAAAGTGATTTTGAGCATCACACAAGAATTGTTTTTAATTCGCAGTAACATTGATATCGATGCGGTAATTTCAACTGTTGCAGATGAACCACTAAACGTTAACATAGATAAAATATATTGGAAAGTTCCGCACATCATTCCAGCATTAGCGGAGGAATTGGCGTTACGAAGTACATTGATAAAAATGTAAATACTCCAGTAGCATTTAGAAGTTGGGAAACACACATATACCCAGCAGTTCCAACAACAGATAAACATACAATCAAAACATCGAGTAGTACAGAAACACCTAGATACATTATTATCGGATTTCAAACGGGGCGAGAAAAAAATATTTCTCAAGATATAAGCAGATTCGATAAATGTGCACTAAAGAATATCAGGGTATTTCTTAACACGGATCGTTATCCGTATGGCAATTTAAACGTAAATTACGATAATAATTGCTTTGCTACATTGTATGAAATCTTTGTTAAATTCTAAATGTCATATTATCAAAGAGATGGTCAACCATTACTACTCATACCAATCGATTTACGGCAGTCGCACCATTGATAGTGGTAGACTGTTCGAATCAAAAAGGGGCATTACACTCTAAAGCAGTAGTACTTCGTGTAGAATTCGAAACAGCAGTCAACATACCCGCGAATACGACAGCATACTGTATTATACTCCATGATCGCTTAGTTACGTATAACGCGTTAACCAAAGCAGTAAGACAGCTGCCCGTCATAGTCGACGTACAAGGCTTTAAAATTTCAAAAGTTGTTTTACCGAAAGAACTCGCAATTTTTAATGGAACACAAGTCGCCCACTACATGTATCCCTGGCATACGTTAGATGCGGTGAGTCGCCGTCAAGCTACTTGGTTAATGCATAATCAACACTGTATAAAATGGGAAGAGGGACATACACCACCACACCAATTTCGTAGAATTCTCAGTCGCTGGATTCAACCTACAGATACTACCTACGTCAAGGGTAGAGAGAATGCCGATTACATCAGAAAATTTGTTACACAACCCGTTATGGAACTTGAGGAACACCCTACTCTTCCTGCTTTGCAACCAGTTTGTTATTATCTTTGTAAATCATTATGCCACCGCGCTCTGTCTAATGTACACCATCTGTACGATATCTATGTAATGCCGTAAAGCGTAATAAAGATTGTAAATGTATATTTTGTTTATTTCTTCTATATATCACACAATATGACTACATTCTGTATATATTTCCTCGAATGAATTATGACATAATATTAGCCTATATTTCACTAAAAAGTTAAAAGTTACTACATGATATTATACATATTAATATGTATGGATATGTATGTTTATACCTTCATTATAGAGATAATGTACACACACCTAAAACTGACAAGTATCAGTAACCAAACTATTAGCTACTATCTGGATGATACAAATTCATTTGCCTAGCAACCTCTAGTAGACCGCTCAAAGGATCGACGTTCTCCAATTTCGGAATTCGCCAATGCTCCCACACCAATGTTGTACACGTGTCACGCAATCGATACCATTTGTCATCCTGGGACATAAAGGCGATTTTGTTTAACATCTCAGTGTATATATCATGCAAAGTTGATCTAAACATGAACATTTTACACATTACTGTTTTATCAGACGCCTCCGCAACAGATTTGTAGTCTACCTCCGTTAGCACTTTTTGAATAACGATTTTCTTAACACCTTTCGGTTTCTTAACCACTTGATCATCAGCAAAGTTTAGACAATAAGATTTTGATCCTGCTCCATAAAAATATTGAATAGCTTTCCCTGCATACTCATATTTCATTTTTCCGACGACAGATGTATTTGTTGTAATACCATGCAGACCATTTTGATAGTTGGATGTGTCATATTCATCAACATTATTCTGCATATGCGCATACACATCATCAGTTATTATCTCGACAACTAAATAATCTGTGTCTGTATAGAGCAACGTTAGATTATTACCGTAATGACTGCGCAAGATATCGTAAAAAAATTGATACATTATAATTTTGGAAAGATCTAAAATACTAAATCCAATATATACGGGTTTGTCATAAGTAACGACCTGTTTGGACAATTCCACTGCAAATAATTTATCAGTAAATTGAATAAAATTCTTAAATTGCGGTTTTGCGACGTACTGTGCCAGACCCAAGCGTCGTCCGTTATTTTCCCAATGTGTTAATAGCTTTATTACTCTTCTTTTGTCGACATTCTCCATTGTTTTACCAAATACACCGTTGTTCATGCATTTAAAGGAATCCTTTTCGAATTTGTTCTTGGCTTGATTTCGAAGAGTTGCCTATGTAAGGACTTTGACGAAACGGTAAAACTCTATGAATATGAGTAACAATTAACCCATGCTGTATACATTGTTTTAAATATCGGTAATGTATAACATAGTTGGTCTTATCACATAAGTTAGGAATTAATTTTCCTCCTTGGAATGTGGTGTGCAGATCATTTCGGGACATTAATCATCATTAATCTTCAGCACATCTAAGTTTTGAATTTCCTCTTACACATAAACCCATTATGAGGTATGTGTTGCCGCATACTCCATCCGTATAAATTCGTGGCATCTAAATACTGTAAAAAGACTTTTGGACGATTAGGGCCATAATTTGGGACAAACTCGTTGTTAGCAATACTTCTTTGCTTAACACAAGTACTCACTCCACCACGAAAACCTTTCTTAAACAAGTGGCACATATCCATATCAGTCAATAATTCTAACTCTACTTGAGTACATTTCAACATGGCATCCCACGCCAATCCAGGTATTGTAACATACTGCACTGGTTCTAATCCATACATGTCTATACATAGCCGCCTAAATTTTTCGAACACATCAGCCAACAGCAGCACGTCTGATTTTAAATATATATCAGCATAATCCTCGAGTGTATTACACTTGAAGTGATCCTACACCAGTATGACGCGACAGTATTCTTCATCGGATTTATTTTCATCGCGCATTTTATCGTAGAATAGAAGAATAGAAGAAGGTACAGTGACATCGTCTAATTTAATAAAATTGTCTACGTACTCGTAGGGGAAATTACCTTTCTTTCTAACTAAGTTAAAGTCATTGCCATCACTAAAATATTTCCTTACCTCTCTACATTAATCATCTGATAAATTATGAGATAGAGTATCTAATGATGCCGCATTGACGAATCGCAAATTTGTGTACTTCTTTTCCCTAAGACCGCGACCGTTAATGAATTCGTCTACAGAAATATGCTTACCGAACGTTATATATTTTTCACTATTAACAGGGAGTACGGTAATTTCTTCAGTTTCACTCGCTAACTGTTTGATGAGCAAGTGGACATCATAACTACTGAGATTATGGAAAAAACTGGGATAAATGTAGGTAATTGATATTTTAAATTGCAATTTGAATGTGCCGCACCACGATTTATACCAGTGGCATGGCAGTGATCTCGTACTTTGGAATTTGTAAGATCGTCAGTAAAAAACTTATCGCGTATATAACAATTACGACTTTGTTCATGTACACTCTCAAGTCGTATAATAAATACCTCCGTGGCATTAACCCCCGTATAAAGTTCTAATTTAGACCAAGCATCGTTTACACCGCACTTAATATAATAACTGAATGAGTATCGTTCATGTCTGCACGTTTTTATCGTGAATTGTTGTTCAGGATCGGGTTCAGCCGTATTTACCGGTACTAATAGAGCTTCAAAATTTGCATATATTACGAATGGTAGAAACATCTGCTTTTGATAGTTCCGAAACGGAAGTATATTTTCCACATAGAACTCCCCGGTTCCGTCTTTTCTTTGCATTACGCCAGGTAATTTAGTGTATACGAAATTACAGTCATGAGACACGTGTCGAGTTAATTACTCCTGCGTTCTACAGTAATGAATACACGACTCACAAAAATGTTTTGCTCCATTACGTCGGCTTATTTGGTTGCTAAGTAAACGGGAAAATTTTTTTATCCATACATAATGCTGATTATACGTTTGGTTACTGACTAATAGTTAGTAATTAAATGAATAGGTTTTTTAGGTCTGGTATTGTAGAGAGGACCCACTACCTCATGAATACGCTGACCATCACGATACGTATCCTCCAGTCCATAAAGATTGATGGAGATATTGTTGTTGGACTCAAAGGGTGAGATGTTAGTCGGCTTAACAGAAAATTCTACACCATTCCAGTTGAATAACTTCCTGAAATCAGGGTAAGAATTCGTCCATTGTGGTAACCCCGCCGGTGTCACTAATTCTGATACAATAGCCCACGCAAAGCAACAATTATCACTATTACTTTAATTCAGTACTTTCTCTACTTGTAGAAAGTACAAGTACAACCCAAACAACTCAACATTACATTTCAACGAGAAGTGATTCTGTAATTGAATTTGTACTAGTTTCAAAACATTCACTTAACGTCACCCATAAACATCTGCACATCCGTATGGGTATTCCATGGTGATAGTCTATACGAAACAATGCGTTTCTTCTAAGGTGTCCTTAATAAGCATATCGAGGAACATCAATCGAACAATCAGTGCAGTGCACACTTTCAACACTTTTGCTACTTTTCTTTTGTACTGGTTCGCTGCTTTGACCTGACTTACGCTTCCGTGAGTTGTTCAAACCCGATAGTCCTGATTCTACAAAGGAATCATCAGCATGCCTGTGTTGCGCATTATTCTTTAAGTTGTTTAACCCTGATGGTCCAAGTTGTGCAAGACGCTCATCAATATGACTATGTTCCGTTCTGTTGGTATCGGAAGTACTTGGTTGCGCCACATTCTTAAGTGCGGCACGGTTTTGCGGTACAGCCCGCGGCATCCCTGAAGGTGGGTTAATTGGAATACTTATCCAACACACAGTTTTTTGATGTATTGTCGCATTTTCAAGAAAAGACTCTCTTTTCTTGAAAATTTCTTCAGACATTCACATTGAAACGTTTTATTGCGATCTGCAACAGAGAGAATGTATAAGCAATGTATAAATGAACGGGTAGAGTTACGTGTTTTGTTATCATTCCTTTTTTTAACTCTTTATTGATCTTTACTGGTTTGTAGCATTTATTACTATCATGTATTACAACTGTTAAAAAAAGAAATCATATCCAGCGATGCGCACGAGGACGCAACGTAACATATCGCCAGGAATAGAATATGTATGATGGATATATCAGGTTGAGGGGTAGAGTAATGTACGCGTAAGGAGTCAATAACAATGGTAGTCGGGATAGAGTGTTGCTGAGCGCACATATTCTACCCAGCATTGTCTCTCACTCTGCCATGTGCTTTGGGATGGAGGCAAGGTATTACCCCCACCTGTTTTCCAGAAACTCCGTAGCGCATGTAGGGCTCAATAGACCCTGGGGAGAAGGTACTCCGTTTTCCACTATATCCCTCACCGGTGATTGCGCAGGTAAGTATTGCTCGACTTGTATCCAAGAGTTCATGGGACTCCAGCCTTCATCGAACTCTGCGATACAAGTAGGGCTCAGGGCAATATCAAAAATGTGCTCCCTGGCCTCTTCTCCTGCCGTAGAACAACTGTACGACCACTCCTCCATAAATTGTACGGTAGAAGCAGGGCTCAGCAAACCTTCAACTAGATTTCCTACTATTCTGCTCTCTGCATATGTTGCAGATGTGGACGATTGCTCATCTACAACGCATACAAGTGCCAGTATATAGGAGATTCCTCTCTCCCCAGCACCGGCTGCGCTACAGAGCTTGACGATGAACGATCTTCCGCAAGTAGAGACCATTCATCCCCAAACCCTGCAATGCAGCTAGGACTTAAGACATGGCGCAATACTACCTGATCTTCTCTCACGGGTGACTGCATCCTCTCATACGGCTCACGTATAGGTTGTAGGGTGAGCAGTATTTCGCTCACGTCTACCTGCACGTACGTGCGTGATAATACGACACAGAAATCGTCCGCTGGAGGTGGTGTATCCAAAAACCGCATTCCTGGAGTGAGAAGTTAAATTATCAAGCAAATAAAACATGTTAAATGTCTTATTTGATTATACTCCAGATTCGTCACGATAAGAACAAATGTCACAAATTTTAAGATACGTTTGAACTTGAAAACACAGATAATGCATTGTAGAAGAAAGGTTTATTGATTGTATTGAAGCAAATTAAAAAACTCGGGAAGGACTATCAAGAGAAATACCACAAAAAATAGTCAGATGGATTAAATATTATGAATTGTAGGGGCCAAGGGTACGATAACGGGGTTAATATGGCAGCAAAATACAGAGGTGTATATATATAATACATTACATAATAAACATTTAAAAAGGGGCAAACTTAAAAATACCGGTACATATAAGGTGCATTTTTATTGCTATACTTATGTTCTATTAAGAAAGTACAAAAAATATTGCATAACCAAACAGAGAAATTTTAGATTCTATAAAAATATAACTATAAAATAAAGTAACCTAAAAGAAATTTTTCTTTCTAACTTTGATTTCCGCAAATGTTTTTATTACATCTTTTAAGTTAACTTGATCAGCAATTTCATGCTCAATCGCTAAAATGGCCAACCCATTAAGACGATTTTGCGTTGTAGTTGAACGTAAAAAATTCTTGATCAATTTTAATTTGGAAAAACTTCTTTCTCCACTTGCAACAGTTATTGGTATACACAGCAATACTCTTAAGAAAACACTTGGGTTTGGGGCACAATTTAACATTGTCATTAATTTTAGAACAGTGCTTGGGCTTTCTTTTTTGCCCATAAGCCCAGATACTGCACAAATTTCTTCTGCTAATTCTACTCCATTAATATCAACAGAATCAGCGTGAGTTAAAATACTTTCTAGATCGTTGCAATGTTTTAAAAGATTTTCTTTAGACATGTCCTTTAAATTATATATATTATATAAAAATTGAAAATAATTACTATGGAGACTAAGTTGTTTAAATCTAGTATCTATTGCATTTAGTGCCAGGTCAATTGTAAAATAAAAAAATCTACCTTATAATTTTCTTTAGGATTCTCGATCGGTTCATCTCGAGCTTCGTATGAGAAATTCCTTTTTTTTCTTCTTACGCGGTGTCGTGGTATTGTTGATCAAAATTGGCTTCAACGTCAATTTCGTCAGCCAGTTCTCTCGCATCAACAATAGTTTCATTAAAAGATTTATCCGATCGAAGATCCTGAAAAAACTTTTTGCAATTTTGCAAAAGATCATAATCTTTTGTCTGCAACAATTTGCTTATTGGATTAATACAGTTTAAAATTTTATACCAAAGAACTATTGAACACAAAAATTTAAATTGTTTAATACAAGTTAATAAACCCGAGGCTTCGTCCCTTATTAAATTATCAATTTCTTCATTCTCATAAATGCATAGCAAGCCGTCGTATACGCCTCCGATATAAAATCTTAAAAGCTTTAAAGCCTCTATCCTACTCTCCCATCTAGTATCACTTAATGGTTTTAAAGCCAAACCCTGGACATGTTTTAGAAGAATTGCCCAGCGAAAAGTAGATGCTGAAAAAAATACATATATTTTTTTAATCATAGTAAAGAAATTAACGCCTTCCAAAGATGCTTTTACCATATCGTTAGCTCGCGGATTTAGGTTCTTAATCCTAGATTGCACTCTGATTTATCGCCCCGCATATTAGACCCGTTGTCATATCCCTGTCCTTTTATGTCCTGTAAATTTAAACCCAAATTATTAAGTTGTGTAATTATAATTTCAAACATTTGCTTCCCTGTAGACCTTTCAACTGGAAGAAAACCCAAAAAGCTTTCCTTAATTTTAATTTCAACCTCATCCTGATTGGAATCAGTTTTATTGATTGAAACATACCTGATTACAAGAGTCATTTGCTCCACCTTAGAAATATCAGGAGTGCAATCTAACATTATCGAATAATATTTGGCTTTTTTTATTTCATTAATAATATAAGATTTCACACTTTGATGCAACAGGTCCATTATCTCGTTTTGAATATTTTTCCCAAGATAGTGAGCTTTCGTTTCTTCTTTTTTAAACACCCTACGTACGTGTTCTTCCATGACGGGATCAAATTCAGATAGCAGCTCAACTATTTTTAAGAAGTTACCGTTATTATGCTCAAACAGCTTGTCGCTTGTACCTTGGAAAGCCAGACAACTTTTACCAAGAATTTAGTGATTGCTACGATTCTTAAAAGCACTTCTTGCCAATGGTTTATTTCAGCGTTAACAAGTGTTAGGGAATCCGCATCTACAGTTTTACAACACTTTAATCTTAGGTTCAGTTTTAGAAAAGATTTTTGGGACTGAATATGATTTTTAGAAATTTCGTGGTCTTTTAGAGTTTGATTCAGATGCTTCCAACTTTTAAACCCCTCCTTTGAAAGGGAACTAAGTACACAGCCAAAAATTTTGCAGCAAAAGCAATATACGCACTTTTTGAGACATAGTACACTAGCCAGTCTCTTAAAATTTGCTCTCCATTACTTAAAATTCTTTTATAATAATTAGGGCTAAATTTTCTACCAGTCTCATCGTATGGAAATCTATAATTGTACAATGGTTTAGGTGGGCCTTGCCTTACCAAAAAGATTCTTTCGGCGTCTGGTAGTATCATTGGCCAGAGTGCTGGATCTGTACTTAAAAGTTGTTGAGCGCTTTCTGTAGGTGCCACGTTGGTATCAATAGTGCTCTCATTTGGCGACGGAGGGCTGCCACTGTCAGTTGCAAGTATTAGTTCAGGTATATCGTTCATTTGTTGATCCTCATTTTTCTCAGGTGAGTCTCTGTTGTCACTGTCTTTCGATGCTGTCTTTGATGTAGAACATTTTGAGTCGTCATTTGTTTTGGTACTGCCCGGCGTACTCTGTAAATAATTTAGTAAAGTGCCAGCTTGTCTTTGCCTTTGCATTTCCTTTTCCACCCTTCGTTTTTTATATTCGCAACCAGATAGTTTTTTGCGTCCCTCGGACATTCTGGAAGATACACAAAATATCTGAAATAAAACAAAGTAAATTATAAGGAAATTGTCTTACAATAGACTTAGTTAAATTAGACAAGTACTGCACTTTTTTATGGTCATTTAAGATCTAGGGGAACGATTAAGCAGTTCTATATGTTTTTTATGTTTATAAATTATGTAATAGTAGTAAAATAGTAACGATCCTACCACATCTGATATCTTTCAAATTTGAGAAAGTATAAGCACTTGCATTTTACACAATTTTGCTTCAAAATCTAAAATGGTATAAAATAGGGCAATTTTTCTTGTCCAATATAGTCAGATCATGCATAGATTTATTCTAGAATGCTCAATGTTTAAATAAATATTTTATTTTAATTTTATAAAATACCTAACAAACTTTTGCTATTTTTAAGAAAATTTTATTTATAAAACTAGGTAAAGTATTCGTAGCTTTACTTAAATGGGATCGCATCCAGTAGTTGATAATAAAAAAAAGAATCAGGGTCTATTGGTCAGTAAAAAGCAGGAATTATTTAAAAAAAATCAAGCTTTAGGGTATTCCGTATATTTCATAACCTTTTTTAAGGTATTTGAAAAAGCTCCTTCGCAGATGAAAATTAAATTTCAAAGACAATTTTTTAACAAAACAAACAAATTTCAGTCCTTTTAAAATTATCAAAACAAGTCTTTTAACTTTTTAATTAATTTATCTGTTTTGTTCAAAAATCGTTTTCAAAATTTAATTTTCATCTGAGGAGCTTCTTCAAATACCTACCTTGAAAAAGATTATCAAATTTAAATGAAAGTTTGTTTTTAACACGCTTATATTAGCTTCGCCTATATGTTTGTTTGCTTGTCTGTCTGTTTGTAACCGACTTCTTTGAACAAGCATGCGCGCGATCGGCGATACATACGATACAAGATACGGCGCATTTGGGATCCAATGCCTATCCTCCAGACCGAGTAAGTCCTTTCCAATTTTAGCTCCAAATAAACTGTCATGTTATTTTTGCAAGGAAAACCATCTCATTTTTGATTGTGACGAATTCAAGGCATTAGATATTTCAAGTAGAACAAGTCAATTATTTGAAGCTATGTAATAACTGTTTCGATCTTACCCATTCTACAGCTCAATGTAAATAAATATAGTTTAAAAACTAAAAACACGCTTTAATGATCAATCGAACTAAAACGAAAATAATTCTTAATGAGAAAATATAAATAAACGAAAAGATTAGTATTATTGTGAAAAAAGCGTGGGTGCTTTGTGCCATATTTTCATTCATCGAGCACCCACGCTTTTTACAATAATACTAATCTTTTCGTTTATTTATATTTTCTGCCTATATCAAGAATTATTTTTTGTTTTTTAGTTCGATTGATCATTAAAGCGTGTTTTTAGTTTTTTCAAACTATATTTATTTTTTAATAATTTTTGCCTTTTACTGATCAAAATACCCTAATTTCGTACATTCGCTAAGTTAACGGTTAACTTACCTTAAAAGATTACAAATCACACTGATTATTGACCCAGAACAGTATATACAATTGAGAGTTGCACTTGTTATCACCACCGACGAATGAGCAAAAATAATGCTATGCTGTAATAAGACAGCCATTCTATAATTGAAGACAATAAACAAGTCATTTCTTGTCTATTCCTAATTCAAACAAGTTCTTGCTGATTTATATGGTATATATGCGATGCGCGGTTATATTAGTTAGTATATACAAATAACACCCGTGTTCCTTATTTAATAATTAATTATTTTTTCGTAATTATACCTATTTTCTTTACAACTACAGTAGAATCCGGTTATAACGAACCACAAGGAACTTAAAAAATATGTTTGTTATATCCGAAGTTCGTAATAAACGATAAAAGAAAAAAGTTACATACATATTTTATTTTTACGATATATTAATAAATCACTATATTATACAATATTTACACATTTATAAGTTAGTTTTTGTTAAAAACGTCTGTAATTTTCGATTGTTTATTATATTTCGTAGACCAAAACAGTTTATCCGCACAATTTTCGATTTACATTTTTGAAACACCGTGGCTTGAGTGATTTGCTTTCGTTTTTCTGTCCCGGTTAAATTAGCACACACAAAAACTGTTACCCGCTCTTTTGATAATTTGCCGCCTACACATTTTTCACCTTTAAATTTTAGTGTTTTATCTGGGTTCTTTAATTTAAAAAAATAGCCCAGTTTGTCGCCATTATCACTAACATTACCCTTGATATTAGGCCACTTATTGTTTAACTAGTCTGTTAATTGATTTATTTGATTGACAAGTTGGTTAGGAAAAACCCTGCAAAGTCAGCCTGTACAGTATTGTTAAAATACATAATTACCCTTTAGGATTAAAGATTTAAACACCAATTAGGAAAGTATTTAGGCAGGCATTTCTAAGAAAAGAATTACAGAAACCTTATCTTTGCACATCAAATAATCTACGTACCTGTTATTTATTTTACTGGCAGGATACTTGCTTACTTTTGTATAAAATTTAACGGACGGAAACAATTTTTCCGGATATTATATCCGAAAGTTCGTTGTTTACGGGTTTATTATAACAAACAATATTTATAAGGGATCTTATGGATAGTGTGACGGGACTTTTAAAACTAGTACGTTATACCCGGAAGTTCGTTATAAGCGGGTTCGCTATAAGCAGCTTTGACTGTATATAGACGAAAAACAAGTATTTTAACTTTCTTGTAAAAACAGTGATAAGAAATGTTTTTACAAATGAAAGGTTGCATGCTATTATTATTAATATTTTAATTTTAATATTTTCTCACATTCTATAATGCTCCCCTACTTTTGGGTGCTATACTTATATTGCGCCCTTCTGGTTTGGTAACCCAACGCGGTTTTAGTTTGCCTCGGCTTTGCTCAATCGGGTGTACTTTATAAACGGGGTGTGGTTCGTAGTAAGTACTGGATGGGCTTAACACTGTAACCTTAAATAAAAACCGTAAAGCATTTTTAAAATGTATATTAAGGAAATATCAACAATAAATAAAATAAAAAGGTAATTAACAAAATATATGGGGGAACTTCTTTGTCCGGGTCTGGCGGCTGGTTCTCCTGGTTGGCGGCCCGTCACTGTGTGCGAAGTCGCTTCTGTGAACAAAGATAATCTTTTTAATCTATTCCTTACCTAAGAGGTAAAATTTAGATTACGGTCCTGCATGTACAGTAGCGAGAGCGTTACCCTTGATACCGTTGTTGGTCGGGGCGCCAGCGCAATGAACTCGAGTCGTTGTGGGGATTGAGAAAATCGATATCGTGCTTAGACTTTAGTAACTCTGGAGCGCTGAAGCAAGTATGTCCTACTCCCGGGAAATAATACACGCGAAAGGCGCGTAGGCAAACGCGAGATCTCGGGCCGGTCTTTCTCTAATTATAACCGGTTTAATGTAGGTAATTAGATTATTTATCTAACTAAATTAGTTACTGATCTCTATACTAAGTTTAATTATTTATAATTAATCAAGGGATCAAAACTACTTAATATTAAAACTACTCTAATCGGTTTACGTAAAGATAGAAAAATCTACGTACTCTCTAATTTATTTACAAACGTTCGTGCACCAGGTATTTACGACGGTTCGGTGGACGACAAATTTATTATACTATAGGTTATGGAGGTACTCTTCTGCGATTCACAGACACTGTGTATGGTTATTGTGTTTGTCTGTAGGTAGTGTATGAGTTTCGAGCGGGATTTCAGTAATGCCCAGAAGACGTAGGCGACGGCCTGTCTTCACTGGATATACTAAGAGAAAGGTCGTAGGTCTTTACAGCCCTGTAACAACCCTTCACCCTCAAGTCTTTGCGAGATACGGCGGGGGCTACCCCTGCGTGACTCTAGGTGCTAGTGTACTTTGTATCTGCGAGTTACGTCGGGATCTACCCTGTGTGACTCTAGGTGTATTTGGTATAACTCCTGGAGGCTCAGCCCGGAATTATTTACGGTCTGTAGTGTTTGAGTGTAAATTGTTAGATTGTATAACTTTACAACTTACGTGTCTATCAATAGCAGTACAGAATTGAACTTTAGGTTGCCCGGTGCGTCGTGGTGCGCGTTATCGCCAGATCGCGGAGGACTCTTCGTCGGTGAACAACAGGTCGGTGCTTCCACTAAGCAAACGGAGCGGCTGCGGCTACTGGTTTCTGGAACGGCTTGACTTGAATCTACGGAGATTCATCGATTCTTATGCGCGTCGTGAGTTTATAAAGGTGCATCTGTGGGCGGCTTCGCGGCTACCGTGCGGGGAAGGTCGTTATGTGATTGGTTAAAATCGTTCTGACGTGCAGAAACTTACGGTTTCTTAGAAATACACGTCAGCGGTGATGAATAAATTATTCGTTGTGCAATATCGCGTAAACTTATGAAATCTTACATACAGGATGGTCCGCACCTAATTTATTCTAAAACACATACGTACAGGACGCTGGTTCTTTACAATTCTGAGAGTAAAAATGTCGCCCCTAAGATTTGCCGCCCCGGACAAATGTCCGGGTTGTCCGGTCTTAGAGCGGGCCCTGATACTAAACAAATTTGTAAGGTATGTGCCTTGTGCAGCACATAGTATAAATCTAATAGAAGTTCATGCTTCTGAAGTGAATCCAACAATGATTACTTTTTTTGATAAAGTTGAGAACATTTTCACCTATTCTTCAAGCTCTACTTCAAGATGCAAAAACTTAATGAAGGTTTTAAAGGTTTCTTTAAAAGGGCATTGTACCACCCTATGGTAATCTAAAAATAGAGCTGTTAAAAGCTTAAGTGATCAAATTCATATGTTTAAAATTTTGCAAGATATGTCACAACATTCAAACTTAAATGCTGATACTATTTCGGGAGCTAAAAGCTTAATTAAACAAATTGATTACAAATTTGTTTGTTAATTGTTTAAGCAAATATTCTTGTGTCAATTGATCGGGTTAACGTTGCTCTTCAAATAAAAGGTTTGTTATTATCTATTGGAAATCTAAGAAACAGCATTTCCTAAGGCCAAAAACATTTGCGAATTTTTAGGTATTGAAAAAGATCGAAGTTAATAAAAAATTATTTAAGGTCATCAAATGGAAGGATCTAATTTAGGCATAATTTCAATCGAAAATAACAAAGCAGTTGGACTAAATATTTGTTAGACGGAAAGCAAGAAAAGTTAAAATTTAAAAATGAAAAACTTTTAAATTCAAACTCGTTATAATCTTTTGTTTGTTTTTATGTGTTTTTAAGTTTATTCATATAATTTTGTGTAAAGCACCTTTTTTGTTTGTAATAAAAATAAATTTTAAATATTAAATATTTGAAATTGGCTTGAGATTTACAGGTCAGACCCGATTCCATTGTTTTTCATTATTTCGAATTTACAACGTCTTATTTTGAAGATTCGCATATCTAAACCTTTTCATCCATCCTTTTTTTTTCAAAAAAAATTTTATCAAAGGCGGATTTTTCAACTTTCGCACCAGGCGCCAAATACTCTAGCTACGGCACTGCTAGTGTGATGGTTTTTCTGTGCGATTAATTTATTCAGCAAATTATACATAGGTCTGACCTTGAGTACGAGTGACTAGTTTTGTATAGTCAGTGTCTGCGGGTTGCGATTTGCATATTATATACCTGCGCCACCTGCACAAACAACAACATCGTAACTAGAGACTAAAATCTAATTAGGTACGATGTTAGTATTTGCTCACCTTAATATTCAGAGTAGGTTCTATTTGAGATAATACATGTGTGTTTAAATAAAAATTGAAAAAAATTGAAATTGATGTAGTAAGAGAGAATTAATTATAAGAAACATTCTTTCCAACTTTCACATTCAAAATATACATTTCAAAACATTATGACATTATAAACTCAAATATCTTGCTTTTAGAAATTATCATAGTTGTTCAATTAGTTTGTATAACAATACAAAGGAAAATGAATGAATAAGGAGACAATGAGAGCTTATTTCAGTTAAATTTGTTCGGAATACAGTTCACATTCGTTTTTATTTTAATTTTGGTTTAATAGTAATTCAATAGTAATTACAAATTCAAAAATTACAAAACATAATCGGTTTTCGGAATTATTGTGGGTTACACAAAAGCAGTTTCACATTGAATGAACTGTAAAATCATGACGTGGTACTTTAAGAAAATCAAATTCATGTGTAAGTCTGTACGTAATTATTATACCATATCAATTTCCAAATAAAAATTGTCCAAATTCAAATTAATAATAGTATCACCATTGATTAATACTCAACTTATTAATCAATGGTATCACTAACGTATCTGTAGTTATGCGGCACCCTTTATATTGTGACTGGATCGTCGAAAGAAAAGTTTTACTAGAATATTAATTTATATTTACTTTAAGCGAAAAAAAAACAGCTTAAAAATCAATTTGTTTTTATTTGTGATACAAATAAACATTTTAACGTGGTTCTTACTTTCTTTTATTTAGTTGTCTTGTTTAACTTTGATAACGGGCATTTCATGTACTATTCTTTTTTTTTTTAATACGCAAGAACTGTATTATGTATATTTTGTGAACCTGTCGAAATATTTGTTTGCGGAAAATAAGAAGTCACTTCCGTTATAAACAGAGATAGTAGAGGAGGTATAAAGGCGGGTTTAACACCCTAATGAACCGTATTAATAAAACGAAGTAATATGTGAAAAGGCAAAGGTACGAAGGAAAAGGTTTTGCTCTAAGAAAAAGGTAGAAGTAAAAGCAAATCCTTCAATCCGTATTAATAATCACTACCTTTTCCTTTAGTAGTACCCGGACACTTTCACTTTCACCCACCAATTTCCCACCCCCTTTTTTGACAACTTCTTTTGGGGAAACATTTTCAGCCCCTTGATGGAATTTTCACCCTAATTAGAACCCTTTTGGTTGTATTAAGAGCCTTTTTGGCAGTTTAGCCTCTGGAAGGTAGGCAAATGCGTGCGCATACAATGTTCTAATAGGTGGTACTAAGGACAGCCTCTTTTACCTGATTAGTTTCTGATTGGTTCTTAGCCCCATCCAGGTTCTGAGCTCTGATTGGACGCCTAAGGCTCTGCAATGGTTAGGGTGGGAAATTTGAAAATGTTCTAATAAGGGGCCCTAATGCTATCTCATAAGACAGCAGTAAGAACTTGTGTTAGGTCTGCGCTCTCTTGCCGTGGCCCCCTTGTTGCGAAACTTGAATTTGTTTGTAGGGCCATCTAGTGGTGTATGGACTAATGCACATTTTATGCAATAGAGGTTGACCATGCACGCCTCTCTCTCGGCTCTTGTTACGGAACTCTTAATTAAAAACAGCTAAACTACTAAACACGCTTTTATTTATCAGAACAGAATGGTTCAAAAACATGCATTATACAGTAATTTGATTATTTCATCATTTATAACTAAATGCGGTGAAAAACTTATTTACAAAATCAAGCATTGGTAAAGTATTTATTATTCTAAAATACAAAAACGTTATCGTATAAAGTCCACACACATCCGACTGGTAATCCTGCAGCGTCGTTTTGTTATAGCGGAACTATCTAGAATTCTTCTCAAGGAAACGTAAATGGTAACCTAGAGTGGGTCGTCTAGAGGAATCAAACTATTCCACGTTACGATTCTGGTCAATGTAGATAGCAGTTCAATGCTGATCTGGTTTATTTGCTGGATCCGTGTTAACAGTAATTGCACAAAGTCTAGGTGCGTACCTCGGTAGCTGATTAGAAGCACATACAAGTCGATACACATTCTTGGGGCTGGGGATCGATTCAGACATTTCAACACTTGTACCGCATACACCTTTGGAGTTGGTATGCGCCCAGTCTTGCAGTGGTAATGCCTTTTCCAGAGCGCACATAGACTCCTCGATCTTATGGTTTAAACAACTATACGCCTTTGCTTCCTTTTTCAATTTTTTAATCGACGGACAACCAACCTCGTCCAAGTTTAGTATTGGTTTGTTAAGGAATCTTAAAAACTGTTGTTTTTCACTACTCTCAAAGTGGATTTTGTTAAACGGTAGCAGAGTTCTTGTCAGCTCCTCTTGGAAATCGTTGTATGGCACATACCCTGACCGCCATTTCAAGCCGTGATACTTATCCTCTAAATACTTTATCTGTCTTGACATAAAATAATCTCGAGGTGACTTTGTCAGCATCAGCAGTAACAAACCATGATCAGTAATCACGGCAATTTGTTTCGATATGTATATCGACACCTCTAAACACTTGCACGTCCAAGTATGCGTCCATTTTCTTACAGCTGTTGTTGTACACTGAAGCTTGTGATCTAGAGTTGTCCCTTTGAACAGGTGATATCCACGACCACATTCCGGTCTTTATCGATCAATCACGTTATCGAATTCGGCGTACACCAAACAGTTAACGGTTTCTACGAGCACCTCATTAAAGCCGACTTCTAGGCGAAGGGAACCGTTTCTAACTAAATTCCATCGCGTGCTAGCGTTTGCAGACAAGTCAGGGATTAGGTCGAAGGGTATTAAGCAGTAGCAGTTGGGGTAATCGCTTCTCGATATATCGTTGCCCTCATTCAAAGAATGAATACCCGTACCAGAGAATAAGGTGTGATATGCTTTCACATATAAACCGTTAGCTGTAAAGCCTGGTTGTAAGGCCTTCGAAGGAATTTGTTGACCGTCAATATATAACGACGTGTAGTTAATATTGCTGTGATGAAAATTGAATGGATTTGTGGAGTAATTACCGTTGAAGGCTTTATTTGCGACGAAACCTACCACGCATCCTTTAAGTAACTGACCCGGGAAGATATTATCCAATGATTTTCGCTGTATGCCTGTAGGTATGATTAACACTTTTACGTCAGTTCTTGTAACAGGATATTTTGCCGCAGTTGTTCCTAAAGCTTTAGCGTGTGCAATTAGAATGGTGGGGTTGATACGCATACGTCTAACAGTAAACTAACGTTCATAATTCGCGTTTTGTAAGTTGAACCGTGCGCCGCCATTAGACTAATACAAATTTTGCTTTTAATTCAACACCACTTATGAGAAACTTTTCCTGATTAAACAAATCCGACTGCACGTGACCAATCATCTCAATTTGTTTGCTGGTCGCTGCAAGTACTTGACGTTTTGAAAAACCGTTATTTGCGTGTCCCAGTGTATTCATCTGCCCTGCTGTATCATTGTATCATAAGGTACAACCTAAATGTGACCTCCTGGCCTCCTTTCTATAATTTTGCAACGTTTCGATACATGAGCGGTAAGCGTAGGTGTTGTTTGGTTGTGACACCATCTTCTGATTTAAGTAAACCTCCACTTGTGAGAAAAGCGCACCTGTTGTGAGTGCTTCTTTTCCATTGGCCTTTGCACCAGACTTAAATAACGGTATCTGTTTTTATATTAATCTCGATGTTTCAAATTTCCGTGTCATCACGGGCATGTAGTGTACAGCGAAAAAAAACACATCTTTACGACTCCCGTAAGGCTAAACGTTGTGAGAATCCGAATAGCGAGAGGGAGGTTTTTAATTTCGCAGTGACGCGCTTAGTTAGATTATGGTATTCGATTGTTAGCAATTTACTTATTAGCTCGTTGGCAATTTCTTCAATGTTGGCATAATTCCCAGAGACGAAGCGTAATACATATCATCCGTCCTCAATATAAATGGCTTTCTCGTTGTCGTGTTGAAAATGTGATGCAGCCATTTGTAATATAGTCTCTAACACATCCTCTTCTCCTGCAGGTGGATCAATTCTATAATAATTTAAAATGCCTACAACCCATGAGCCTGTTAATCTTATTCATATTGGCAGTTGTGTAATAAAACTTGACGTCATATTGACGGTAAAATTCGTCATAGAACTATTACTTAATAAGGTAAAATAAAAGACCATTTTATATATGTCTCAGCTGCGAAGCTTATCGCTAATGCGATAAACTGGAGGTCTTCTTTTTATCACTGCACTAATTGTGAAAACTTCCTCGCTCCAGTTCGTTTCACATCCCTTCTCAAAGGTTTACTTGGTTCTGGAGATTCTAACATGTTCACCGGCTTTATATTTAGGATGACGTGATGTGCCTAAGCCTTGTGCGTACAGGTTATTCCACACCTCCAAAATGTTTTCATCGTTTTCAGCCGCAGGGGCCAGCTTTATACTTGAATGACGGTGTAACATGCCAATTCTTGTCTGTCGTTACCTTAATTTAAGTTTCGAAATTTGTATTATTATTGCTAAATATATTTACATTACATTAGTATCTTTAAGCATTTCTTTTTTCGTTCAATAATTAAATTTTTTATATCTGAATATTTTCTCTTCAGTCCCTGTGTATATTTTAGACATCTAATTTTAGTTCTATGCGCAGCGTGAACTGAACACGCTTATGCATTTCCGTTTATCATGTCGTGCAGTTCAGACGTTATCTTTTTTAAGTTTTGCTTCCCTTTTATAAGGTATGTAAAGGCGTCTAATTACATTTTCTGTGTGTTGTATTTGATAGGGAACGAAGGTAGGAACAAAGGTAGGAGCTTATCTTAAGAAAAGGCTTTTATTTTGGTAAACTTACGTATCGTTGAGAAGCGTGGTATGGCGTCACGAACTTTACTTTGTTAAAAATGACGAGATAATGCAATTTCATCTTTATAAGCATAAATGGAGATACCTTTGTTTTGCATAAATCACATATGCTGTTATACATATTCTGGGTTCGTCGTTATGTCAACAGCTTTCGTCGTTCGAATTTGCGTTAGTTGTTTATACCTTTCCATTATTGTAGGGTCAACATTTTGTGCCAATTATCTAATGTTACCATATGCTAACGTCTGTCTATTCTTATGTTGACGAGAGATGAAAGTTATAGTGCCTTCCCGTACGTTTATGTTTCGTTTATTTGTACGTTAAATACAAATGGAAATTACCTTTACATTATCGTATATTTGTCTTGGAATTGGAAATGAAAGTTCTCAAAGTACAGTTCGTTTAAGACAAGATTAAAATATTTATTTTGTGCAAGTACTTATCCTTTTAGTGCAGTTTAACTAAATAACAAATCAGTTAGTGTTATTTTGATACGGTTAAAAAAAGGAACATCTGAATCCTGCTCCTGAGATAAAAACATTTCAGTTCATAACCTATCACAACTATACTTTGTAGACATAAGTCAATACACCTTTCATTATTGCATTTTAAATTTTAAGTAAACATACATTATAAGTTTATGTACAGTGTTTAATTTAGTAATTTTAAGATCGTAAGGCTGGACGAGAAGTATCGTTTTAGTTCTTTTATGCTGATATTAATCAGACATTTTGCTTTATTAAATGTACATATAAATATAGTTGTTTAGTGCTTATTCAGATTACCTATTATGCTTTGGGATACAACCTTTCTCAATTTTGTTGTATTTTAATTACTAAACCTAGAAATTGAATGGTGCCCAATAAAACAAATGCTAATACTGATTACATCTATGGAAAAATCTCTGCTTCCCTCACACCTGATTAATGAGTTCTCAATTACAGTAAGTTTCATAAGTTTGTACCTTACTGAGCTAGACCGTGGTGCAATTTACCTTTGTAATATATAACAACCACAACAACACATAATTTTTTATTTGTTATAACGGTTATTATTGTAAGCAGTCACAAGTTTTTGGAGTACATCAATATACCTGTAAACGTTTTTGTAGGTGAAATAACGCCACGTCTTTGTTTTCAATGCTTTATTAAATCTTTCAACTACAGATGCTTTTACTTCAAGGTTATTTGTTACATAGAAATTGATATTTTGTTTCTTGAAAAAGTTTTGTACACTGACCGCCACAAACTCCTTGCCTTTATCCGTCAGTAGATTTACCGGTGTATATCACTTTCCTTAAAAATATCGGTGAATGCTTCAATTACCGATTCGGTGTCTTTGTTTTAAGAACTCTCGCTCAGGCCCTCTTGCTAAACACATCAATACCCGTTAGTATGTAGTTGTATCCACTATTGTGTTTACTTAAAGTTCGCATATCGCAAAGATCCGCTTGCCACAGCTCGTAAATGTTGCTCACAATATACCTATTGCGGGGAAACTTTTTCTGACAGGTTTATGAACCGTTTAAGCCTCCTGAGCCTGCAGCCATTTTTTTCACTTCACCATATCTACGCTTTACAGCATTAACTAAAGGTGTTATACCTGAAAACCTGCCTGATGCTCTGGATCATAGTATACAGAATTCATGGTATGTTCTCCACATATCCCAATCTAGTGAAAGCCTTCTTCCTCTAAAGGATCTTCGCGGGGTTTCCCTCAATTCACTATCGGCATTGTAATTCTCACCTAGAGTTGTAAGGCTCGATTCAATGATGAGGGATGATCTCACCTATCATTGTAACAATACCTCTTTTATCCCAAAATACATCACCGCCCGTATTCAGTATATGCAAGAAATCAGTACCTTTCTTCCTGTACGAAACAGGTAGTGTTGATACTATATCGTCGTCTACCAGACCTTTCGTTTCATCAAATCTCTAATATATCTCTAATATCATCTTCACGCTGATTGTTATACTAGCGGGTTGACGTAACTGATTAGAAAAGTGTAGAACTCTTTGAAGAACCTGATTGTACTACCGCCATTTGTCATGGTCGATGATTTTGGCTTTTAAAACTTTATCCATGTCGTTACCCAATTCCGTTAATATGTTGTTTTGCGTGACATCTGGCGCTTGCAGGCGCTGCATAAAATCCATAGGTAGAATAATCATCTTCTTCAAATTGTGGTCCATAGTTATTGAAACAAATTACCTAGAATTTCACCAAGTAATGGT
Organism: Vesta saturnalis; assembly: GCA_036346205.1. NCBI lineage: Eukaryota > Metazoa > Arthropoda > Insecta > Coleoptera > Lampyridae > Vesta > Vesta saturnalis. The sequence goes on from JARFJB010002190.1 coordinate 68,267, forward strand.
CCTAACAAGAGTGGTAGAAATGCGCGGCCCTTCTGTACGAGAAACTGTTTCTTCTTTTTTATAGATTCGCCTCTTTGTGCCAACCGCCTTAAATTGTGCTTATGTTCAGTGAGTCGCTGCTTCTGATCAGCTGACTGAGGTACACGACCTTTTAAAATGTTATGTGCACACTCGCAAATGCATTCCACCTGCTTACTATCCAGACATTTCAATAAAGTGTCACGTTGACTTTTACTTAATCTGGCTAAACCCTTTTTCGCTATATATACTTAGCAAATACCTTGATACCCGAATATGTTTGTTCTACAGCGTCGCACATCCGGTGTATTCTGTTTTAAATCGAACAATAAGCATCCGTGCGGATTAGAAGTAGCATTTTAGTACGCAGCCTTTAAAAATTTCGGGTTGTCAGGTGAAATCTGTGCCCTGTCAAGTGGGTTCTTAAATATATATCTCGCTGCCCACGTCCTTGATGAAATATGTTTTGCGGTAAAGAAAACAAGCTTAGATTTCTATGATGACAAACAACCCTTTGTAAAAATATCAACCACCGAACCGTTAGTCTCGCGCATTAGATCGTCAATGATTATTAAGACTGGTTTTTCACTGTCAAACTGTTCCATATCAAGTAATCCTTTCTGAAATTCCACTGAGAGATCTTTGAATAATGGTTGCCATTCGCCGTAAAACCAGATATTTTTTTCAAAAGCTGTATCTCGCGACAGTTTCGATATTTTTAGAAAATCAACGATAAAATATGATTTCCCATACCCCGATGGCCCCGCTACTACTGCAGAAAAGAGATGCTTAAACTGACCTTCCACCTCGAAACGCTAATCGATACTAAATAGTATTCTGTTATCACAACTTAAATACTAGGTGAAAAAATCTGCAATCACAGGTATATTCTACCCTGTTTTATCGTGCTTATCTTTTAACATTAAAATAATCATATTTGTTGTTGTCTTTTAAATATTTACTAAAACCCAGCACGTGTTCTTAAATCATGCATTAACAATAAATAGTTTGATGTATATCTAATTTATAATATCTAATTACTTGCTTACTTAATTGCTACTCGTTTTATTTATTTTAAAAGTAATCTGTGTGTGTGTGTGCGTGCGTGCGTACGTGCGTGCGTGCGTGCGTGCGTGCGTGCGTGCGTGCGTGTGTGTGTGTGTGTGTTTGTGTGTTTGTGTGTTTGTGTGTGTGTGTGTGTGTGTGTGTGACTAATTGCTAATTGTACATACAAATAGATCAGGCATAATTTTTCGAATGTATAGGTGTTGACCGCTTAGATAGAGAATCTGCTTGTATAAAAAACGTTATTGCATCAGGGTAGAATATGATTGTTATTTCACTTAATATTTAATTTAGACCTTAATGTATTTTGCAGCAGCAAAATTTTAAAATATTTGTAAACACATTAATTAACACGATGTCGACGACTGATTGCTACTTCCCCATTCATAATGAAATTGTATAACTGTTTAATAATAACAACTGAATTTTATAATATCATATAGGTGAAATCATTTTAAATGTAAATAACAAAGGTCGTTTTATATAAATTCATATAAGGCCGCTCTAAGTAGTCTGCGAAAGGGAAAGGTAAATACGAGTTGCCGTAAGTGTGATAGAGATGATTAGGTTTGTATATTTACATTCTACAAATTACTTAATGATGGGAAAGCTAATAGCCAGTTTTATATCAACTATTCATAAGTAAAAACACAAAACGTGTTTAGTGAGCTGTATAAAATATTTCAATATTTAGTTTAGTTTAGTTCTCCAACACAGTTATTATTAGAAGAGCCGAAAGAAAATACATCTGAAGGTATGCGTATTATTTTTAATATATATTTTACTTGATATTGTTCACAAAAATGCCAATAAGGATTTTAATGTGTTATTATCCTGATAGGAGATGGACGTCATAAACCAATCAACTCTGTATCAGCTTTTATTCTAGTCGATCTCTACTCATTTGTTTAGTTAATTAAATAAAGGTGTGAGTATTACGCTATTTTAATTAATTAATTAATAGCATTATGCGGTACGTACTTGTTGGTTTTAAACTTCGTAGTTATTGATTCGCATATAAGAATAAACCGTTAGAACCTTTTGTCTTTTATTTCCGTTATAGCAATTTGGTATTTTGAACTGTGGCTGATTTTAAGCAAGCAAGCTGTAATTAATTAAATCAAATCAGTATTTTTTTAACTGTAAGCTGGTTTTCGTAAACTGTAAGGTATGATCTGGTCTTATTGAGGTTGATTTAGTTGATTGATTGAGCGTGATTTGTTTGGTTGAGGTTAATATGCTTAATTAATTTGATATGATTGATTGATTTGTTTGTTTGAGAAAGAGAGAGGCGTGCATGATCAACTTTTATTGTAGAAAATGTTCATTAGCCTATAAACACTATGGCAAAAAGCCCAAATTAGTCCTACCGCTAGGTGACGCTACCTTTATTACAGAAAAATGTTCATTAGCCTATAATACCACTAGATGGCGCCTACAAATAAGTTCAAGGTTCCGCAACATTAGGGGCCTACCGCTAGGGTGCAGACGCTAACACAAGTTCTTATTAGCTGTATATGAGATAGTCATTAGCCCTACACACATTTTCAAGATGGCTCCTAACCAATTGCAGAGCCTTCAAGGTCTCCAATCAAGGGGCTCACGAAACAGGGGCTAGACCTAATCACAAGTTCTTATCAGCTGTCTAGAGCTAGTCTTTAGGACCACCTATCAGAACATTGTAAATGTCATCGAATTGCCAGAGCCTTAGGCCAAGTCAGAGCTGAAAACTGCTGGCTAAAACGCAATCAGAAACTAATCAGGTAAAAGGGCTGTCTATTAGGACCATTCCTATCAGAACATTGTATGTGCACATAGAATTCAGTCGTCTAGAAAGGGGGTGGAAAATGGGTAGGTGAAAGTGGACTTGGTCTATGACGTCAAAGAACAAAATGGCGGCCAAGATGTCTGGGTACTGCTTCCTTTCAAACAAATCCTCCTGATTTAAAGTTAATGGTTTTAAGTTGAAAAGTACCTGAACGTAGAATTAGGTTAGGAAAGTGTTATTTTTAAAATTGTATTCATATTCAAGAGACACTATTTTTTTAACAAAAGTGTCTGATGAATAAAATGGTTGAATAAATTATAACTCCGAGAACTGTATGTTAATGTTTAAAATGTATTTTATTCACAAAATATCGTATAAAAAACGATTAGTCGTTTCAATCGTTTCCTGTTATCTTGGCCAAATCACAGATCTCGAAATATAGAAAAAGAAAGATGAAGCAATTTCTAGTGTGGTTGAAAAATACCATGGATTTTGTAGAAAAGAGATGGATGCAAAAATGTTAATGAAGAAAGTTAATAACATAAAAACTAGGCTTAAGAAACAAACTGATAGAAACCGAACAGGAAAAAAGTTAAATTTGCCGACTGGGAGGAGGATGTGCTTTGGGCAATTCAAATCCTGTATTAAAAAAGATTGAAGGTAAGTTTTAAAGTTCATTTAGGATAAGACTTGTATATACATTATTTTCACGTAGGTCGTACCAAACGGGTTGAAAAATAGCCAGCGATATAAAAAGCTAATAAAATTTATATCCACATAGTTAGTCTTTTTTAACACTAAATATACGTGGTGTATCTAAATGAGTTCAAATTTCAACATGTTTCTTTTGGCTAACGGACTTGTCCAAGATATTTACGGAGATGTGCCAAATTACAAATCTACAAAAATGGACCTGTATTGCAACAACACACACACACACAATACCACAAGTACAACAACAACACGCACAAGACAAATTCAACACCAACACTCCAAATAACAAAACAACACACACACAACGTACAAACACACGACACCACGTACACACACACACACACACACACACACACACGCACACCCACACGCACCCGCACGCACAACCACATATATATATATATATATATATATATATATATATATATATATATGTTATTATAAATATATAAAATTATGAACGACGTATAAAAACGTGTCGTGGGGCTCAGGATCGGAACTTTAGACATGGTTCTGGGTCTGGGTGTGACTACGCCGGTGACGTGAATAGCTCATTTTTTAAAGGAAATTCGCTAAAAAAATCAGTCAATTTGCTAGTTGGCCTACAAAATATGTAGGGTAGGGCTGCAATTTAGTCAGTAGGCTGTTATGAGAAGTTGTTGCAAATTAATTTCTGCTCAATTTTTGTTTTTACAGAGGCGATGCAATTTGGAACCAATATAAACCAGCCATCTACTAGTACCTTCACTTTTGAGAGTCAATAGTTACAAACTACTTCTGAAGCCAATGGTCAGCGAAATGCAAGTGTAAATAAAGTACCGCACGTACACCATCATCTGTAAATAAATATGAAACTGAAGAAACAAGAAACTTGACAACGAAATAGTTGCAGCGCTTAGTTTTACTTCAGCAGTATCACACACAGCTGCCTTACAACTTGGATTGATATGACAGAAAATATTGAATTTAATGGAAATAACTCCTTTTATAAATTGAAATAAAAGTGATAGCAATGTAATATGTAGTTTATAAGTACCTAGTGAAGATTTTTTAAATAACAATTTGTATTTAAATTTATAAATTTACCAATTAAAAAATAAATACACTTGTATATTTATTTTCATTCATTATTATTCTCTTTTTTTATGTTAACGTGTGAAGTACTCATATCATTATATATGTGAAATTTATTTATTGTTTACGATCAGGTGTGAAATCGTACATTCACAGCAAAGCTCCTTAATTTTAATTTGAGTAGTTTCATTGTTTACCTGCCCCACATGATGCAACACTTAGCTCATCCAGCCTATCTAATTCTTATAGCACAATGTACCTACTACTAGACGGAAAATTCGTTTAATCAGATTTGAGGTTTGCGAGTAGTTAAATATCAGACTTATAAATAAATTCTATGTTGTAATAATTGCTAGGAAAGTCAAAGTAAGGCAAGCAATTAATTTGAATAAGTGTAACATTATTGCCAGCAAAATCAAGATAAATCACTTAGCGATTGTTTTGTTCTTGAATTTGCATTATTGCGAATCAGTTCAAATTACACTTTTCAAGTAGGGTTCCTGGGGGACGCTACAGTATGTTTGCGAGTTTCACACGATAAACGTATTGCAGTATTGGAAGTCTTTTCTTCAATTGTACAAAACATCTCTCTATTATACATCTCTTTCGTAAGAAGAGTATTATACTTTCTCTCAGCTTCATCAATGGGATTTGAAAATGGAGTCATTATACTCGGCTCTATTCCATCGCCATCATCTGCGAGTAATACACCATTTGGAGGTTGCACGCATCACTTGCTTAATTTGGGAATTTCTCCAAATGCTGGCATCATGAACAGATCCATGCCAGCTACAATCTACACTTCCATAGTATTCACGTAGCTTGAACATTGATAGTTTTCTATTTATATATTCATCACCATGTAACCTAAGCTTTGGGATGCCAACATATGTACAGTCAATACTATTGCAGTAGGAAATCGATATTTATCCTGCCACATTTCTTTAGCCAAAACAAACTCGTTTTCTGTGAGAGGAAATTTTATCCATTGTTCAGCTTTTGCTACAATCCTATTTACTACATAATTTACATTAAGTGACACTGTACCTTGCCTTAATACAAGCTCTTCACCGATTCCACTTTGATAACCAGGATCAGCCAGATATCACAAACAAGCCTTTATCTTCTGTATTGATAAAAGAGCGCCTCCACGTGTTTTTGCTGAATCTTCCAGTTTTGAAGTCTTTTGCAAGTGGTGTTCTTACTTTGTACACTTTTACCGATCTCAAGTCAACTACATCGGCCATTTCGAAAAAAACGATGTAAACATTCTTTTGCTTTAATATGAATAAGTAAAGGGGTTACTACGTTTCGGCGTGCCGATTCCATCCGTTTCGGCGTGCCTTTCAGCGTCAGCCGTTCCGTGAGCCCGTTTTGAGTCGGCCGTTTGGCGTTTGTCGATTATAAATTATACCATTAACTATAGCTTTGGATGACAATAAAACAATGTACAATAAACTAGGCATCATATTTATTAAAATATTATGCAAAAAAACTTGTTTTACATTGCGTATGAAAATGTTACATATATTATGATAAACCCTTAAATATTCTAATACATTTACAGGGTCAAAATTGTACCAGCCTTAATACAAGTATCTGCATCTCGATATTTTCTAAGTTTTACCAGGTGCTAGATTGCGCAACAAGTTTATCTCTAATAAAATGCCGTGATTGATCGGTGTGCTTTTACTTAAAAATTGGTAAGATTACATTCATTCAAGGAAAAAAGTAATTATTATATGAGTTGTGTTATTCTGAGATCGACCACTTACGCCAAATCGCCGACGCCAAAACATTCGGACCCTTCGAAAAAACGATGAAACTTCTTGACTGAGAAATAAGTAAAGGGTACTCTTTCCTAATAACCATTTCCTTTCGAGGGAGTAAATCCTTTTTCTTTAAAGCATTCGCTTTTACTCTAGAAGGAAAAGGTTTGACTTCTACATTTATTAATATTGTAAGGACGATTTTCTCTAACATTTACAAGCAAAAGGTTTTGCTTCTATTTATTAATACGGCTCATTGTGTCTACCTGCTAATGGTAAGATATGACTAAAGCTGGATAATATTTAAATTTATTAGTAACGCCGCTCTAGCGTAATTAAGTTGTCCCTAGAACGTAATGAACAGTACCTGCATAACATGAAAAAAAATTTGGTTTTGGCGATTTCTAGTCATAAAGCAAGCGATGTGCTTCTGGAGATAAAATTCCTAAAGTAAACAACATTGACATTTCCCCCATAAAACTTGCAATTATTATGTGTCGTCGCTACTCATACAGCTCTTTTTAATAAATACTAGTTTTGAAAACACAAGTGTGCAACGTTATCAAAGCTGTAAACATTCAAATTTCTTATAATGGTATCAACTAATTGAATAAAAAAAACCTTCTACCGTGTCGAAATTATATTACAAAATTGAATATTTAAACTCGAAAAGGATTGGTCAGGTAACTGCCTCACTGCTGATAAGATATTGCAAATTTGAATACACATTTTGGAAATACAATGTAAATGAGTATTTTAATTTACACACAAATTCTGACAAACACTGTAGGTAGCGGACCGAGAATTTTTAAATCGCAATTATTACTGCGAAGGAAAGATAATTAATGGGTTTTAATACCTTGTTAATAAACAGTAATTTGATAACGTTTTTCGGGATCTTATTCTATGTATTTTATGTTACTAATAATTGAATGTATGTAACCAATGGTTAAAAATAAAAAGAAAAACATGTGTTGGGGTGGAAAACAGGTGTTCTCTCGAAACTGCCTTTATCGAGAGACCGTGACGAATCGTTGAAAATTTTTATACACACGGAATTTGGGTAAAAACGTGGCCGGTTAGTAATTAATTGTAACATACCGCAAATCAGAGATCGGTTTTGTTCGTTGCTTTGAAATTTGAGACATAAGGTTTGCTACGGACGAGTGAATATTTTAAAAATTAATACTTCTTTTAATAATAAATATGAAAATAATCTCACCTAGTATTTCTTGTTTTTTTACTTTTAAAAATTGGGGTGGATTTAGGAGTAAAACGTTTAGTTGAAATTGGATGTTCGATTGAGTTGTACCGTTCTATTATTGTTTTGTTAAAAACCATAAGTGTAAATCGTTGTGGCTATAAATATATTATCGCTTCCGTATTAGTAAAACTAAAAGCGCGAATTTGTTTTCTTTTTTTGTAGGCTTAATGCAAGTTTTTCACAAAATTAAAGTTGTCGTGTGAATCAACGTATCGATAAATACTCGCAAAGTTCGGGTTTTAATCAGCGAAGCGAACGTGGAAACAATATATCTATAAATAATCTCAAGCTTAAGCAGAGTATCTTATCCCGTTAAGTGTTGGTGATTAAGTGATTAATTAGAAGACTTTCAAGCGTAAGTGGATATTTGAATGTAGATTAAAGTTCGCAGCAAGCAGTTCAACAAGCTGGTGAAACCTATTTAAAATCGGCATTGCCTTGCAATAAGTTTCTATTTAGTTATCACAAGATATTGAATCGCCCAGAATTATCTCTTGATAACAAATCGTAGTAATGTGGACGTAATTTAATTGCCACTACGCCACTTGCAAGCACACTTATTAGGTTGAAACCTGTTAACAGAAAAAGGACGCAGTGTCAGACAATACGTGCCCCCTCAATGCTGGAATGAGTTGGCATTGGCCGATTTTATTTTTATTTAACAAACTTCTTGTAATTCTGAACGAAAGAAAGTTGTTTAGATTTCTCAGTATATACATCTCCATGCATTTACCACAGCCATATCAACTGGATTTATAAAACAGGCCACCACTATTTCTTTCCACGGATGTTTATACGGTAATTTGCTATTGTATTATCGTGGAGATGGACTTTGCCCATATATGCATTGTATTTCGAAATCATATTTGGTTGTGGTACTGTTATATCTCTTTGTGTTTTACTGAAACAAGTGGTTCAATTGTTTCACAATTTGTTGCTACTGTAACAACACAATTATTATTCCGGCATACCATGGTTATATTATTGCCGTGATCGCAGCGTCCGTCATCTTAATAACCACGAGACATTTTTAAATTTGTTTTCAAGATTCCAACCTACAAGATCCTAAACGATTTTCACGAACAGTACCAGTGGCAAAGTAACCAAGCTTCGAAAAATGCACCAAATGATTATAACTGGTGAAAAAGTAATCAAAGTACCGTTTATAATGCGATTTATTCTCTCGCACTTGGAGTAACTTGAGTACTTCTCCAAGTAATCCAAACCCTTTATTTATCCTTTCTTTGTCCAATTATGAATTGTTAGCTAGATGTAATTTTTTTTATGTTATAAAATCTGTTACTGGTCATACTATGTTTTTAAAACTTTCACCCATATCTTGTGATAATCAACATAATTTTGTTTGCAGGAACGGGTGATAGCCGCTGTAAATTAAAAAATTTTATAATAGATCATTTCGATTTAATTGGAAATCTAAACGATTATTATTGTGAACACATTTCACAGTATATTGTAAGATTTATTCAAAAATTTGTTTATCATCGTAGATTTCGAAAAATATTTCTAAGGCATGATTTTCCATATAACCATTGAGTTACATTTTCCGCTGCTTTAGTTGATACAAGAAGCTCTTCCAAATCAAGCTCAGTACGGCACTAAACTGTATTTATTGACGAATTTTGATGAACCGGCAATGTTTACGGCACCGTTCCGAGGTTCACAAGATCGAAAGTTCCCGCTAACTCAGCTGAAATGTTAGGAATTCTTTTATATTTTCCTCGTCCACGAATGCTTCGTAATATTTGTTTTAATGAATAAAGTATAAAATGTAAATAATAAGATGTAATAATTATTTTACCGTAAAAAATGGACTCAAAAACCCCTATGTAAGTTTTAGAAAAATTACTTTTAAAATCATCATTTTTAATAAATTGTTTAGAAAAGTCGGACATTTTCGATTTTTATTTTTTAACATATTCTTGTTCAGCGACCTCAAAAATCCCATGATTATTAATTTGAGCAAAATTACTTTAAAAATCGTTGGCATATTTCAAATTTACATTCAAAAACGGTTTTTATTGTTTAAACAATTAAAAAAACAATTAATGTACAAATTTGAGTTTATAACTTTTTTCTGTAAGGTCCCAAGTACATGTTTTAAGAGTAATTGACTCCATTATAATTATTTTGTGTTCGTTATCATGACATAGCCTAAGGAGGAAGTAGAAAATCTGTACCTACAGTAATTTTTTATAATTTACTAAAAATGTATAACTTTTATTAGACCAAAATGCAAACCTATTATGATGGGCTAAGTCATTTACCGAACATCTATAAAAATGTAAATATACAATTCAATGTTATTAATTTTTAGTAACGTACCATAACAGTTTGTAAGTGTGAATTTTCTTTCTTAAAATTCACATTACCTTTTCTTTTTAGATTATTTGAAAACCTACAAAAATGTAAAATATAATACAAGAAACTCGACTAATTAATATAAATTTAAAGCTAAAATGTTTTAGGTGTTGATATATAAATGCAGGCGCGGTACGCACTGAAATCAATGTGCAGTGTGCTCTATTAAAGCTAGACGTTTACTGGAGGTGGAGACACAGCGTTCGGTGCCCCAAATCGCCCGTTCAAGCGCGTATGGCGAACATAACCGTAGTCACCCGAATTGCACTCGAAATAGGTACAGTTCAGGTCGTTCCGCAGAACATAGTTTTGCATGCGCGCCTGATGTGCGGAAGGAAACTTTGATACCATGGTTATAAAAAAACGTAAAAATAATAAAATAAAATAATGCACTAAATTTTGCTATTCGTAGAATTTTCAAAACAAAGGTTAAGATAAATTTAAGAATGGTATCCGTCTTAATAAGCTTAAAACGTTCAGATAGAGTAATCTGATCAGCCTCATTTTATACGCTTCAACATGACTCTTATCAGAGTTTGGATTCAATCAATCAAAAACCTTAAATTATGTTAATAACAAAGAACTTAAACATCATAATTGTATTTCAGTGACCATTCACATTTGATGTAATTAGGTACCTAATTAACGTGTTTTTCTAAAAACGATTTTTTTTGTAAGTTGAATCTCGAAACGATACTAATGGTCACTCAAACATCACGTTCTCTTAAATACCAAATAAAAATCTGTAAATGTTCTGTAGGTAGATTCAGCAATTGTCTTATAATTCTAATATAACATTTTAACTTAAGTTGTTGATTTGAAATCTATTTCAGTCAGATGATCCTAGATACAGAAACAAGTTGCAAATCTAACATCAGTTGTCTGCCATTACATCAACTGTAATACCATAGCACGTAATGGCATGTTACGTAACGAATATTTTCGATGTGATACTTGTTATATTGCATATAAATATATGTGAAATTTAATTATTGTTTAGGATCAGGTGTGAAATCGTACATTCACTTTTTCTATAACTACTGTAGGTAGCACACCGCGAAAATTTTATTATTATAATAAACATGTTCAAATCGCAGCGATAGAAGGGTTAACGGTGTTTGATATATTTTACTATATATTAAGTCGTAATTTGATCATGTTTTCTGGATATTTTATTTTCTGTATTTTACGTAATTGGCATTTAAGTAAGGGTTGAAAAAAACACATGTTAGGATAGAAACAGATGTTCGTTCGAACTGTCTTTATTGAGGTAGTGTAACGAATCTTTGAAAGTCGCTGTATGCACATTCTTGTGGTAAAAATTTCACAAATGTAATAATAAATTGCGTCGGTACAGACCGCGATCAAAAGATATCTCTGTGGGTACGTTGAAACTTGAGACCTCCATGTAGCGCTTGTTACGGACGAATGCATATTTTTAAAATTAAGATGTCGTGCAATAATTAATATGAAACTGTTCCAACGTAAATTAATGTTTCTTGTTTTTTTATTACTTTTGAAAGACGAGGGTTGATTTTCGGGAGTAGACATGGTTAGGTGGAAACCAGAGGGGAAGGGAGTTGGTGTTGAAATTTTGATTGAGCCGGGCGCTTTGATTTCTTTTAATTAGAAACTCCCGTTGTAAATCGTTCGGTCTATAAATATTTTGTCGTATAGCTTTTAGGAAAACTAAAACGCTAATTCGTTCTTTTCGTCGTTTAGTTTGTATAACCGCGTATCTTAACTCGTGGTAAATTGTTTAACTAAAGGGAACATATTCAAGCGTAAGAAGATACCTTAATATAAATTAAGGCTGGCAGCAAATAATTTTACAAGCGCATATATCGTATTTAAAATCGAGCATTGCCTTGAAAAGGTATCTCATTCGCACGCCGGCTCATTAAGCTAAAATCTGCTAAAATAAAAGACAGTACAGGGCTCCCTCACCTCTTGTATTTGTATGAATTAGCATTATTGTTTGTTGTTTATATTTATGTTTGTGTAGAGGTGAGGCGTGGGTGAACGGGTACGGCTCTGATTATTAATTGTAATGTGCAATTGCCGACTGTGTACATACTCCCGGGTCCAGATGACCATTAAACACCTCGAATTTAGTTTTATTGTTTTTATTGTTGTATAGATGAATGTGTAACCTGAAAAAGGGGTGCTGTATTTTTCTAACGCACTCAACCTTATAGATCGGCTACGATGTTATGATCTATGTATAACTTACCCTTGTAAAACTTTGTTTTACTAAACAATGTGTACGTGTAAATTCCTTGTCTATTTTCTTTTGTCCTTACATTTACCTGTTGTTGTATTTTATATGTACCGTAATTTACCTTATTGTTTTATGTGCTTATTTACTTAAAGACCGACATGATTGGTTTTAAAGGGCCACATGTTTGGTATTACGATTGTTATTCTGATTATTTATGACACAATTGTGTTTTTATTTATTTTTCTCTTAATGTTATAATTTTGTACGCACTTTAATCTGATTTAACGGTGTTTTGTTATATATTTAACCCACTCATTGTTTTTTTTGTGTTATTTGATTTATTAATGTGCTTGTACAATTATATATTTATGAATAAAGTTGGTTTTATTGGTGGTTCTTTCCCACAATAGTACATCAACGGGCTGAACCACCATTGCGCAAAGCTTGTAAATTTTAATTTACACTTACCTCATCCAGCCTATCTAATTCAAATAGCACAACGTACCTACCACTAGACGGTCACTTCGTTTGATCAGATTTGAGGTTTGCGAGTAATTAAATATCAGACTTGTAAATAAATTCTAATGTTTTAATTATTGCCAGGAAATTCAAAGTAAGGCGAGCAATTAATTTGAGTAACATTATTGTCGGTAAAGTCAAGATAATTAAAATTATCGATATATTTTACTTTTACCTTGCTTACCTTTTAATATCAAAACAGTGCTTTTGTTTTCTTTTAAATATGATTTGATATATATATATATATATATATATATATATATTTGTTTATTTTAACAAGTAGTGTTGCGTGTGTGTATACGCGGTGTAAGTAGCCCAATAAACAATTCTCCAATACACAGTTGTTATTAGAGTAGCAGAAAGAAAGCACGTCTTAATGTTTGACTATTATTTTTAATATGTATTTTAATTGATATTGTTCACAAAAAATGCTGTTAAAAATTTTAATGTATTATTATCCTTATAGGTTGACGTTATAAACCAACTTTGCAATAGCGTCAGCTGTTATTCTAAAGACTCGATATCATGCCATTTAAGTTAATTAGATTAAGGTATGAGTGTTACGTATTTTAAAATCAATAACATTCTCGCACCTTCTATTACATTTAAAATCTACTGGTAGATGGAAGCACGATCAGACCCTAATACAGAAATCTTCAGTTAGCTTCTTACAAAAACGCTATATGGCGCCATGAACAAACTGCAGTGGGACTAAGGCTATGTGCCAAGTTTTAGAGTCCCAACCGTGTCTTATGAGATAGTGTGCAGGCACCATACCATTTTAAATTCCGCCATAACAGTTAAATCTACTTTTAAAATATACTACTAGGAGGAGCCACGATCAATCTCTATTACAGAAAACAGTCATTAGTTTAACAAATACACAGTTAGATAGCGTCACAAACAATCAGGGGTCCCGACAAGTGGCCAAGACCTGAGAACAAGTTCCAGAGGCCTATAATCTTATGAGATAAGCATGTTGGTCCCCTTATTAGAATACTATTTCAAAGTTCTAGTTTTGCCGCCAAGGGGCCCCAGTAACGGGGCCCAAGATCCGATAAGGGGCGAGGACCTGAGAACAAGCTCTACAGCCATATTTCTGTCTTATGAGATAGTATGAAGGCCACCTTATTAGAGCACTAAGCAAATTTCGAGTTTATCCGCCATAACATTAGAGAGACCTGCATCTACTTTTAGAAATATATCAGTGCGTTAGGCCTCCAACCAGAACATAGAGTCTGGAGACTGGTCGAGGTCTAAGGACCAATCAGAAACTAGGGAGCGTGGCCTACCCTTAGGCCCTGCAATTAGAACGCGCACGTCCAATCAGCTGGAAGTGGGCGTGGCGACGTGGGAGGACAAGTTAGAATACAGAGCTTTAGGCCCCAACAGAGTACAAAAGCCTGGGGCCTCGGTGGGATCTAAATACCAATCAGAAGCAGGGGGTGTGACCTACCCATAGGCCATTTAATCGCAGCCTCAGGTAAATCAGCTAAACCACACCGATTCGTAGAAATTGAGAATGGCATTGTAGATATTTGTCCAAAATGCTCCAACAGCGATCATCATGTCTGTAGCATCCAAACGGAGCTGAACTTGGTCTAGTTACATTTTAAAACGAGATGTTCAAGTTTAAATTATTTTTTAACAACAGATTTATAGGGTATAACAGACCGGGACCGGTTTTTTCATAGGTTTAATGTACCTACGGTGCATTGGATACGTCAAGCAAGATGGTGGACGTATCAAACGAATGGTACAACTTTGTATAAATGTTTTGATCATTTGCTGCTATTTCCGTTATTTTACATCATTTAAGAAACCCTAGATAAAATGATTTTTATTTAATAGTTCTATAAGGTAAGTATCAGAACTTTGAAAACGCACAGTAAAGATCGTACGATCTTTATTTAGTACAAATATAATTAATCAAAAACCATTCGGGATGGTATAACCGATTAATGATATAAGCTAGAAAAATTTACCTGCGTACTGTAAAGAAAAAAGAAACTAATTTTTCGACTAGAAATCTAACGAAAATGGAGTTAAAATGTATTAATGATTTTCATCTTATAATATTACCAAATTTTACCAAATTTTCAATAAGCGGATCCATTACAACATGTTCGCAATGACTCCAGTAATAATGGCTGAAATTACGGTGTACTTTTTTACATTTTTGTCGCCTGATAATTACGAATTTTGTTAATTTACGTAATTATTAATAATATTTATTAAACGCCTGTGTGTATACGACAATAAATCATTACCACATTATGCTGAAGTGCGTAAAATCAACTTTCGAAACTGCGAACATCCAATAAGCAATAAAATGTATTTTAATAGTAATCAAATTATGCAATCTTAAATGAACATAGTCGTCTATTTTAATTATAATACTATTTAATCTGAATTAAGTAGATAACGGTTTTTGTTGTGCGTTTTTTAGTGTAGGTAGTGTAGAAGCATATTAGAACTATACAATTTTAATTCATAACCTTTTTTGTCATATCTGTTCACGATATGCCCTAAGGGTCACTGTATTTTTTTTTTATATAAATTTATATTCGAAGTTGTATTCATTAGAGATATTGTGTTATTTTTTTGTGCACCTCACACCATTGATAATTAAATCTTCCTGACAATGTTTATTACATAAATCCATTTATTTTAAAACATAAAGAACAGGGGAGAAATATGCAGGAAACCCATAACGCTTTTTCATAAGTAATCCAAGGTGAAGATTTGATTTCGTGATGAAATTTGTAGTGTCTTCTTTTCTTGACTGATATATACACATGACAGTATAACCAGAAATGAATCCATTTAAGCCCTAGCTAAATGGAATTGAGCACAAGATTGCTACTTTCGTATCCACGAACAAGACTTGACGAAAACCAACTATTTAAATGTATTTTTACTAATTTTTTGATGCCAGACAGTAGAGTTGTATTACAACTTGAATATACCACCAGAAGAAGCTTAATTAATATTATGAAATACATAGATACATCATTTTTTCTCTGGCCCTAAAAGGTAGAATTTTGTTCCACAGTTCCTTTTTATAGTTTTGCCCTCAATTCCGAACCCGTGCGTAACCAATATCTCCTGCAGCTGATATTTCTTACAAGGGAATAGAGTGGCTTGTCTAACTGCATCGATTGATACGGTGTGTTATCCATAACCACCTCACAATTACCGGGTATGGCAAGAATCAGCTGTTTAATCACCCAATTTTGAAACCGGTCTCCATTCATAGTTTTATGATAATCCGGAACCTCGTTCCCCTAATCGTGTAAAAACCCTAATTTACACCACACTTGTAAAATGGTATACCCTTTATCTTCACTTTAGCTTTGGAAGGATTACTTTTGATGTCAGAATCGTGCACCCAACATGGATGTTAGAACCATTTTGATAAATCTACGTTTCGTCTAAATTCACAAATCTGACATCTTGGCCTAAGCTTTGCAACTGCAGAAGTGTTCTCAGAAGCTTAATTTTGGTTACGACGGCGTGGTTTCAAAATTCTAAATAATGTCGTTCGACCCACATTAAAATTGATATGTGTTTTAACGTGATATTTGTCGTTGGGTGCTTCAAGAAAAAAATTAAGTGTCTCTTTGCAAAATACTAATGACTTCTCTGGTATGTACCCAACAGAACAGTTTTTCATGAATGCCGAAAGTTTTGTAAACTTGCTGATATCCACAACCTTTTTGAGACGTAACATACATTTTAATTTGGAGTACATGCACAATAATGAAGACGATTTGTAGTCGACTAATAACATAATGACAAAGAATGGTTACCTTTAATAAATGATGTAATGAACTTACCTGATGAAGGAAAAACGCAAGCAAAACCTTCTCTGTAACAGTCTCCGTATTATTCTTGCGCATCCGCTCAATAAATCTGTCGAACTCTTTCTTATAAATGATTCCGGACTTTTTAGGTATAAGACTCAACTCAGCTGCTTCTGCTTTTTTAAGGATTTCTTCATCCACGTCTCAATCCATGTTTGCAAAATTTGTTTATTTACAAAAAATGAATTCGACATAATGCAAAACTATGGCAACCATAATAAGACCGTTCATGAACTCCTGTGAAATGATATTTTTTTTTTGTAACGATCTGAAATTATTTCATTTAAATTGTGTTTCAAAGTGGCTAGTTCGACGACAAAATAACACATAAAAATTCGTTTATAATGCGGAATTATGGCATTATTGCATTATAAACTAATTTCATAGTATACTATTAATGTCTTTTAATTTCCATTTTGCAGATTGGAAGGCCGTATGTTGTTCCAGACCAGATATTTTTAATATAGCCTTATTTAGTTGTTTTGTAAACTGCTTCAAGTATTTACATTGACATAGCTGAAATAATTAAATTTATGAGAGATTTTACAAGGCAGCTTCGATTCGAGTAAAACTTTTAATAATACTCAAATAAGGTCTAAAACATACCTAAACCGTGAAGTGTGGTACATTGTTGAATTCAGAATTGAAAGAGCTTCAACAATTTGATATTAGAAAATCAGAGCCGTATTTAAAAAATTAAGTTGACGATGGTCGGTCACAGGCGAAAGGTCGGATTTCAAATTCAATAACGCCATCTTGTAGAGGGGAAAAAGTTGCTATGAGAAAGTACCACTTATTTTACAATTCCTCTTGAAACAATTCCAGTAAAAAATTAAAACGATTTTGCAAAATTTCGGTTTTTTGCGGATATCTCCGGAACCAATCGAAATTTTTTAGATTTCAAAAAAGCATTTTGTTAAGCACCAAAATGCGCAACTTTCTTCCTATTTAACTGACTTCGTATCTTTTACGATTCTCGAGATCCCTGTACTGGCCCTCCTTATCTTGGACACGTTATATATATATATATATATATATATATATATATATATATATATATATATATATATATATATATATATATATATATATATATATATATATATATATATATATATATATACAGGCTGAGTATTTAGTGGGATTGGTCGATTACTCCACTACGATAGAGTATATCAAAAAAAGTTATTTACAAAAATTGTAGGTCACGATATGGTCGTTATTTGGAAAATATGCTGATCTCTACAAGGTGATTCATGACTACGTGGTAACACAAATATACAATTTTTTAAATGGGACACCCTGTATATTTCCTGATATTTAGATTCCTCTTATAATCCCTGCTCTTATAATATGAGGTTGTACCTAACCATACAGAGTATTTAAAGAGTTATTGTTTATTTTACATAATCAGGTAAACAATATGTTCTAGTATTAAAACTAACTGTAACAATCATGGACAAATTTCTGTATACGTTCTGAGCCAAAAAGAAAATTGCGATTTTTTCAAATTTTTATTTTCTCAAAAGGTTGTATTTGTTATACCCTTTCATTTTGATGAAGCATTCGCTACACCTAAATTCATTACTTTTCCAGAATTTTTTTATTTCCTTCAAATTTTAAGAATACCTTAAATTTATGTGACTAAAAATAACTTAATCTTGGATAATGATGTAACAAAATTATTTTTATACAATAAACAATTAAAATATAACATAAACAATAACAATATGTAATGAAGGTAGGCAATTTCTAGATGAATATTTCGTATCACAAAATAAGCTTAAAGTAAACGTCCAAAATGTCCGCCTATATAGCAATTTTGATAAAAAAAAAACGGTAATAACTCGTTAAATGCTCTGTAAGGTTATATACAACCTCATATTGTAAGAACCGGGATTATAAGAGCAATCTAAGTAAGAGAAAATATACAGGATATCCCATTAAAAAAAATTGTATGTTTGTGTTACCACGTAGTTATGAATCACCCTGTAGAGATCGGCATATTTTCCAAATAACGAGCATATCGTTGCTTACAATTTTTGTAAATAATTTTCTTTGATATACTCTATCATAACGGAGTAATCGATGAATTCCGCACTAAATACTAAATACTCGCCTATATATATATATATATATATATATATATATATATATATATATATATATATATATATAGTCATGGAAAAATATTATTGCGGGTCTGACTTATAATAAGTAAAACAAAGGCAGTACAATCAGTTTACGTGCTAAGTGAGATAGTATACACAACAAACTAAAAGCGCTGATGCCATACATGCCTCTTTTGAGTAGGTTAGTATCAATGACACATTTAATTGCTACGGTCAACGAGAATTGAAAATCAGTGTTTTTGCAAGTACAACACAATATTCATGTATTCCAATGAAGAAAAAATACATTTTATTAAGTGGTATTATTCAGGAAGCACTGCACAAGAAATAATGGGCAGGTTTGCTTTTTTCTTTGAAAACAGGCCAATTCCATCAGAAAGTACGATTATGCGTAGTGTTTGTAAATTTAAAAATGTGGATGTTTAATTAATTGTAGAAAATGCAGTAGCGTTGATGGTAATGATGGTGAGCATCCTGGTCTTAACTTAAACGAAGAGCGCGAACTCCAAGAAGTTGCAGTGTGTGGTTTAGCAGAAACTAATTTCCCGTGCAATAGTACAAAAATTGCTGAAGAAATGAATATTGAACCAAGAACAGTTCGCTATAAGTTGCAAACTACACAAGAAATTTTTCCAGATCATCAAAAGCGTATGAAATTTTGTGAAGATATGATGAATCGGGCTAATGAAAACGAAGATTTATTGAAAATATTTTGTTTACCGACGAGTGTTCTTTTAACTTACATGACCGTCACAATCCGTCTGTCGCTGTTGGTTACTCTCGGGAAAACTAACACATTATTATTCCTTACCGGACACAATACTCCCCAAAAAGTTAAAATCTTATAAAGTAGAGTTTTGAAAAAAGTGTATTCTGTTCATTTTAAAAAAATAGTTGGTTTTTCAATAAGAATTATAATGCTTGAATTATACTAACAATGTAAATGTTAATGTTCTTGTTTGTAGCTCTCGTAAGTTTCTTCTTTGTTCTTCTTAGGAGTAGCAATCGAACCATGTCATAAATTCGCAATTACAATAAACTTCGACGTTTGAGGGAATAATGTTTAAGTGTAAAGTTTCAAAGACAAGCGACTTTTCAACATCATCTTAATTATATTGGTTCCGTTAGAAATGTTGAAGCTAGATTGAAGGAGACTTAAATAGTTCATATTTTGTACCTACATGCAAATATGTACCTACAAGTGGCAACATCGGTAAAGTTATGTCCCTCGCACACTCATATAATGCTTACCTATTGTGTTTCTTTCTAGCTTATTATAACTCAGACCCGCAATAATGTTTTTCCATATCTGTATATATATTTATATAAAATTACTAATGATAAATCTTTCTTACTATTTCAAAATCTAGCTTTACTAATTAATTAATTATTAACTAATACGGTATACCAAATTCCTTGTGAAAATTGCGACATTAAATACATAGACTCTTCTTTACAAACGTTAAAGAAAAGAATAATACAAACAAATTGGATGTACGACTTAAACCTAATAGCACAATTTTACTATAACGCAACAAAAATTTTGGACCCCGAAAATAATTACAAGAAAAGATAAGAAACGCTCTGTACCAAAATTAATAGAAATAGTATTTGAAATAGTAAGGAAGATTTAGAAAATTTACCAATATGTATGATCATTTTTTTAACAAAATGTATAAATGAATCCTGATGAAGGTCTTACCCGAATTGAAATGTAGGAATTTGATATCATTGTGTAGTCTTTGACTTTTAAACTAATAATTTATTATTAGCAATTTTAATTAAAAAGTCAATTAACGTTAATATATATATATATATATAAATATTATATATATATAAGTAGGTAATCTTGACTGATAATGAATATAAGATAAGTTTAATGGGGAATGCAGTCAATTATGAAGGCCAAAAGTAAAAAAACCCTTTGTTAATGTACGAAGCTTTCGGAATGCTTTATTCCTTTATCAAGACAGGCTATAAATACAATCAAATTATTTATAAATTAAATAACAATAATTTTAACTTTATTATTTAACTCACGTTAGGTATGTTTCTTATTGTTATTTAATTTATAATATATGATTAATTAACATTTACTTAAATAATATACATATATATATATATATATATATATTATATATATATATATATATATATATATATATATATATAGACCGGATGCCCACGAGATCACTTTCCGGTTGCCATTTTTATTTATCTATCGATTTAAATGAAACTTGGCAGGGTTGTTACTCTAACCAAACGTCATTTTAGGAATTTTGACAAGTTTCCGACTTCCGGTTTCACCGGAAATGACCTAACTTTTGATTTTTAAATTACACCTATATTTTTAGTTTTCGGATTCTGGAGGTCATTTTACGGCCGATTGCGTAATATTTAAATCGATGTTTTTCCAAATGTAATTTTAAAATTGAATTTTTTTTCTCATCCAGAGTGCCATGACCACCTTAAAATCATTCTACATACTTAACTCACTTTCAGAAAAATGCAAACTCACTTTTATCTTTGTTAACTTTTTTACTAGAACGTTCTAAACTTTATTTTTGCCGTAGCAAAAAAGAAAGAAAACGATTGAACAAAATTTATTTTAAAACAAACAGAGTGTAATAATTTTAAACAGCATTAAAAATAATTTAAAAAAAAACATTAATAATAATACGTATAACATTAACAATAGGTATTAGATTATAAAGTTTGGACCTTTTAACCACCAATTAAATTTTCAAAGTGCTGCCCTTCCACCTCTTGACATTTCCTAACACGAAAAACGTTGTTTTCTATGACATTCCTAAGCATGTCGGGGGTAATGCTAGCAACAATCTCCTTAGTATGGCCCCACAAAAAAAAGTCAAGAGGTGTAAGGTCAGGCGAACGAGGAGGCCACCGGTAATTTCTCACAACAATAGCGTTGTGAGCCGGCGCACCATCTTGTTAATAATAAAGGTGTTGATTATTTATTTCCAACGGTAATTCCTCCAAAAATTTTCAATTTCATGTTTTAAAAAACCCAAATATCGTTCTGCATTTAAATGCCCTTGGAAAAGAATCGATCCCACAATACGAGTACCAATTATTCCAGCCCATACATTTACTCCAAATATCTCTTGAAAATTACATTCCATCATTCGTTGTTCATTTATCGTTGACCAATATCTTGTATTTTGACGGTTGAACAGTCCATTATTGGTAAATATCGACTCGTCAAAATACAAAATAGAATTGGCTAGGCTATTATCGGCATCGTTATGTTCCAAGAACCAGTTGCAATATTCCAGTCTTCTAACAAAATCTCCCTCGTACAAATGTTGGTGAAGCTGGTACTTAAATGATTTGTATCCATGTTTCTTCAAGATCTTTCTTGCTGATTCTGCGTCAATGTCTAATTCAAAGGCAATTTCCCTTGTGGATGCTGTGGGGTTTTGAAAGACATATGCTATTACATTTTCTTCCGTTTGTTCATTAATAATAAAATGTTGTTGCAAATTATCTGGTTTTTGGCGCATTTTTCTTATAAGGTAGATAATGTATTGTCTTGTAGGATGATGAAGACGCTCAGGATATTCTTGCCGATAAACTCGTTCGGTTTCCGCTGTATTTTTGGCACATTGTCCATACATAATAAGTATATCAACCTGCTCACTCTTGGTAAACATTTTTGTTAATTTTATAATTAAACTAAGTACAAACTTTAATTTAATGTTTAAGTAAGTGCCATGCATAATGCTACGCAATAGAGGACACTAAAATAAGAAAAAAGTTCCTATGAAGTTAGGTCCGCAACGCCTTCGTTTAAACGATATAGAGTGTTGAAGTTTAATTATATTTGGTTTTTTTCTTAATATCTTCTTATAATGATGTAATAAACGGACGAAATTTTGTATACAGGGGCTTTTTATCAGGAAGAATTCAAATATGACCTTAGTTCTTTTATTACTGATAGAGGGCGCCACATACAGGTTTCCATCTTGTTTGAATCTGTCCTCATTTTTTTGTCTTACACTGTATGTCATTTTCGACTGAAAAAATTTGTTTTCCATCTTTTCTGCTTCAGAAAGGTATACCATATTGAAGTCGCTAGGACCAACGGTTTACAAGAAAAATGCATCCAATGCATGCAAATTATCCAAAAGCGCCAAAGTAACTTATTTGCAAAAACAGTGACATAACACTACAATTAAATTTTAATAGTAACAATGAAGGGCAGTTATTAAAAAAAACATTACATTTTTAGAAGATGTTCAAATTGTTGTCCTTGTACTTGAATACATTTTTCAATTTTTCTTGACGGCATCTTTGAAATATTCCTGGGTTATTACGGAATCTATCTGCGGATTCCATACTCTTATCCATAGTTGCTCTTCATTATGTATTTCTACAGAATAAACATCATTTTTCATGAATCCCCAAAATGAAAAATCGAGGGGATTAAGGTCGGGACTACGAGCTGGCCAGGGTACAGGTCCCCCATGCATGATGGCGCGCCAGCTCACTTTTCTCGATTGGTAAGGGAATTTTTGGATAGGAGATTTGGAAATACGTGGATTGGTCGAGGGGGACCTGTACCCTGGCCAGCTCGTAGTCCCGACCTTAATCCACTGGATTTGAACATCTTCTAAAAATTTAATATTTTTTTTTTAATCATTGTCCTTCATTGTTGCTATTAAAATTTAATTGTTGGAGTGTTGTCATTGTTTTTGCAAATAAGTTACTTTGGCGCTTTTGGATAATTTGCATGCATCGGATGCATTTTTCTCGTAAACCGTTGGTCCTAGCGACTTCAATAAGGTATACCTTTCTGAAGCAGGAAAGATGGAAAAACAATTTTTTCCAGTCGAAAATGATATACAGTGTAAGGGAAAAATGTTAGGACCGATTCAAACAAGGTGGAAACCTGTAAGTGGCGCCCTCTATCAGTAATAAAAGAACTAAGGTCATATTTGAATTCTGCTGATAAAACCTGTATACAAAATTTCGTCCGTTATTACATCATTGTAAAAGATATTAAAAAACAAAAAATAATTAAACACCCTATATCTTTTAAACGAAGGCGTTGCGAGCTAAGTTCATAGGAACTTTTCTTATTTTAGTGTCCTCTATCGCGTGGCATATGCATGGTACTTTTTCTGTACCTTTATATATATATATATATATATATATATATATATATATATATATATATATATATATATATATATATATATATATATATATATATATATAAATATATAAGCTCAAAAGTTGGGAGTGAATAATATTTAACTATTTAGCAAACCCAAATTGGTCATAACTGGTAATAAACACAAACAAATCTTAAACATTCTTTGCGTAAACAGGAGCTACAGGTACGATTCTTTGTTTCTCTGGGAAGCGAAAGTTTATTAAAACTTTCTGAAGATGGACTTGAAGACTAATAGCGACATAACAGTGTTTTATTACTGTAAAGGTTAAACACAGGAATGCGTTGTCGCGAACGGCATGTAAAGAACTGGCACCTTTCTACGATCCGATCTCTGATCTACGTGATTATTTACTAGAAAAGCTTAGGTAATCGAATTATTTACAGAAGATATTTATACAGGGAGTATTTACAATGACATGGCAATTGAACTGGGGTGAAACTAGGTTTGTTTTGCGTAATACAAAATATTGGGAACGCCTGCTGGCGTTGTACATAACGATCTCTTGGACTTATTTAAATCATAATGGAACTTAACATAAAGTAATGCACTTGGGGACTTTTCTTAATAAATAATTAAACATAACAGAACTTTTGATAATGTATGTTGTTACGAGCGAAAATGGGAGTAGAACGAAAGTCACAGATTAAAGATGGGCCGAGAGCTCAGTGGAAAAAGGGCGTGGATGTGTTAACAATTTTTCATTCAGGATAGTTCGTAATACGTAAAAAATAAGGGTAAGTCACAATCAGGAAAAATATGCCACAAAGGCGTCACTTGTTAACCAAATTTATAGCCGGAAAAACGTCATGAACTAGATCTTAAAACAATGGCCTAACAGGAAACAAAAATGTTCCCTCGAAAGGAAAACGCTCACCTTTACCTGAAAATTCTACTTCAAAAAGATCTACGCAAAGTTCACTTACAAATCTTATCGCCAAATGAAATCCAAATCAAAATGACAAATTAATTAAAGAGAAAGAAATGTGTCGCAAATAGAGACGTTCATGAAAAAAAAAATTAAACGTTGTCGCTACTTAGTTGCATAAATCCAAAATTCTCATAGAATACATAATGTATTTAGTAACTTGAATGTAAACAAAGTATTTAGTTATTTAAATTTGACCTTACGTAAACAATAACGCAGTTATAGGAATGAAGTAAAAAAAATAGTATACATTGTAAAGAAACAACACTATTCGTATATTATCATAAAAATTACATAGAATTAAAATAAGCAATCAGCGTGGTACCAAAAGTTAAAATCCATTCAATTTTGTAACTCTTATCAGTTAAATATTTGAAATTTCCTCAAAATCATATATTACACGTCTCTTAATTTTTGAATAACCCCCAAGGAAAAATAATATTGAGGGAAACATACATTTTCGCAGTATGAAATTTTAGTATTCAGTTACCGCATATAATACAAATAGCACACAGAATGTGTGTTAATGTTTTTTAACCATAAGATTGCAGTAAAAACAGTTAGATTCACTGATTTTAACATCCGCTCTTGGCGAACTCGACCTCTAACTGGCCGACGTTATATAATATAAGCCGATAATAAACAAGTGTGATATTTGTAATAATGATTTTAGCGTGGAAAAAGAATTAAAGTGTGATGAGTGCAAAGCACAATGTACATACGACCTGTCCTGGCTTATCAAGAGAGCAAATATGCCATACATTAATCTCAAGGACCGCCGAATAAAATATTTGTGAACACCTTGTTCAAGTAATGGGTTACAAATTACTGGTATAATCATAATTATTACCTAAGAACCTAGAGTAGGCTATCTTTGCAAGCCAAGACTTTCTATAACATTCAGACACCTAGCGTCTGCAATGGATTTGGAAAACATGAAGTTTATGTGTGCAATCGCCCTTGAGACATTGGAAAACATCATTATAGAAACCTGTCATAACAGCAGCTTTGAGATGCAATATAATTATGTATGTATTAATTTTCCATTATTCTTTTAGGTAAAACAAGCAGAAATTAAAAATAGAAACAAAAGTAAAAGAATTGAAAATAAGCACAAGTAAAGTATATAGGCAGTACACAAAATTTACTAAAAGACGTAAACAGCATGACAAAGTATTTATTTGTCAAAAGAAGTATCGTATTGAAGCATTAGATTAAAATAAATAAAATTTTGAAAAAAAATCTCCGGCAGTTTCCCCCTTCAACAACTCTACTTTCTTCAAATGTTTGATTGTTATTGTTGAAGGGTTTTTTGGAATTGTTTGTTGTGTGTGCTGAAGATTAGAGGTCATGTAATTGAGTTGATGTAATTAAGTAATAATGCGTGATTCATATGGTAAAATCCGTTAGGTAATAAAGATCATACATAGCTTGAGGAAGAGTACAGTGGCATGTAAGTGGGTGCTAGTGACATGGAAGGTGAAGGTGACTACACGAATTGCCAAGGCGTTAAAGACCGCACTCCATATCTTGATAATGTACAGTTTAGGGTCTCGAGTCTAGAGCCAGTCTGCTCGATAGCCTCTACCTACTATTTCCGATTCACTTTCAGGCTACTTGAAATAGGCAGTATATAAACCAACTAATTTCTGAGTAGAACCTCGGAAAGATTGTTTCCTTTATTCGATGAATGAGTAGGAGCAGGCAGTAGGGGAAAACAGTTACTGGTCAGCAGAGGTTCTGAGCAATTGTTTATCGGTTAAATCTGACTTTTCAAAATAAAGAAACAAACTAGAAGAATTAAAAATCTATACTAATAAAAGAAACATATTGAACAGTACTTCATACATTATAGAGCAGTGTCTCCAGTAAAGTTTAGACATTTTGATGTGTTATGAAAACCACTATGTGGTGGCCGTCCTTTAGCAAAATCTAAACGTGAAGGGAAGTAATGACACTTTTTGTTTTTCTTTGAGGTACACAAGACTGCAGAGGATTGGATTCAACTGGTCCAGGAGTTTGAAGAACAATAGAACTTTCATAACTGTATATGTAGTGTTGATGGCAAACATGTAGCGATACAAACACCACCACCCCTCCTTCTTGTGGTTCTTAGACGTACAACAGGATCTTACGGCATTGAGCTCATGGCAATTGTCAATGCAAAATATTATGATTGATATTAACGCAAATGGAAGAATATCAGACGGTGGAGTTTTGAAGAACACGACATTTTGGCAAATTTTGTCAAAACCAATTAAGCATGACAAGAGAGTAACCAAGCACAAATAACAAGTTTCTCTAAGTGTTTGTTGGGGATGAAGCTTTACAACTACTGCCAAATTTAATGAAGCCCTGCAACAGAGCAGTTCTGACAGATTAAAAACGTATTTTAAACTATAGATTGTCCAGAGCACACAGGATTGTTGAACATAGATTTGGAATTTTAACATCAACGTTCAAAGTATTCCAACGAGCCATTAAATTCGAACCGAATAACGTTCGAGCTATAGTAATGGCTTGTTGCCATCTACACAACTACTTGTCTGAATTTGTCTGAAAGAGAAATAGTGGGTACTTAGCATCAAATAAAGTTTGTTATCGTTTTTGAATATTTCTAAGCTTTTCTCAAGGTCACGTTTACTAATGTGTATTGTTATTACAATTAATCCCTCTCAGAAGATACCAATCCTATAGGTTAATATTAATAAAACAAGTACTTGAAGCTTTCTTACTCACCTCCAAACTTTAAGTTTCTGCTATCTCCAAGTGATCTTTCATGATCGTTGTAGCACCAAGCGTTGTGTTGTGGGATATCTTCTATCGCTACACCTGACCGTATACTATTTTCCATATGTTTATAGTCCTTGTTCAAGTTAATTCTCTTTTTTAATTGTTCAACCCTAAAGTCTAGTTTATATTGCATTAGCAATTCTTTACATTGCAATTACTTTCTTGTTTGTTAAAATAATGCTTTGACATCACGCGCCGCAATTCTGAATAATCCCGACAATATTATTAATCGTTTAGGAACACTTTTATAATACTATTGTGAACTAGTGATCGCAAGGCACATGTTGACAAAATTAAAACAGTTAAAATTAAATTATTTCCCATGTCTTTGGACAACGTACAAACATACCGGCTTCATCGCACAATTTCCTCTCGTCCACGTTCTATGAAGGTTGTTCTCAACAGTAAAAAAGAGGAATTACTTGTTCTCAAAAATAAACATAAGTTATTAGTTATCACCATACTCTAAAATATCTCTGCACTAGGATGAAGTGGTAATGTATACATAACATAAAGCTTATGACATTCTTCCTGGCAAAAAACTTGGTTACCTAGAGGTCTAAGTGGACCGTCTAAAGCATTTGGGCTGAACATAAACCGATTACGAACTCGTTTTACAGAAGTACAGAGGCGTGTACTGCGTTTCACTACTTCAATGTCTACATTGTTTGATCACCGTGAATAACGCTTGTATTATAGGTATTGTAGGTCTTGCCTATCTGCCTCCGTGTACTCCTAATCACTATTCACACTGTCGCATTTATCTTGTCACATTCGTTTCGTCACATTCTTCTTGTCACATTCATTTTGTCACATTTATCTTGCCACATTTATCCATGTATGGGTACCGTCTTAAAGAGTCAACCGTGATGTTCACCTGAAAGCGCTTATAACCTCTAATGCCTTCCATCGTCTCAATTATGTACCTATCATTAGGTAAGACCCTCGCTATATGGCCCGTCAACTTAATTCACCAATTGGTTACTTACCTTGGCATTAGCCATGTCAGTAGCTGCAGCTCGCTATAACACCAACTCCCTTATTCGGTAGCCTTTCTCCGCATTTTAATATTACATCAAATCGGCATGGGGGGGGAGTACCCAGAACTCTCGAGTTCATCGTGTTACCGATGGCCCAAATAGCTTCAGGGAGATGTCATCTATTTTCCGCCTGGACACTTGCGGACAACACCTTGCCTTTGCCTTTCCGCCTGCCCATTCGCCTTAGGAGATGCAATCCCCGTTTAGACGTGCCGAATTCCTTTCTCCGCCACAACTCCTCAACAACCTACTGGTAACGCCAGACATCGGTCACTAATTATCCGCCGTAGGAACCCAAAATCGCCAAAAATCTGTTTTGATCTCTAGATGGCCGCGGTGGACCGTAAAGTCTTTGTAGGTTTCGCCAGTACATACTTGGTGAACGCCTCCACCAACATTAGTATGTACACATACCCCTTGGTGCTCACAAGAACCTAACTGGTCAATATGGACTGTGTCGAAGTGTATTGGACGCCTTTAATGAGATGCAAGTGCTTACACGCCTTTCATTCAACCTGAGTCTCCCACCTGGAGAACCGCCGATTACCACAACTACCGCCACTCGGGAGGACTTTAGTGCGCATATGAAGTCCGCCGCCGAACGAACTTCATACCGCTGAGGTTCTCCTCCCTCCACCGTAAGTCGCCCTGGAAATTCACTGATGCCGCTGTCACCAGTCAGCAACGCCTTGCCATCCTTAACCACCAGCATGACTCCTGGTGTCTGGAGAGCCGCTTGCTTAATGAGCAGTTCTATACGCCCCATATCTACATCTGTCACCAACGCCCTGATGCGTAGCTGTATTCCATCAATCTTAGCAAAAAAATAATACCCCGCCTAACGCCGGCACTCGGCCGCCTCCAATCCCTTGAGCACCACGCCCTCTCTGTCTCGCATTTTGGTTAATCCCAATCGCCTCGCCAGGAAATCGTTATACATTGCCTCTGGTGTAGCGCATTTCGCCTCGTGCGCGTTCGCCCTGTACACCTCTGGTAAGCCGTACACGATGCAAGAAACGGTATTCTCGCCTGTGATGCCGACTCACACAACGCCACCTTGTCTCGGTAATATTCCGTGATGGTCTCCTTGGACAGTTTACGCCTATTCGCCAGCTCTTCGATAATGTCACCGAAATTATTGCGTAAACACTAGGTCACTCCTCATTCGTAGTTAATAGGATCAGGGCGGTAGAACCACCTCCTCACCCCGTCGTCCAATCGTGCCTGGCTCGCCGTCTGGGTGAAACGGCTAAATGCCACGCCGAATTTGAGGAAGGTACTCTATTCCCTTCGCCCGCCTCGGCTCTAACACTAGACCCGTTCGTCATTCCTATCGCCGCCTGCGGACTAGGGTTTGGAGCAAGTGCCAGGTCCTCTAACACCAGGGACGCACGCCTCTCAAACGTTCTCAACTTCTTGTCAGCGAACCCTTTCGCCATCAGGTGTCGCGCCACTTCTGCCGCCAGACGCATTTAGTGACGAGTCTTGATTTTGCATGTGGGTCCGCGATGATCGTAGGAGGGTCAGATGGATGCGTGGAGAACGTAAAAATCCAACACCTTTTATGGAACGCAACACAGCCCTCACACAAGGAGTGATGATATGAGTGCAATATGTTATAGTAGCAGATCACCCTTGGTCTTCATTGATGGCAACTTAAACGCCGCTGGCTATATTGCCAATGTGCTAGAACCCGTTGCGCTTCCATATCTTCAGGGGCTGGAAAATCCCATTTTCCAACATGATAATCCGTTCCTCATACGGCGAGGGTTACAACACGTTTTTTTGGAAGAAGCTAACATTGCCGTCCTCCCTTGGTCTGCTCCGTCGCCTGATTTGTCGCCCATTGAACATGTATGGGATGAGGTCGGTGTGCGACTGGGTAATTTACCACACCCTCCAGATAACTTACACGATCTCCGGCTACGGATTCAAGAAGCTTGGGTTGATATACCACAGGCAGCTATAGATCACTTGATTGATAGCATTTTTACTTTTGTTTTTTTGTTTTAAAATTTTAATCGTTTGTTTGTTCTAATGAAAGACATCGTTGACGAAAATTTCAATAAAATCGTTCAATAAATTTTATGTACAATTTCTAGTCAAGTCCATGTACTATGGTAATCCCTCTTAACTGGTAACACTTTTACGATTCAGTCATTACGTAACTTACACCTGAAACGACAAATAGATTCGTCTCCAAATTTATATACTCCCATGTATAATACTCATTATATCGACTTGTAACACCTTTACAATTTATATAAATTGTACCTAAAACACCAATAGAACCGCCTCCAAATTTATATATGCAATTTTCAGTTACGCGCCTGTACTATAATAACACTCCGCAATATCGAATATAACGCCTTTATAAATCGATAAGTACATAAATTGTACCTATAAACAATAATTAGTCGCCTACCAATTTATTTACAACTTTTTGGTAACGCCCCTGTATAATAATACTCCGCAATATCGAATATGACGCCTTTATAAATCGATAAGTACATACATTGTACCTATAACCAATAATTAGTCGACTTTCAATTTATTTACAACTTTTTGGTAACGCCCCTATTTAATAATACTCCGCAATATCGGATACAACGCCTTTATAAATCGATAAGTACATAAATTATACCTAAGACACAAATAAAATAACCTTATAAATCTTGTTTACAATTTTCATCTAAATTGTAAATAACAGTCACCTTCTATGTTACTTACAATTTGTTAATTACACCTCTATAAAACGATTATTAATCAATATGCAATTCGCCCTTGCACTCCAGTACTTATATAAATCGCGCCTGAAACCAAATAGGCTTGCCTCTAATTTTACATAAATGCCTATATCATCAATAAGTACATAAATTACGCTTAAGACAGAAGAAATCACTTCTAAATTTTATTTACAAACATTCCCAATATGACTGCTAGATCAACTTGTGAACGCCTTCACAAATCTATAATTACACAAATTCTTGCAATAACAATTAAAACCGCCTGCAATAATTCAACAATGATTAACAATTCGATATCACTAATTTTATCCGATATTTCCGCATGATTATATTGATGCCTGATATATAATATCCACTTATACAAACCTACAAGAAGTTCGTTACCGCGCCTGTTGCATTTAAATATAAACATGTACTCGCTAAACTGGTTTTTCATGCATACTTTATTTTTATCTTCGCCTAATAATCAATTTTAAATATGTACTTACAGTATATTTCGAAATACCTGCCAAGTCGCCTTTACAGGAAGCTTCTTCCGCCTTTAAATTTCTCACACAAAATGCTAATTGCACAGGGACGCCCGTCTAGTCAAACAAAGGTACTTGAATTCAATACCACTCTGATATGTTAAAACGATCAATAATGTACTCAAATAAAAACTATTTAATAGGTAAATATAATAAAATATATAACACGCCTATATAAATTAATTTAAATACATAAACGCAAGCCTTACAACCGCCTTTCTCACGCCTTCGTTAGTAATGCCCGCTTCGTTCTTACCTCCTTACTCCGCGCTTCTCTTCTCGCGTAACACAAGATGCTAATCTCATAAAGCGGTATTTACTGCATTTTTAACAAATTTGTTTACATATCGATCTCTATAAAACACTATCATTAACAAAGGCACTAACGTACGTAGAATATTGTATATAAGATCGTAAATTACCGTCAGTTTTGCTTTAATTACTTTCAGTTACTGTTGGTTATAGTGTAACTGTGAACGTGTTAAAGTATAATTAATAAGGTGGAAAGACAGTGTACAGGCAAGCAAACGAGGTAGTGTACAATAATTTTAATTATCTTGCAACACTATTCCCAAATAAATCAAAACAAGAAATTAAGCAACGTGTTCATGATCATTCTGGACGATCAGTAAGAACGATTGAACGGCACTGAAAATAGTAGCACTCGAGAGAAGACGCGAGTGAAAAACGTCCGCGACGCCTTCGCGTTCTTTCGCCAGGCAGAGTAAGCTCTACCAACCATAATTACTGCACAGTTTTATTTTCAAAATGAACGAGGTTTAAAATGGAAAATTGTTAGTTTATTTACATGTTCTTTGAATTGTGACTACAGTTTTATTTGTATTGTAGAATCATCTCTACCACCGGATATTGCAGATAATAAATTATTTTCGTGTATATCTCAGTGATCGTAAATTGGACATTGTAAGTAAGAAATGAACTGGAGTTTGAATATGGTGTGACGTTAATACTTGTGTATATACCTCCAAGTATCGCACTTAGTGATTTTGAATTATTTTTTACATTTTTTGAACAGAACGGCTACTGTTTAAATAAAATTATAATATTAGGGGAGTTTAATATTCCGTGTTTTAATAACACTGACATAAACTATAGGAAAACTACAATAATGTATAATTTTCTTGGTTTATTTCATTTCAAGCAATACAGGGTGTGGCGCGAAGAGATTTGATTAAAAGTAATTGCGGATACAGTTATGTTAAAAATCTGAAATTACGAAGCTGGAGGTTTTGGATGACGCTGAGTTCAAATATAATATTGTCCTGAATGTGGCACTTCCGGTTATACCGGAAGTAGACGTCAACTTTGTTATTTTAAATGGAACCTAATATTTTTTATCTTATTTTCGAATTCTACATGAAATTCTTGATAAAATTTGTGCACAATGTCCTATACCAAAAATGAAGTATTTTCGAGATATTTCGATTTTTTTAAAAATTTTGAAAAAATTCTAGTCCACATTGAATAACGATATCTCCATTAATAACGAAACTAATGACGTGAAATTGTAACCAATAAACAACAAGCGCTTGCCCGTTAACTCCATATATCCATCTCATGGATATTTCATACAGGGTGTTTTAAACTTAGCCGCCAACATGCACAATTTAAATCATTTATAAGTTGCTTACTTTAAATAGAACACCCTATATTTTATTACATTTTCCGCTGTATTTTTTAAGCCAATTCGTTTGATATCAGTATTCCCTATACCTAAATCCAAGCAGTTTTGAGATATTTCATTATCTTAGTTAAAATATAACAACACTTAATTATTTCAACATTAGTAAAGGGTATGCCATGATTTTTATTATTTAAGGTGATATTTTGTTATTTTTTCATAAGTTGTTAATTCTGAAAAGTAACCAATAGCCTGAAAGGATTGTTAATTGTGGATATCATTAAAAACGTTGACTAGGTATTTTGTATTAATTTAATTAGATAACTTACAAACAAAAATAACTAAATGTAATATTAAACAAATAAAGTTTTATAATAAGTGTTCAAAATTAGCACCATCTACTTCTAAACATTTATGAATCCTTTTCATTAAGTTATGTCTTGTAATTCTGGAAATATGGTCAGGTGTTAGAGAATTAAAAGCAAGTAAGACTCTCTGCATCATATCTTCGTTTATCGTAACAGGTTTGGAAAATACCTGATTTTTAATGTAACCCCAAATACCAAAACCTAGATGAGCCAAATCAGGAGAGCGAGCTGGCCAACGAAACGGACCCTGATTGGCAATCCATTTATCATCAAACATGTCGTAAAGATGCTGAGCAACAGGCCCAAAGTTATGAGGAGGTGCTACATCTTGCTGATACCAAGCTGAAGCTAGCTCTCCATTTTTTAAAGTATGTAACGCCGGTCGTATGGCTTCTGATAAAATTTGGCAATATCTTGTACCATTTAAATTTTTATCATAAAATTTTAATGCTAAAATTTCATCGTCTTTTATTGCACTAAAAACATTAAAACTCCAACTATCTTGGAAATAACGTTCTCTACTAACATGTGGATTTTCATTAGACCAAAAATGGGAATTATGTCGATTAAATAATCCATTTTTGCTAAACTTTGCTTCATCACACCATATAACTTTTTTTATGAACTTTTCATCCCCTTGGGTCTTCATTAAAAACAATTCACATAATTCTACTCTTCGAGGAAGAACACCTAATTGTAAGTGTTGCAACAAATGATATGAAAATG
The DNA here is from genome assembly GCA_036346205.1 of Vesta saturnalis. Taxonomy (NCBI): domain Eukaryota; kingdom Metazoa; phylum Arthropoda; class Insecta; order Coleoptera; family Lampyridae; genus Vesta; species Vesta saturnalis. The sequence goes on from JARFJB010002190.1 coordinate 103,025, forward strand.
GTTTCCATTTGTGTTTTTTTAAAATGCGATGAATTGTTCTCGTCGACAAAGTAAGATCTCTCTCACAATCTCTAATGGAGGCATTTGGAGAGGCCGTAAAATAACCCAAAACATTAATTCCGTTTATGTCACTGTCCACTAGTGGTTTATTCTTATTAATTTTTGTCTTAAATTCACCAAACTGACGGCAGTTTTTAAGAAATCTTCTTACAATATCACCAGTTTAGGTCGATTTGGATATCTTTCTGCACAAACACGGCAAGTCCGTCCAACAATTCTATTCAACTCGCCGTAAATTATAATAAGATTTAAAAAATCATCATTAGTAAATCCTGCATTTGCCATTATTTACTATGAAATACAAACTGGTAAAGGAAACTGTCAAAACAACATAAACAATTAACGTTCTAACTATCAAATCTTGGACAGCCATGGCCTACCCTTTACTAATGTTGAAATAATTAAGTGTTGTTATGTTTTAACTAAGATAATGAAATATCTCAAAAGTGGTTGGATGTAGGTATAGAGAATACTGATACCAAACGAATTGGCTTAAAAAAATACAGCGGAAAATGTAATAAAATACAGGGTGTTCTATTTAATGTAAGCAACTTATAAATGATTTAAATTGTGCATGTTGGCGGCTAAGTTTAAAACACCCTGTATGAAATATCAATGAGATGGATATATGCAGTTAACGGGCAAGTGCTTGTTGTTTATTGGTTACAATTTCACGCCACTAGCTTCGTTATTAATGAAGATATCGTTATTCAATGTGGACTAGGATTTTTTCAAAATTTAAAAAAAAATCGAAATATCTCGAAAATACTTCATTTTTGGTATAGGACATTTGTATAAATTTTATCTAGAATTTCATGTAGAATTCGAAAATAAAATAAAAAATATTAGGTTCCATTTAAAATAACAAAGTTGACGTCTACTTCCGGTATAACCGGAAGTGACACATTCAGGACAATATTATATTTGAACGAATGGTAAAATTATTGGTAAAGATGGTTTGCAAAGTGTAATTAAACAATATACCCAGCTTGATGTTGTAAATAAGTTTTTCACTACATGTTTAGTTATAAATAATGAGATAACCAAATTATTGTATAATGCTTGTTTTTCAACCATTCCACTCTGGTAAATAAAAGCATTTTTAGTTTCTCTGTTTTTAATTAAGAGTTTCCTAACAAGAACCGAGAGAGAGAGAGAGAGAGCGTGCATGATCAACTTATATCGCAGAAAATCCCTAATTAGTCCTCCCGCTAGGTGATGCTACCTTTATTGCAGAAAAAAAATATTCGCCATACACCACTAGATGGCCCTACAAACAAATTCAAGTTTCGCAACAAGGGGGCCATGAACAGAGAGCGCAGACCTTAACACAGGTTCTTATAGCTTTCTTATGAGATAGCATTAGGGTCCCCTTATTATAATACTATTTCCAGCCAAGGGGGCCACGACAAGAGGGCGCAGACCTTAACACAAGTTCGGATGGATGTCTTACAAATTAGCAGCGAAGGCCCAAGACGTAGTTTCGAAGAACGGTGCCAAAAGGACCATAGTCAACAAGATGGCCAACAAAATGGCCGACAAAAATATGCCGCCCACGTGGCCGTGAACAAAAGTGTTGGTAAAGGTGGGCGGGGCTTGTGACGTAAAAAGTAGAGGGGATAGTGTCCCGATTCTACTCATATCAATTAATTATGTTGTATGAAATTTTTTCACACGACGCGTAACAGCAGCAAAAAAAATTCTTAAGGTAGAATTAAATAAATTTTTCTTCAATAACTAAATAACAGTTAGTTTTATAAGAACGTGTGTAGCCATATTTTTTAAAGAAAATTTAATTTTACATAACTTTCTTTTAAAAAGTTTCTTAATTTAAATCAATATGAGGGTAAATATCTGGTGAGGAACTACACACGAACTTCCAATCTACAAAGTGGAAGTTAAAAGAAGTGAAATATTAGTGATAATTTCTTTAGGATAATTATGTGTCTTTGTTAAAACACTCATAACGAAAATAGGCAACATTGTAAAAACCAAAACAATAATCTGTGCAGATGAAGACAAGTTGAAATACAAAATTTTAACTACGTAGGTGCTTTCGTTCTGGAGTTATCGTGGATACTAAAATACATCCACACAGACACACATCGAGACAGCGTGGCCGATCTTGGCGAAACTTGGCCAAAAGTTGTAAAATGAGCAAATAAGTCGATTTAGCGACAGTGAAAGAAAAGTCGATTGCATAACCTTCTGTTACCTACACATGTATGTGTTGGTTGGAAGGTAAAAACATTCCAAAGCCGCTCGTTTCTATAAAATACTGATAATACAATTTAAGTATTCTTAACCCTATTTAATTAATTTTTAGACTTATTTTGCGTTATGTTAAGAAACTTTATAAGAAGGTTATGTAAAATTAAATATTCTTTAAAAAATGTGTTTACTCATTTTCTAATAAAATTATTCGGTATTATGTATTGATAAATTCGAGCTACCACTTAAATTATACCGTAGGAATTTTTTGCCGCTACATTACGCGTCGTATCAAAAAAATCGCATAGAATCTAATTAATCGATACGTTAGTTAAGGTCTATGTGTATTTATTTTTACATCTTTTAAATATTTCAGAAATATTTGATAAATATTAAAAACTGTTCCTAAAAAACTCCCAAAATCTAATCAGCTTCAGGAGAAATGAAAACAACCTTAAATACAAAATTAGAAGTACGTACGTGTTGTTATGGACACACAAACACACACCACACACACATAGACACACACAACACATTCACACGCTCACTCACTCTCACTCTCACTCTCACTCTCACTCTCACTCTCACTCACCCAGTCACCCTCACACACACACTCATTCACTCACACTCACTTTTACGTTGTAAAATGAGCTAACAAGTCGTTTTAGCGTTAGTGAAATTAGGTTATTATATAGTATTACAGTAAAATTTAGAATGAAGCATTTATACGTTAAATACATAATTAGGTTTGATGAGTAAAAAATCTTGAAGTTATGAGTAATCATAAAAAAAGTATGATAAAAATGTTAGTACAATTAGGAAATCGAGGTTAGAAACAGAGTTAGGAACAAAATTTTAATTTAAAAAACGGAATCGAAAATGCATTGATTTTAGTTTTGTATTTTGCAAAACAACGTCAATAGCATATACGTGAGAAAGAAAAGGTCAACAAGCGTTACAGAAACGACGTAGCGAAAAAAAAATAAATAGCGATCGTGGGACTGTGACATTTCGGAAAATTTTCGAAATTATAATTACTTAAAGTTGTTAAATAATAGCCATAGAAATTTTAAGTTTAGGTAACAAGAGGTAAAATTCTCAACATCTAAAAATTTCAAATGTATATACCCTATTCCATCTTATTTTGCATTGGAGAAGACCAAGATTATTTTGTCTGTAGTGGTATTCTTATTTGTCAAAATCAAAAAAAGTCAACTTCACACCGTCCAGTTAAAAGTAATCGTGCTGTGTTGACTACTTAAGTAACGCATGTGATGATCAAGTACCACATTGAATTAATAATAATTTGTTGAGAAAATGCCAAAAATCATCGCAAACGGTACAAGGTTGCAAACATTAATCTGCTATAAGCACCCTAAAAATAGTGCAACGGGGAAAAGTTATGGAGAACTTATCGGAATGGTGTCGGATATATTTCAAATATGTAAGAACCTAAATCGCTTTTTCGTGCGCACATTAAGTATGTATATTGCGAACTGTCCAAGGCAAGACCTCATAATGTAATGTCGCCATATTGTGGTAAACGTGAAAAATCTGAGTTTTGGAATTGCACTTCTTGGAAAGATTTACAAACATAAAGGTGTCAATGAACAGAAAATTTTATATGAAATTAAACACATCGTTGTAGATAAAATTAAGCTTTTGGGAAAATTTCTGCAGTTATAAAGTTCAGACCAAGATGTCAGATTTGTGTAACGAGAAAATGATGAGCTTCGGAATTTCACCTTTCGAAAAGATCTACAACGACTAATTTGGCAATTTAATTCAAAAAAGAAATATTTTACGTTGGACATATTGTATCATCCGGTTAAAACAGATTTCGATTTTGATGATGGTCGAACGATATTATTTAGAATGTTGAAATCAATGGGTTACAAACACAAACGTGTTAGTGAACAGAAAGTTTTATGTGAAATGAAAGACATAGTTGTAGCAAAAATGAAGTTTTTGAGAATATTTTTGCAGTTGCAAGGTTCAGCGCAAGTTATCAAATTTGTGTATCTAGACGAAACATGGATTTATCAAAATGGTTCCAATGTCCATCGTGGGGTGCACGATTCTGACATCAAAATTAATCCATTCAAATTTAAAAGTGAAGGTAATAGGTATACCATTCTACTCGCTGCCCAAATTACCCGGAAAGTGTGTGGTGGTTATGGATAAGGCCCTGTATCATTCTGTGCGACGCTCATTTTCATGTAAGAACGATCAGCTTCTGGAGCGATTCGTTACGCACTGGGTCGAAGTTAAGTTTAGCTACGACTTAAATGAACTGAAGAACTAAGTTTGCATATAACCATATCTCTATATCATGTTTAATAGCCAAAAAAAGAAAGACAAAGATTCAGTAAATTTTAGCACGAAAGCAAGATTCTACGATGGATTACTTATGAGATTTCTCTCTGGATTTCGTGCATATTTCTCCCCTGTTTTATGTAGGTAATATGCAATCGACTTTTTTTTCACTATCGCTAAAGCTCATTTTATAACGTTTGGTGTGTGCGTGCGTGTGCCTGCGCGTGCGCGTGCGTATGTTTTGTGTGTGTATGTGTGTGTTTGTGTGTGTGTGTGTGTGCATGTGTGTGTGTGTGTGTGTGTGTGTGTGTGTGTGTGTGTGTGTGTGTGTGTGTGTGTGTGTGTGTGTGTGTGTGTTGTGTGTGTGTGTGTGTGTGTGTGTGTGTGTGTGTGTGTGTGTGTGTGTGTGTGTGTGTGTGTACCCACGATAACTCCAAAACGAAAACGCGTACGTACCTAAAATATTGTATTTTAAACTGTTTTCATTTCTCCTGGAGCTAATTAGGTTTTCGGAAAAATTAAGAGGCGGAGAGGGGAATTTATTAGGGGTTGTTTTTGATTTTTATCAAACATTTCTGAAACAGTTGTTTATTTCAAAGATAAAAAAGTACCAATATGTAGACCTTAATCATATGTAGTAATTATGTTCTATGCAATGTTTTGATATGACAAGTAATTTAGCGGCAAAAAAATTTCTACGGCAGAATTTAAGTGTTAGTTCAAATGTTTTCAATATCTGAATTGATTAATTTTATATGAAAATGTGTAGACATATTTTTTAAAGAAAATTTTATTTTACATAACTTAATATAATGCGAATTACGTGTAAAAATCAAATAAATACTATTGAAAATGCTTAAACTGCATTGTCGATATTCTTATAGAAGCGGGAGGCTTTGGAATTTTTTTTTAAGTTAGCATCAAGATATCTTTTTACCTCTATTTGACATAAAGATTTAAATGTCTGTTTGACGTAGATTATTATTTCTGTTTTTACAGTGACCTATTTTCGTAATGAACTTATTAAAAATGGAGTTGCATACCTATCCTAAAAAATGTTATTAATGGTTATTTATACAGTGAGTGTATTAATGAAGGCAATTGTACGCTCACACGTTAGAAAAGTCAACCGAGCTGGTAACGTAGTGGTGACACGACTTGCCTAGCATTCGGGAGGTAATGGGTTCGTATCCCGTTACCGTCCAGCTTGTATGAGGTTTTTTCAGGGGGTTTTCCTCATACACATGTAGCGGCATGGTCACTGCGTATGTGCACACCAAGTGCGGCTGCTTAAGCGAATGCTGGGGTACTATTTCCTTCAGAACCCTAACTCCGTTCCTTCCGATCCTATCCTGACCACACCCATCCTTAATCCCACCATACATATATACGTAATGCATGTATGTATGCTGGGAATCCATGATTGTCGTTGAAGGAGCTCGGAAAGCTCGAGCAGCCCGCCCTCCCCCTTGGTGAGGGGATGAAATACGTAACCTTTCCTTCCCTTAGAAAAGTCGATGTCGTGAATCGCGCATTGATACACGAGTAAAAATTGTATATCGACCAGGCTGCCATCTCGTAATGAAAGCACAGAACGTCTGACAGTTCTCATTCCTTGACGCAATACATTCATTGCTAGATGTTTCACACAAATCAAGGCAGCGCCTCCTATCAACTTGTGACGTGAAAAAATCGATATCCAATTCAATAGGGTCGATTTTATCATTTATGTAGCTGCTGTATTAAAAATTGCCTTTCTATTAAAAGTTTGGGATTTACTTTTAATGGTTTAATCTATATCTACGTCAATAGTACTGATTTTTGAAGATTGTATGAAGACTGTATTACAATTTCCTTTAAAAGTTTAAATGGACATAGTAGTTCCACCTATAGCGCTTTTACATTTCTGCCGGCGTCTACATCTACTATTTCATGTTAACTGGCCAGTTTGGCTGCTTACCAGTAAAGGGCGGCACTGTAAATAAATATCACAGAAACCTTTATTTCTAACATCTTTAAACAATTTTTAGCAATAATTTAATAACCATGAATCTGATAACTAAAAATTTATTTTAAGAACGTGCATTGGTTAGCCATCTTGTGTGAACATAAATTATTCTTATGAAATTCCCTTTACTAATTTAATCGATACCATCGTCGTTTCTGTAAGAAAAACGTTCGAATATAAAGTGTTTCTATATCTTGTAAAAGGTACTAATCGCATTTACGGCGAATATACACGAATCGTGCTTTCACAAAAATGGTAACCTATCTGCATTCCTTCGATTCATTGGTAAACATTCATTTCTTTCAGTGTCGAGGTACCACTAATTACTAAATCGCGATGCGCACGACTGTAACTTAACCGTACTTTGTTAAAGAGGTAAAACAACGTTATCTGAATAAAGTACTATTACTTATTTTACCTTCTTTTTTGCTCCTTTGAGTAACCTTCGATTCGCTTTCAATTTTACTACGACTTTCTCTTATTTAATTAATGTTTCGTTTATCTGGAAGTAACTTTATGCAGTGCGGAAGTTAACGATTTACTCTCCATAGTTGATTTACGTTACTGGGGTTTACAAAGATGGGATCTGACTGTATCTTCGCTACTGACGACTCGAAACCTTCTCACCTGCACTGAACAGGGTTTAGAGTATACTATACGTCAATACCAGGTCAGAATATTCCATTATTGCATGTGTTAATTAATTTTACCTTTGAAGTTATGTTATAAACTGTCATATTTCGGAAGCTGCCTTCAGCAGTGATCAACACCATTTCTACTAAAAACAAAAAAGTGTTTGTAAATTAATAAACCACCCAATTTTTAATTAATTATTTACCTGTAGTGATGGAGCTGTCTTCTACAGTTTCTTTGTTGGAATAATTATTAGCATTTGTACTTCCTTCATAAATATAGTATTACTGGGCCATTGATATTAATTTAATAAAATCGTTAGTTATCGCTTTGCGTAATTAAAATAATCTAAATTAGGTTGTTTATAACCGAAATTGAATACAAAACTCCCAGTGCTGTATTAGCGTTTAACGTCCATTTTGGTTATCTAATAACGTTATTATCTGCACAGTAGCATGAACTAAATTATTTAGTCATACAGGTTGTATTCGTTGTTTAATCAATGTTATTAGGTCACACTTTAGTGCGAGATATTGTTTTTTTTTAATTCTGTCTCATATATTTAAATACTTTGTATGTAAATGAAGTTTTGCTTATCATAGGGGCTACTACTTTGTGAAACACATGCAATTTAAATTGGTACATTTTCTAAATTAAAAATTTGCTGTTTGTATATAAATCTTCCTTTTCAGGTTTCAACGAATCAGATAGTGATATTATTTCATTTCCATAATTAATCTTATTTTGTTGAAGATAAGATCGCGACTTACCCTCGTCCGCATAACTACTGTTATATTTGTTTACTTGCGAAGAGTTAGAGTTTCATTGAGCAAAACGATAACATACTAGACTAAAATTAATTTGTTATTGGGGAATTTGTCTGTGATGAATTGCATGCTTTACATGTAAGTGTAATTCGGCTAGTCATTGGGGAAAATTTACATATTTAAGCTATTTGTATAGTAAATATAATTTTAACTAATATAATCTATCTAGTCTTTTGAGGAAAATTAAATTAGTCTAAGATTATAAATATCCGACTGTGAAAGTTGTTGGTAATAGAGATATCGTATATATTTTATGTCAACCTGATTGATTTTTGTTGTGTTTGGGAAAACTTAAATAAAGCGAGATTATTCTGAGAAGTGTGTTTACTCTTTTTTTCATTGTCTCTTCTTCCCGGTTCGAGCTTTACGGGGCTCTCTATCATAAAGTCATAATTTTCTCTGGTTAAAAGCTCGTGGCGCTCAAACTTTGTTTACTATCCTAGTTACGTGTACTACTACAATTTTTGTTGTTGTCTCACTAACCTAAGAATATCTAATAGTTATCTACGCTCCAAAACCACCCACGCTAACCTGCGACTAAACTGTCATTAGACTGAGTTCTCAGCCGCGCTCATCACTTCCTGCTTCCTTTTTTTGTGTGACGTGGTAGGTTATACATGTGACATAAAAAACTTAATTTAAATCGTTTATTAATAGACCCTATGTATGCAGAACTTGGAGTTGCTTAATAATTCCCATTAAGAAACGATTCTCTGAAAAATTATTTCACTTCTTTTAAGGCTCCTCTAGAAAGCTTGGTGAAATGTAAATCGATCGCAGCGCTCCCTAGTGTAGAAGGCCGCGTTTTCACCTAGGCACAATAGACACTTGCCTAGGGACCGCTGACAATAGGGGCCCGTAAAAGACTTCTATTTGCTTTATAAACGGAACGTGAATTGTGTTGAGGAGGTAGTCTTAATATCGATGTTGTAATAAATTTGTTAATGAATTTCGCACTCGGTTTTAAGTATCATAAATGTAACAGCGATTAAGTGATAACTAAATCCGAACTGTTATAAATAAGTCTGTTATAAATAATTACGTAAATAAGTTGATGTTACAATAGGTAATTGGTATTAGATTACACCTACTGGTACCAAGTAAATAGTAATGTCGTATAAACACGCCCGTGGTTGCGAAAAACGAAAAAGACGAGAGAAACGATAATTTGAACAGAAGATGAAATTAACTCTTTCATCATTTTTGCTTACATCTAAAAAACAATGTGCGGATAACGAAAGTGCGGGTAGTTCTAACTTATTTTCTGTTTCGCGTAATTGTGATTCAGAGACTTCTAAAAATATTTTGCGGATGACGAAAGTGTTTGTGGTTCAAATACCTCAGTAATTAGCGAAATACAAGAAGAGGTTCATACCCACACAGATACCACGGGTAGCGTGTGTGCGTTCCCTAGAGACATTACTCTTTGGTCCCAAACAATCTCCGTGGTCATGGAAAACTATTATGTACGACGTAAACCACCAGCAGTTTTTGGGTCATTGGAATCCTCAAGAACGGCATACAAAGAAGGATCACGAATAGTGGATAGGTCCTTAACCACGAATGCATTTATTAGGGTGAATAAGAATGGAGAAAAATTGCCTCGAGATGGTTTGTTTATACAGAAACCAATAAAATGGCACATTTGCAAACTATTTTCACGAAAAAAAACGAAATTATCAAAAGGCACAAATGACTGAAAAAATATTTCAAAAATATTAGCAGAACATGAAAATTCTATGGATCACATTTCATCGATACGTGTATTTATTTCAAGAAGCAGGATTGATGGACGTATAGATACAGCTGTTATTGAAGACGAAAAGTCGGAGCGATTGTGTTGGAGACAAACTTTGAAGCGAGTTGTTGCTACCGTGAAGTATTTAGCATCTCATGGACTGGCATTTCGTGGAAAAAGTCAAACGTTCAACAAAGAAAACAGCAGCAACTATATTGGCGCACCACAGTATCTGGCTGAGTTTGATCCTTTTTTTACGAAATCACTTTAACAAATACGTAAACTTGGGAAAGGGACATATCCACTATTTGCGATGAGTTTATTACTCTCATTGGCAAAGAAGCAAAATATTTTGCTTTGATTGTAGACTCTATGCTTGACATTGCACACATAGATCAATTAACCGTTATTGTGCGATATGTATTGAAGGGTAAAATCAACGAACGCTTCCTTAACTTGATTCCCATCACATCCCATACAGCAAGAGATTTGGAACAGGTATTTTGAAGCTACTTTAGCGAAATAAACATTCATATTCAAAATTGTCGAGGTCAGAGTTACGACAACGCGGCGAATATGGTCGGTTGTTATAATGGACTTCAAAACTTAATTAAGGAACAGTATCCTTCTGCGGAATTTATTCCATGTGCAGCCCACTCGTTAAATTTGGTTGGAAATGCAGCAGCGGGAAGCAGTATGGAGGTAACAGCGTTTTTCAATATTACTCAAGAACTCACTGCAGTCCTCTAAGGATTCTATATCTACTGTAGTAGCACTGTATGATAGCATAAGCAACTTTATCTCAAATATGCGCAACCATTTTACTGACTTTGAAAACGAAGCTGGGAAAATTATTCCAATAGAGTACATAAAGAAACAACGGATTAGCCGAAAAATATAAATAGAAGGAAGGGAAGCTTTTAGAGTGAATTTGTTTTTGAATGTGTGTGATGCAATAATCTCCAATTTGTGTAAAAGATGTGACTTGTACAGGAATATAAATAATAAGTTTAAGTTTATTGATAATTACAGTGATGCAACACTTGTACAATGTAAAGATTACATAAGTGTAGTTTAGTTTAGGTTGTTAAGTCAAGCCGAGAACTTACTTGGTGCATTTGATAAACTTACCATTATAATTGAGAACAACAGTGTATCAACATTTCCAAACGTTGAAACTATACTGAGGAGAGCGCTCTTTTTCGGTATTGAAATTTAGTTGAAAAAGATATACTCAACACGTTGTGTTACGATATCATTAATATATTTACTGACATTAAAATTAGAAAACAAAAAATACATGTATAATCTCTTCATTTTAATTTCAAGTTTTATAATTTTAGTTTTTATTTTCTTTCAGAATAACTAAGTCATTTATGTTTAGTTATATTAGTACCTATGTTAAACAACGAAGTTGAAACCGTATTTTTATTCTTGTTGGTTATAGAAATGCATATATGGTGGGGCCCCTAGACTACTTCTGTGGCTAGGGCCCGAAAAAAGGTAGACGCGGCCCTGTTAGTGTAGCGTAGAGAAAGTTTTTCAAATTTTTACCTGAATACCTATCTGCCACAAGCAAGATGAGGGATTAAATCAATATTCAGAATAATTTATGCAAATCCCATTATTATTTTTTCACGAATTTACAGCAGACAAGTAACTTACAATAAAATTGAATTTTTTTAATTTTTTATAAAAAATTTTAAAACTGTCACTTTTATTTGATTATATAGGTACCTCAACTCCATCCTTTTCTTTAATTACACGTAGTCAACATAAAGTGTTATTTAATTAAATTGTATAACAACAAATTCCTATTATTTTCTAATTACTTCATTACCCAATGTTAAATTTAAAGAGATATAGGAAATATAATTAGATGCAGAAAATGGCTAAATAACTTTCCATTTAATTAAATATACCGTGTAATTACATATCAATTATTGTTATTCCTCAAATATTGTAATAAAATGTATGCAATTACGGGATTGCTATCAGTGTACTAACATTTTTCAAACGATACAAACTCAAAGGATCAAACACCAGTTGTGAATCTGTGATTGTGTCTAAAAATGCCTAAAGCAAGAAAAAGTGTGAGTGTTGCAAGAAGAAGTAGAAGTGTGATATTAAAAAGGGCAAGAGAAGCGTAAGTATCCATATACAATCTTATTTTATTGAAAGATTCCCTTTATTATAATTTATTAATATGTCGTGTAATTATCATAAATAAAAAAATTATGTAGGGTTCACTATTAGAAAATTCATGCAAGTGACCCATATGGTAAAAAAATTACAACAATTTTACTATAATTTGTTTACAATATTTTAGAAAACTTGTTTTTTTTCTTTGATACAAAATAAATAAATAGAATAATTAATTGTTTTATTTTAATTTTTACTGATACGAATACACAGTTTAATAATGTGCATACATAAAGTACATACCATTTTCGTTATTTTAATAGTTTATAGGATTCAAAGTTAATCCGATTACGTTTGTGTTTCAATAGAAATAGGTACTTGCTAAGGAATACTTGAAGATCTGTGTGCCCCCGGGTCATTTAGTGAGCAGACCATGATACTATATTTTCTAATGAAATTTCTACCTTATTGACATCAGAACATTTATCGTTTTTGTAATGTAAATTATAAATCTAAATTTTTTTCAAAATTTTAACAGTTCGTATTTCGAAAAACCTATGTCTGAATATATGGTTTCTGTTAAAAATAGTTATAAAAAATATTCCAATTTAATCACTACTGGGAAAAAATTCAATAAAAAATTGTAGAAATTAAAATTTAAAAAAAAACCTATATTCAAATATTTAGGAAGGTTTCGGGACTATTTTGACCTCTTACGCGTTTCTCTTAAGTTTCAGATAACTTCATAATAATATAAAGTTAGAACATTTTTAACATGGCTCTTATGGGGGTTTGATGTGGTGTCTAACTATAGCCTGTCCGGTAGAACTGAACGGGTATCGGATTAACAAGGAGGATTGTCAATATATGGTTCTATTGTGCTTGAAACCGCCTTAATGTTTGCTGTCTCGTACTTATTGTACGTGACAAAGAAAGATGGATATATTATGAATAATGCCTCTATTTCTGCCGAACAAAAGCGTTTGCAACTTTCACACATAATGACAAGGCAATAAGAATCAGATGCAGGTAGAATAGAAATTCAATAGGTATAATAAAATGCCAGTGGTTCTCAACACTGCTTTAACATTACATTTAAAATTTATGGAAGAATGCAAGTTTTATAATAAACATTTATAAAAGCCATTCATAATAATGAATATTCGATTAAGTATAGGTATTTCAATTTACATTTAGAAAGTTCATTGTATACCTAAGTATGGTAATGACGTTTTAGTGTACTCCAATTACAAAAGAATCCAAATAAATATGCAATACTGTAACAATAAGTAATTAATAATAGATTATTATACCATTTAGTAGGTACATATAGGTATAAATAAAACAACTGCAATATCTATATTATCATTATTCTTTGAGTAAGCGTTTATATAAACTAACCATTAATATAATGCCGAAAAGTTGAGTAAAGAAATTGCGAATTAGTTTTAAATACAGTCGATTATTTTAAAGAAGAAAGAAAATGGTGGTCCACTATTATCTACATTTTCTGTTCAACAAAGAACAGCAAACGCGTTAAAACTTTCGGTTTCGACGGTGAAAATCTGTGCTTTAAAAAAAATGGCATTTCTTCACAAATTATATAATGTTAAAGCAGTGTTGAGAACCACTGGCATTTTATTATACCTATTGAATTTCTATTCTACCTGCATCTGATTCTTATTGCCTTGTCATTATGTGTGAAAGTTGCAAACGCTTTTGTTCGGCAGAAATAGAGGCATTATTCATAATATATCCATCTTTCTTTGTCACGTACAATAAGTACGAGACAGCAAAGCATTAAGGCGGTTTCAAGCACAATAGAACCATATATTGACAATCCTCCTTGTTAATCCGATACCCGTTCAGTTCTACCGGACAGGCTTTATCTATAGGGACCCCCCTTACTAATTTCCATTTTGTAGGTTGGAAAGTCGTGTGTTGTTCCACACTAGATATTATTAAATAGGTAACTCGAGATTCAATGATTTTCATGCAAACAAAGTCTAAATAGCGTAAAAAACTGTGTTGAAACGTTTCGTTAGTTTCACTTTAAATTGTTACAAAATTCAAGCTACGCTAGTAACTTTTTGTTCTTTTAACAGTGCTACCACGCTTTCTAGATTTCCATGACACGCTCTAACGCAAAATAAGATAGAACACAGTATAAGAAAGAGTGTGCAAGATTAAGAAATCAAAAAAAAATTCAACAATTATAAATGCACTGTCTAGTATTTTAAAATAACGTATTTATTATAATGTAGACATGAATAAAAGTCAAGGTATAGAAATAAATGACGTTAGTAAAATTACATTTCTAAGCAAAAAATCTTATCAAAGTTTAATTAGTAAATTTAAATTATAAAAACCATAAAAGCTTAAAGATTATTTTTTTTGTATTTGTAGAATTTGAATTTATGTGAAGAGTTAAACTTAATTAAAAATTATTATTATTAATATTATATTTAAAACGGAAAAGGGACAAATTATTATTAATATAGAGTATATTGTTTATGTAGGAGTAACTTAGGTGCACTATTCTAATGACTGAATATAATGAAGTTATAATTATATGTGATAAACGTTTTCAGTGAGTATTATAAATGAATAAATAAACGATTATGTATAGCTGAATGTTGAAATAATTGTTATTATAGATGGATTAATAGCGAAATATAAATGTACAAGAGGGGTAACGGAAATTGAAAATAATTTTTTTGCAGAAATTTGTAGAAATTGAAAATAATTTTTTTGTAGAAATTGGCAATTTTAATGTTTATTGAGACTACTGTAACTGTAGAGTTTTGTATTGAATATATATTGTATGTATTTGTATTTGAAGAATTGATTAAGATATTGAAAAGCTAAGGATTATTATGAGAAGATTAATGTAATGACATTTTAATTGTGTTAAGAGTTATTAGGAATTAATGAAAAATTTTAAAAGCGATGAAATAATAAAACCTTTATCTTTTTTTCTTCTCATGAAGGAAGGAAGAAGACAATTTTGTGAACATTCCTGGTAAGTGTGAAGTCGAACGTTTGAAAGTTAGAGACTTTAAGGTAGTGTTTAACCAAAAGTAGGACGGTGTGAAAGAAATATAATATTAGACATGTAGCCAATAAGTAATTGTATTGTAATTAAACGTAAGTTAAATAAAATCCATCAAATGACCTAAACCTGTACATGGCAATCCTAACTTAAACCCTTAATTTGTCATCCCTATACACTATTTTGAATCATGGTGATCCAAATCAGATAACAAATTATCATCCAATTAGTATTTTAAATAATTTTAGGAAACTGTTTGAAATTAAACTGTAATTTCTTGATACGACGCGTAATTTACCGCCAAAAAATTCCGAAGATAGAAATGAAGTGTTAGTTCAAATTTTTTCAATATGTGAATAACGATTAATTGTATAAGAAAATGTGTAACATATTTTTTAAACAAAATTTTATTTTACATAACGTTTCTTTACAAAGTTTCTTAATATAAAGCAAACCAAGTTGAAAAATTGATTAAATAATGCTGAAATTGTATTATCGGTATTTTATAGAAGCAGGCGGCTTTGTATCTTTTAAAGTTAGCATCTATATGTCTATTAACGTCTAACTGATGGAGTTTTAAACATCCATCTAACATTATTGTTATATATATATATATATATATATATATATATATATATATATATATATATATATTATATATATATATATATTAGACATTTGCCATAATTCAATATATAATATTTTAACATGATGAAGTTTAATAAACATAATTTTATTGAAATTATTGATAACAGAATTGATATAGTAAATATGTAATATTATTAATATAATAAAGATTATATTTTTACAATAATTTAAAATTACAATTACGTTGTTTAAATATAATGAATTATTAATTAAGTATAACTAATTTGATGTTTAAATAATTTAAATGTTTTCATAGTATATATGAAAGATTTAGTAAATTTTAAAATTAAAGATTAGCATTGATTAAGTAACTGATATTTTTAAAATTACAACTAAAGTTAAATTTAATTTATATATTAATAATTTTTATAAAAATTATTAATATATAAATATATATTTTTATTTATTGTAATTTAATTAAAATTATATAGTTACTTTATATCAATTCTGATAAATCATTAAATATTTTAATATGAAAATTTCAAAAAATTTTAAATATTATATTTATATTATATAAAAATTATTATAATTCAAAAATCATCATATTTTATTCTTTGTAATTATATAATTACAGGATATTTAAACAAGTATGTATTTTATATTTAAAATAAATTAATTTTAAAATAATATATTTTAAATATTTATTCTAGTTTACACATTTTGTATGACGACAAGTTTATATGATTGAAAATGTATTTGAATAAAACTTATTTTGATTCTATCTTATGTTAAAAAATATTATAATATATATAATTATATATATATATATATATATATATATATATATATATAATATATATAGTCAAGTGAATACCTATTTTCCTTGGTCACTCCATAACTTGAGAACGACTTTACAAATTTCATTGATTTTTTTTAAGTTTTATAATACTTTGTAGAAGGTTCTTAGACAAACAGACATTCAGAATACAAATTTTGGAATTTTGCCTAACATAAAAAACTTAACGAGTAAAATTGTTAACACCTTAAAAAATGAAAATGTAAAAATACCCATATATAATATAAAAGGGATTTCGGAACTGTACAGTATGACCAAAGATAAAACACCGAAGACCCTGAATTCGAATGTAGTTTATGAACTACAATGTAATAACTGTAATGGTACCTACGTTGGGCAAACTTCTCAGTGGTTAAAAAGTATTATCGCTCTGCATAAGAGTGACATCACTAAAAACTTACAAAAGTGCGCCTTATCTGTACATGCCAACTAAAATAGTCATTCAATAGATTTTGATAATGTTAAAATTTTAAAGAAAGAAAACAAATACAAAAAAGGATTAATTCTAGAAATGATACATATTAACAAACAACAAAACCCGATCAGTAAAAAACAGATATTCAAAATTTAAGTAATATGTACACTTACCATTATGTATATATATATATATATATATATATATATATATATATATATATATATATATATATATATATATATATATACAGTGTTAATTACATGCATGTATTGCTATATTCGTTAATATTGAAGATAGAATGTCGGTAAATGGGAAAGTTTTAGAGAATTTTATGGCTATCATCATGGTAAAGTCAGATTTGAAGTAACTTTTTGTTTTGAAATAATTGAAGAAAACAAAATTGTGCATTTTCTACTACCCCTGTAGCTCTTTATTTGAAGTCTGACAACATTTTGATTTGTACATTATTATGACACTTTTAAAGACAATTTTAAAAAGTATCAAAATTTATCTACAGTCATTTGTTTTGAAATACATACACTAACTATTGTTTTTCATATGGACGCCATCTTGGATTTTACATTATCGAATAGTATTTTTATCCCTTTTCAGCGATGTATCACATGATACGAGTTACTTCCACTATCAAAATTTAAAAATATAAAATTGAAATAGTAGGCCTTGAGAAGGCATGGATTAATAAATGAAAAATTTATACAATTAGATTCCTAATTATTGTAATTTCTAATAACTAAAATAAAAACAAAACCGATAATAGTAACTATCATAAAACATGCTCGATATGTCCTCCTCTACACTCCACACATTTTCTACATTTTCATATCATGTAATACATTGTAGAAGAGGTGTTAAAATCCACTATTCGATAATGTAAAAATCCAAATAGCGTCGAAAAATAAAAGTTAGAAATGTATTAAATTTTGTAAGTAAAAACAGATAAATTAGCAAGGGTTTAAATTTTTGATAGTTGGAAGTAAATTCTCGTATCATGTGATACATCGCTGAAAAGGTGATAAAAAATACTATTCGATAATGTAAAAATCCAAGATGGCGTCCATATGAAAAACAATAGTTAGTGTATGTATTTCAAAAACAAATGACTGTAGATAAATTTTGGTACTTTTTTTAAAATTGTCTTTTAAAAGTGTCATAATAATGTACAAATCTAAATGTTGTCAGACTTCAAATAAAGGGGGTAGTAGTAGAAAATGCACAATTTTTGTTTTCTTCAATTATTTCAAAAACAAACAAAGTTACTTCAAATCTGACTTTACCATGATGATAGCCATAAAATTCTCTAAAACTTTCCCCATTTAACCGACATTCTATCTTCAATATTAACGAATATAGCAATACATGCATGCTGAATCTCGGACACACTGTATATAAAAAGGGAATGCATGATTATCTTAAAAAATTAGTATTACGCTTATTCCATTGAAGAAAAGCTGTGTGAAATTAAATTTTCTTTAAATAATACATCTTCACATTTTCTTACAGAATTTATCGTTATTTAGATATTGGAAAAAGTTGAACACGCACACGCAAACACACACGACATGCACACGTACACGTATACACACACTCACATACACATGCACGCGCACGAGCACGCACACACACACACACACACACACACACACACACACACACACACACTTACATACACTCCCACACACTGACACACACACACACACACACAAAATGAAGACTTTTATGCTAAAAATTTGCATTCTAACCTTAACACTCAATAATGGTGTCCAACAATACTTTTTATTCTTCGTCCAACTTTTTTCAAACACAAAAAGTCATTTTTCTCGATCCCTTGACGATAACCCCCTGCCGACTTATTTACGTATCTACCACATATGTCAAAGTGGGAGCGCTACCCTCCAATATAACAACTACCCCCTAGCAGTATCTTGACCTACTTTCACGAACTGATTCTATCTTCAGATTTCTAAGAATTGCGATACGATACCGACAAAAGTTGACCTTGCAGTTTGACTCAATTCTGCCAATATGAGAACCACTTAACCTTGACCTACTTTTCAGAATAAACAACAACCTTCATATTTGCACGAATTGATTCTATGTTTAGATTTCTAAGAATTGCAATATTACACCCTTCGGATCAATAAACTTTAACCTTGAACATGTATTTCTTAGAATTGTAATATGACACCCCTCACGAGCTGATTCTATGTTTAGATTTGTAATATGACACCCCTTCTGATCAATAAGCTTCAACCTTGAAAATGGACTTCTAAGAGATGTAATATGATACCCCTGCATATAGGCGAATAGCCGTCTATTCGGTTTTCAGTACTGAAATAATTACAGTACGTTAATCACCCATAATTTAATACTAATATCGACTAATATAGTTATTCCATAAATTCTAAAGTTTTAATTAACAATTCTTGCAACCTATTTTATAATAAGTTAACTACGAAAATAGGCGACATTGTAAAAACAAAAACAATAATCTATGTCAAACAGACGTCTAAATTTCATATCAGATAGAGGTTAATAAATAATGGACATCTAGATACTACCTTATGTAAAAAAAATTCCAAAGCCGCCCGCTGCTATAAAAATATCGATAATGCAGTTTAAGCCTTTTCAATCACATTTATTTAATTTTCACACTTATTTCGCTTTATATTAAGAAACTTTATAAAGAAAAATTATGTAACATTAAATTTCGTTAAAAAATATATCTGCACACCCTCTAGCAGTATCTTGACCTACTTTCACGAACTGATTCTATCTTCAGATTTCTAAGAATTGCGATACGATACCGACAAAAGTTGACCTTGCATAATTTGACTCAATTCTGCCAATATGAGAACCACTTAACCTTGACCTACTTTTCAGAATAAACAACAACCTTCATATTTGCACGAATTGATTCTATGTTTAGATTTCTAAGAATTGCAATATTACACCCTTCGGATCAATAAACTTTAACCTTGAACATGTATTTCTTAGAATTGTAATATGGTACCCCTCACGAGCTGATTCTATGTTTAGATTTGTAATATGACACCCCTTCTGATCAATAAGCTTCAACCTTGAAAATGGACTTCTAAGAAATGTAATATGATACCGCTGCAAGTCAATAATCTCTTTTGAACACTTTAGATTTCTATGAATTGAAAAATTTCTGTTTTTAGGTTTTCCTTGACGCGCTCCCGAAAGACGTGACCTTCAATAGAGATATTCGAGGGGGTCAGGATCATATGATAGTACCCTCATTTAGCAAACAACTTAACCTTGAACTACTTATTAGCATGGACACAAAACCGCTCATCTTCAAATTTCTATTTCTACAATTCACCATAACAATATACAAATTTCTATTTTTAGATTTGACCTTGACGCTATCCTGAAAGACCATCAAAACAAAGGGGGTCGCGGCGGCGGATTGACCTTGACATACAAATTTCTATACTGTGGCGGATCAGAACCGGACATACGACACGATGGGTTCACTGACTTGGCCTTGACATGCTAATTTTCCAGAAACTGGCTACACGTACACGACGGATTAACTGGCTCTTGACATGCAAATTTGCGGCGGGTCTGACGACGGAGTAACTGACTTGACCTTGACAGAACGGACCATACGTATACGACTTGACCTTGCTACAGAAATTTCGTGTGAGTCCTTTTCACTTGACCAAAGGTCACTTAACTTTGACTTTAAAAAGGGTCAATGAACTGACAACAATCTGGCAACGTCACATGACCTTGAGACATGGCAACACTGTGGAGTGTGCCAGAAGTGCAATAACTATACCACTCTTTTAATTTCCGCTTTGAAGGATGAGAAATGGAAGGTCGTGTGTTGTACCACCCCAGACGTTTTACTTCCGTTTTTTATTTCTTCTTTTGCATTTTTATCTATTAACTGCTTGTTTAAGTTAAGAACAATAGGAGAAATGCTGTTGTAATATTTTAAATATGACCAATCAAATCCATCAACGAATTTAATAAATGGTTTATATCAACAATTCTATGGCCAAATACTTTTATATATCGCTGTCACAAAACTGTATTCGTCATCCGCAAAAATATTCTCCATATCTTTTGCGACATCATCTACGTTCACAATTCTACGGTTCTATCTTTATTTGATTGTTATCTATTATAGATTCGTTTCCCATCAGCTTCGTTAAATGATGAAACGGCAGAATATACATGACTATAGTCTGTAAAAATAAATATTTTCTATTTCGGCTTAGCGCTTTATTACTCTGAGACATTGGGACTATACAGCCGTTTCTTTCTAACGTTTGGGTTTGAATAGAAACGTACGCGACTTAAGTGAAAGCGTAAATTACCTGCTCAATGGCATAAGACCCTCGCGAGAGGTAAACACAATGGAATTTTAATTTTATTCCAGAAGTTATGAAACGTTTTGAACGACTTTTAATTTTAACTATGTTGCAAAGTTTTTTTTGTGTGTGGATGCAGAGGTTTATTACTTAATATAATTCATTTATTTTGAAATGTGCAACAACGAAATCATTAATTGGTAATTAAAAAGGGTTTGATATGCATAAACCAGTTTTTATTGTTTACTAATAGTGACATTAATTGTACATGCAGAACATAACGTACATTCTTGTAAATAAAACAAAACAAAATTAGAACTAAGAAGCACACATTACATTAATATCTGGAAAAGTATTTGAGATACCGGAATATTGAATTCAGTACCGAACTGAGTTCGTTGAAAACGTCTGGTAACTTCTGGAATAGGATTACATTTCCATTGTCGCGAGAAAGAAACGGCTGTATATTTCCAATGTCTCAGAGTAATAAAGCGCTAAGCCGAAATATAAAATCTTCATTTTACAGACTATAGCAATCGCATTTTCCAGATTCTCTTAATGCCCAATTTTCTGTGGAAAAAGTAGTTATTTGTAAATGAGGCAATGTAATGTCTACATGTTACAATATTATTAGATGTCATGTTTTTGTTATTTTCCCAATCGGTGTATTACCTATATATGTTTCATTAAGAGAAAATGCTAATTATTCATGTAATACAGGTGCAAGACGGTTAGAAACGATTTTGTAAATAAATACTGTACAGTTAACCGAAGCAAACATGATAGCCGAGAGGGCGGAGCTAGCGCTACCGTTTTTTCAGAGTACATTCAGGTTAAGAAGTATTTCGGCGGATAATCTAATTATTTGAAAATTGGCCCTTGAACCGCAACACACGTACTTTCTGGTCCACTAAATGTCACTTGTCTAATAACTAGATAGAATTCATACAGACGTTGTTGATGCCAAAGACGTGTCCATTACAAATGAAACGATTAAATTTAATAAATGTTATTACAAAATGAGTATGTGTACCTAAAAAAATGCATAACATGTTATTACAAAATAAGAAATTCCAAAATTATGTATGTTATTACAAAATAAGCATTTTAAAAATCGCATATGTTATTACAAAATGCGAAGCAAAGATTATAAATTTAAAATTTGATTCACTGACCGAAACTACTTCGAGTTTAGGATCCATATATCTAACCAGGGCCAATCTATTAAAAATAAGATTTTAGCTAAAATATTTATACATACCTATTTTTACGAATATCACTAGCAATATTGCCTTGAAAAAAAACAGATTTTACTAACTTAGAATAAGAAAGAAATTAACACACAACTACAAACAGTACTGTCAAGTATAAATTTGATTTGTGAATGTACTAAAATAAATGTTTTTGTGTGATTGGCTAAAAATCTTGCCGTTTCAAATAAAATTCTTTTAGTTCACACATTTTCCGACTATCTTGTTTGCTTTGGTGAGCGTATGTACTTATAATATTTCCCTGGTTCTCTTCTTGCTTATTTTTTGAACACTCACACTTTTCCTTGTTTTTAGACATTTTTTAATGTTTACACAAAGAGTATTACCTATATGTATACGTTGATTTATTTCTTGACGGAGATGTTTTTAACCAAATACCTATATGTTTAATTACATAAAATAACCTTCCTATTGTTAGATTAAATAAATTAAAATTTATTACTAGTAATTAAATTATTTTAAGCACCAACAATCTAAGTCGATTTTTATTTGAAAATTTTAAAAACATATTTAGGAAAATAGAACGAGTGTTTATATGGAAATGTAAACTTTCACCATTATTTCACATATTAAAATAATTCTCTTTTCTTGGGATATTTTGGTTTTTTTATGGTGTATTTGTATATTTAAGTTATACAATCTAAACGTTTCGATAACACGTTCATTTACCTCCATTAGTAGTAATACTAGCTTTCAAAATTGTTGCAGACGTTAAAATAATTTTGTGAAATTTGAAAAAGTGAACATGAGTCTGCTATTAATATAAGTTTGATAAACGTATAAGGCTAACTATGGAATACTATTTTAGTAAAGAATAACTAGATCATTAATAAATTAAGTATTGTTAAACTGCTTTGAAGATGACAAATCAGAACACCCTCTAACGCCCGAAGGCTAATAGTGAAAAATGTCATACCCAGAGAACAAATTTAATGAAATTATGATGTAAGTCTAAAGTTGTGAAAAACTTCAGTTTGAAAATGATAGAAGTATTTAAGAAAACAAAAAAGATAAGTATTTTAATATCAGAACGGGTGTATAACGATATGTTTATAGTTATTTAAGAAGTAACATTTTCAATTAAAAATTGCAAGATTAATAATTATTACTAGTGATAACAATGTGTTTATTTATTTCGGAGTATTTCTGCATCAAAAATGACCCCCTTTTGTTGTTCTATTGTCTATTTTAGTTATTTTTAAAGTGCTACAAGGTACCTGGAAATACTCATTTTCAAACAAAATTAGAAATTTACTACTTAATATGTAGAACAACACTGACGTCACTCCGGCGTCATCCCTTAGGTAAATGTTATATTTCTCAAGAGTTGGCGCTGCGATCAACTAAGATTTCTTCAAACTTTTCTATTAGGTATATGTAGTCAGCAAATTCTTACTAATGAATTACGCAACCTTAATGAATAGCAACTAAAATACTGTGGACGGTGTATCGGACAACAAATATTATCACCTTATCTTGAAACACAATAAAAGGAATAGCCGTCTATATACGGTTTTCAGTACTGAAATAATTACAGTACGTTAATCACCCATAATTTAATACTAATATCGACTAATATAGTTATTCCATAAATTCTAAAGTTTTAATTAACAATTTTTGCAACCTATTTTATAATAAGTTAACTACGAAAATAGGCGACATTGTAAAAGCAAAAACAATAATCTATGTCAAACAGACGTTTAAAATTTCATATCAGATAGAGGTTAATAAATAATGGACATCTAGATACTACCTTATGTAAAAAAAATTCCAAAGCCGCCCGCTGCTATAAAAATATCGATAATGCAGTTTAAGCATTTTCAATCACATTTATTTAATTTTCACACTTATTTCGTTTTATATTAAGAAACTTTATAAAGAAAAATTATGTAAAATTAAATTTTCGTTAAAAAATATATCTGCACATTTTCTTATAGAATTAATTATTATTCAGATATTGAAAAAAAATTTAACTAACCCTTAAAATCTACCTTAGGAATTTTTTACCGCTAAATTACGCGTCGTATCAAAAAATTGCGTAGATCATAATTAATTTATATAATTAAGGTCTATATATCGGTATTTTTATATTGTTAAAATATACATCTGAATCAGAAATATTTGTTTAAAATCAAGAACAGCTTCTAATAAACCCCTTAGCAGCTAAATTCTAATAAGCTCCGGGAAAAATGAAAACAAGCTTAATACACAATTTTAAGTATGTAGGTGTTTTCGTTCTGGAGTTATCATAGCTATTAACGTACATCCACACACACACATACCCAGGCACGCAGCCACATACCTACACCCACACAACCACACACCCTCACACACACGCACGCACGCACCTATGCACACACACGCACCCACCACCCACATACAGCCACACATAGACACACACGCACACACACACGAAACATACTTACAACACACACAGGTGCCATACACACTCACACACCCACACACGCACGCACGCACTCCACACTGACACTCCCATACATAACGCACGCACACGCATACACACCCACACAGACATCATGGGGGATCCAGGCGAAACTTGTCCAAACGCTGTTGCAGCAGACCCTACTTGTGCAACATTTAATGTTCTGATGTAGACAGCTTGACATTCGTGTTTTATATGCTATGTCGAAGTTAACGTGAGACGATTAGGCTGAAAACCCAGAATTCAAATATTTGTAGAAAAAAACATATACTTTCCCGAATACACGAAAACATGTTTCCTCCACCTTACGTAGGTAATATAATCTTACCGGTTTTCTTACCTTTATTTGGCTTTTGTGAATAGCCTTTACAGAAAACCAGGTTGAATGTGGTCTCAGGAGTAGCATCAATAAACTAGAGGTTTTACAGGCGACACTGATGAAGAATTCAAATCATTAACAACTTTAAAGAAAGATCAGTTTTGAAGCTGCTGAAAACATCTGTGGCCCTGCAGCTCAACATAATTCTCCGCTATACACACAATAAAAACCTGATACCTTCTTATGTAAAATACGTCCAGGATTGTCTGATGATTTCTTGCAAGTGATATTACGTTACTCCACTCGTCAATCGGTAAGAATGATTGTTCAGACCGTACGAATGTCATTGATGCAGTGCTTTGTACCGGAAAACGTTGGTTTCAAAGGAATAATGCGAGATGAGTATGTCGCAAGACATGCCACCGATTTTGCAAGTAAATTGTATATTTTTGAACCCCATATCCTTCCATATCCAATGGAACATATCCTTATATCAACAAAAGCTCTAACCCTTGTGAATTGCGTAATATTTTTTGTTTTTGTAAAGGACGACATTAACTTACACCTGCAATTTTTGTTGCCCCCGATCGTTTTATTATCGCCATTCAAGCGGCAACAGAAATAATGAAGCTCAAATGAATTTAATACTAATGAGATCAATACAAACATAGACGGTTTGAGAGCATAATTACAAAAAGGTGATAATTTGTTAGTTGATCGCGGCAGCAGAGATGCAGGAGATTACTCTGCGGAATTGCGTTTTGAATATAAAATACTTCAATTGCTAGAACGAAGAGTGAGTCAATTTACTACTACAGAAGCCAACGAAAATCGCCTTATTACAAGATGGGTAATTGAATCTGTACTCTAGTTTTTTTGATAGTGTGTGTGTGTATGTGTGTGTGTGTACGCATGCATGGGGTGGGTGAGTACGCGCGCGAATGTTCTCGTGTCGACGTGTCCCCGTGTCTACGACGTATGTGTGTGTGTGTGTGTGTGTGTGTGTGTGTGTTGTGTATTTGTGTTTGTGTTTGTGTTTGTTTGTGTTTGTGTTTGCGTTTGCGTTTGCGTTTGCGTTTGCGTTTGTGTTTGTGTTTGTGTTTGTGTTTGTGTTTGTGTTTGTGTTTGTGTTTGCGTTTGCGGTTGTGTGTGTGTGTGTGTGTGTGTGTGTGTGTGTGTGTGTGTGTGTGTGTGTGTGTGTGTGTGTGTGTGTGTGTGTGTGAGTGGGCGCATGTATGTGGATGTGTATGTACTCTTGTGTGGGAATGTGTGTATACGTGTGCGCGCATACGTGTCCTTGTATCAGCATCGTGTGAATGTGATTAGGTCTGTGTTTGTATGGGTTCTGTATGTGTGATTTGTGTATGCATGCGTGTGTATGTGTGTGTGTGTGTGTGTGTGTGTGTGTGTGTGTGTGTGTGTGTGTGTGTGTGTGTGTGTGTGTGTGTGTGTGTGTGTGTGTGTTTGTGTATACGTGCGTGTGCGTGAGCGTGCGTGTATGCGCTCGTGTCAACGTGTCCCCGTGTGAGTGTGCCGTCGTCGTGTTAGTGAGTCTAGGGGGGTGTTTGAGTTTGTGGGCGGGCGGTTAGATGCAATAGGCGTTTTTAAAGAGAATTGAATTGTAAATAAGTTGTAATGAAATTGTTTGGTAGGGTGATAAATAAGCTCTTAAAAACACTTTCTACAACTCCTAAAATACTTTTTATGATTATCTAAAAAACTATTACCTATACGTCAAAAAGTATAAAACTATTTTAAAGGTGATTCAATTTTAGGTAAGTTTTTTGTAAGAAGTCTTCAAAATGAATTTAAGAAAAAAGTGTGTACACGTTCATTAGGAAACGATCGTCATATTATTTATCAACTTCATATCTAAATTTTAAATTCATAAGCGCAGTACAATTTCACAATGCTAAGATTGATAGAAATACAATTCTAGTGCTTTGCATTATGTGTCACTATACTAAAGAACTGAATTACCTACGGTTCTAACAGAAAGACACATCGTATATTACTCTATATGCATAATAATTTTTAAACTCATTAGGTGGATATATAATAATTTTTAATTACATATTTACTTTTGAACTTATTCGTTCATAACAAAACTTATACTAGTTTATAACATCAAGGTTATGATTTTCTAAAATACGAGTAGGTGTAACACTTAATGTAGGTACTAATTTTATTGACAATAATTGGTGGAATTTCCACTAATTTGTATGTGGTACATGACATTTTTTAAATTATAAACAAGTATATTATAGTATTAATTTGATGACTTCTAAATCTACATATAATTATATTGTAGGAAAAACCGGTAATCCTTATCTAAATACGTGTTTTCAAATTACAGACTTAGCAACGTAAATCTTCTTCAAGAATGTTTAATACATTTTTACTGTAATTGGTAAATATGATAAGAATTTTACATTTAATAATAATCCATACATTCCTTTTTTTTAAATAGAAGTGTGCTATGTACCTACAGTGACTTATGAATTATGTTGCTTGTCCAACAAAGTTAAATGCAGCAGTAATTAAATTGATCACGAACTCTTGATGGGTGTTGTTTTGCCTACATCTGAACAAATTCATCTACCTATACTGCGATACTAACGTTTATTTTTTAACGAACCCAGGTAAATGTATCTATAAAATCATCCAAGCTGGACCCCCTACCATGGCAAAAATGAACGAATATCCTAATTTTGCATATTGCCACATAATATAAGACCTCCGAATTTGTTGCTTTTTTGAAATAATACAATTCTTTGTTTTCGCTGACCTTTTGCGGCGAGCGTCTTAAATTAACTAAAAAATTGTTGATCTTATACTTTAGCTACGAAAACGCTCCACGGATAGTATACTTTTGATATGCGTCAAACACCACATAAGTTACGCGTCCCAAGAACCTACACTTGGTCCTAGTGGACTCTATTCCACGAATATATACGTAATAATAATAATAATAATAATAATAATAACCTTTATTGCCCAACAGCAAAAGCCAATTACAGAGCAAACTATATAATATTACACATATACAAAGATTTATATAAATATATAATCAACCCATCAACGTGAGTAGTAACTAATTATGTGTACTACCAATGATAATAATAATAATATATAATAATTATAATGATAACAATAATAACAATAATGCCCACAGAGTTAAGTGACTGTAAACACTAAAAACAAAAATGATTTACAAGAAGGACACATAGTTGACAATAGGACAGTCCCTTGAACACCTTTACGCCCTATTACTGTAGTTAACATAACAGTCAATTATAGAAGTTAATGGAGAGCAATATATGTCACAATTAGAACATATCTCATTGTACAATTGACACATTTTAACCACTGGTGACTTTAAAAGTAAATTAGATTTGGCAAAAGGGACATGAAATGTACATCTTTGTCTTGTTTCTAACCTAGGAATATGAAAACAAATGTTGGCAAGAACAGAAGCACAATCAATATAATTATGTATCATTTTGTATAAAAATGACAAAGTTATGATATTCCTTCTAGTCTCTAAAGACTGCATATCAAAGGTGTTAAGCAACATTGTATTTGAACAACCTTTCTCAGGATAAGCATTAAACATCTTAAAGCACAAATACTTCAGGAATTTGCGTTGAATACTCTCAATTAAAACTTTGTAGCAGCCATAACGAGGTGACCACACTAATGCACAATATTCAAGCCTAGACCTCACAAAGGCATAAAACAATATCTTAATCGTACGGATACTCGTAAATTGTTTAGATTGGCGTATTACGAACCCTAATAATTTGTTGGCTGATGAAACGATGTCCATCATGTGCTGATTAAAAAATAATTCGATATCAAAATGTACACCCAGGTCTTTCATACCTGCACAACGGTCGACTGTCATAGAATTAATTTCATATACAAAATGTATAGGATTGCGCTTTCTAGAGAACGATAAAACTCTACATTTACTAATATTAAGTTTAAGCCTATTATAACTGCACCAATTAGAAAGAGCTGAAAGATTACGCTGCAACGCAACGCAGTCCTTCAGATTAGTGACAGATGCAAAAATTTTGACGTCATCGGCAAACATTAAAGTTTCTATATTCTATAAGTTAACTAATAAAATTTGTTGCTCTTATGTTTTATATTCTGAAATGTTCCTCAGACAATGTACTTATGTGTCATATACGGCATTAAATCCAAACATAACTGCGCTGCTCTGTTACACGTACTACGTTAACTTAAAAAAAGTTGCTCTTACGTATCAAAGACAGAATTTATTGCTCGTCCAGTATAATTAAAAATCGATACTTTGACTTCGCGGACCTTCTAGTTTACGATTCGATACGGTTTAAGATAAATAAACAATTTCTTGCCTTTTTGTATTAACTACTCAAATATTTTTTAAATACCGTACTTATATTGCTTATCTAAAACCGAATAATTAAAAATTGATTATTTCCTCACGGTCCAACTAGACCGCACACTTATATGGTATAAGTTAACTAAAAAATGTGTAGCACTTAGGTTTTAGCTACTAACATCTCGGTAGGATGCAAACATCAATTTGTTGCTCGCCTTAAGTAATTAAAGAGCTATACTTTGTCCACGCGGGCCAATTGCACCGAAGTCTTGTACGCTATACGTTAGCTACACAATATTAATGTTTATCTAGTGAAATGTTTCAATCTACTCTGGATTTTCATACAAGTTTCGTTGCACGTCATAAATTTATTTAGCTAGATCGAACAAATTATCCATATAGTTATTTTGTACGTCAACACGATTCGAAAAGATAAAGAAACATTCTAGAACGTTGGCATTACTTACATAAATTCATGACGTGCAACGGAACTTATATGAAAAACCCTATACTTTCGATGGTGGTCGGAAAAAACCCCAGGAAAAAACCGGTAATGAAATGAAAAGAAACCCCCCCCGGGAAAAAAACCAGAAAAAAAACGGAATAAAAACTCCTGCACAATGCAACCATGCTATAATTGAGTTTGCCGATTGTTTACTAAGACCGAATTAAAGAAAAGTACTTAGTTGAGATACTCTATTAGCAAACTATTTAAAATCACCATCAAAAGAATTGTTATGAATTATAATATATAAAACACAATAATACTACCATTAATACTAATTAAACCTAATGTTGTGACATAGCCTCTAAGAAATTTATCAAATCACTTTGGCCGGCGTTGTATTCTTGACAGATATTTTTGAGTCGACTTTGGAACAGTACATATTTCGGTTTTTTCTTTTTGCGAATTAATCGGCCTAAATTCTGTTGCTGCAATTTTGTTTTGTCAGCAGCTACCACTTGACGCATTTTAATAATTAAAACCCACACCGTGGGAAGGGTTTGGCCCACGAAATTAAAGAATCGGTGATTGTACCCCTCGGTGTGGTTATTTGTTTCTCCATCTTGTAAGGTCATATGATGAACCTTCCATGCCTCAGGTCGAAAAATTGGCGGAATATTTTGCAACCGCGCTGCAGCATTGTTGTTAACCCCACCTATCCTTCTGTATGTTCCGGATACATATGTATTGTTAAAGTAAACTAGCAGATCTTGTGCTCCTTGAGGAATATTTTCTTGCAAATATTGTCCCTGGGCAGAAAGGCAATCCGTCGAGAATACTAAAAATTTTGAAGTCCTACCTGTATCGACCCTCCAGGCCCAGTTCTTGCACTGTCCTGTGGGTGCTTTGCGCAAGGTGATAAATGCACTCCCTGATCTCCACGTGCTGTCCAAAGACAGTATGTATTGCTTGGATAGTAGCCATCGTTGTTCGCAATTCCAATGAAGTATTTGAAACATTGTTTCGTAGGTTGATTGAGTCTTCCTTTGTAACGAACCATATGTAAATGTTATAAAGGTATCCCCTATTTTTGCCCGGACAAC
Source organism: Vesta saturnalis (assembly GCA_036346205.1). Taxonomy (NCBI): domain Eukaryota; kingdom Metazoa; phylum Arthropoda; class Insecta; order Coleoptera; family Lampyridae; genus Vesta; species Vesta saturnalis. The sequence continues at coordinate 134,191 of JARFJB010002190.1, forward strand.
ATATAGTTGTGTGAATAGGGGAGGGGAGGGGGTGCAAGTGAATAATTTCCATGAATGAACCAAGTTGACGATACCGAAAGATGTCCAAGAAAGTCATCTGTTCCAAACTATAACCCGTTCTTCGGATTCTAGTCCAGTGTCCTCAAACAGGAACCTTTCAGGAGTCGGTTCTCCGGTAGTACACCAATCACCTGAAAAACCATAAACATTATAATAAACATTTATAATAAACCAAACGAAATTTAACAAACTGAACAGACTTTCAATTAGCAGTGCTTCTAATGCCTGTGGATCTCTAATATTGGGTCTTTTATGATTTCTGAGAGTTCTTCGTAATGCATCTTCACCAGGCATTACTGCACGAGCCCGATCGTCGATTATAGCTAGCCTACGGCGTATATTTGAAGCGGTTTCGCTATGGTGTCTTAAGCCCTGTGCTTCATTTCTTGGACACATTTCGTAGCCCTGATTTCTTCTTCGTGTTGAGGGTGATTGTGTGCTGCAGTCATGTTCGGTTGATCGTTCTCCAAAGTTGTAATTAAGATTCCAGACACTATAATGAGAATAACTTATTCATAAATATTGTTGATTAAACCAAAAATATACAATTAAAAAATTATTTTATGTATTTTCGATTTCCGACTACTACTGAGGTATGTATAAAGGGAAGTCCATGATAATTGTGAAATTCTTAGCCTTAAATTATATAAGACCACGGCGCAGAGGATCCGAGATGGCAAAGTATCCATTTTCAATTATTTTCACAAGCAACAAATTCGAGCTTTTGATACGTATCGAAATTGATTCTAGGAAAATAAACCCCGGGAAAAACCCAGTAAAAAAATAAAAAAGGACCCCCAGGAAAAAACACCCCGAAATAAAAACCCCGTGTTTTTTGGTATATTCTACGTATAGTACGTTCGGGAGAGAGTGAGAGAGCAGTACGGCGCTTATGGCAAACAGCGCCAGCCAGCAATTTATAGATATAATATAATAGAATCCTTTGTGGATATAATCATCGTGTATAATAAGACAGGTCATTAAAGGACATTAACAGATAAAGAGTAAACATATTTTGTACAAAAATTAGTTTAATGGCATTAAGGTATTTCGCATTAAAAAGTAGTTAGGAATCAGTCAAATTTACGAACTAAACCAATCACAAATGTAATTACTTAGGTATAATTATCGTGTATAATAAGACAGGTCATTAACGGACATTAATAGATAAATAGTAAACATATTTTGTACAAAAATTAGTTTGATGGCATAATCAAAATGTAATTAAATCATCGTATAATAAGATAGGTCATTAACAGGATAAAATTAAGTTTTAAAAATTACATCAAATATTACATGGGAATCTATTTGAGAACTCTCGTTGTTTCATTGAGCTTATACGAGTACTATCACCCATTGCAGAAAACCGGCTGTGTCGAAAAAAAAATCCCATAATCTATCTTCGCCACACTGCACTCTCACCTCCGAACGGATTAAAGCAGTGTATTTTAGACTAGCGAATGCAATAGAAGTTAATAGTTAATTCGTATGGATGAGAGGTACTTATTGATAAGCTTCAAATGAAGGTGAAATTGATGTTATTGGGATGGAATTTGGAAAGTTAGGAGCATACTTGGTAATGACACTGGTAATGACACACAATGTTGATTACTCTTAACGCTAATGGCATTTTTTCCTGTGTTACCTATATAAACCAAATTTTGAGGTGATCAACAAAGGTGGTGTGCGCGTGAGTGATCTGTGTTGGTAAATTCACTCAAACATGATGTTTATGTAATGTCTAGACCCTAGTGGTTATGGTTAATCTGCTAGGAAAGGGGTGTGAGAAGAATATGTTATTACTTTAGTTGAGATAACTCTAAAAATTAAAAAGCGATTGTATTCAAATTTGTCATAAGTATTTAATACCTAAATATCTAGATCCCTGTTATTTTTTGGTGACGGTATTTTTTGTGAGGTAGTGAGGTAGTGAGCAAGAAGAGTAGATATGATTTTTTGCCTCAATGCCTTCTAAACTTGAACAGCGATTAGATTCAAATTTTATATAAGTATTTAAGATCTAAATATCTAGATACCAGCGAAGTTTGGTGAATGACGCGGAGTAACAAAAATTACATTTACAAATGAGCGTAATGTAACTTTCGGTAAACGAGCATAAAACGCAATAAATAAAACGCATTTAATGTTGTATGACTGAACGTTTCCACATTATATACGTGATAGGAAAAAAAAGAAGAAATCCACGTATTGCATTCCCTCCTCAACAAGGAGGGCGGGCTGCTCGAGCTTTCCGATCATGGATTCCCAGCATACATACATACATTACGTATATATATGCATGGTGGGATTAAGGATGGGTATGGTCAGGATAGGATCGGAAGGAACGGAGTTAAGGTTCTGAGAGGGAAATACTACCCCAGCATTCGCCTAAGCAGCCGCATATGGTGTGCATATACGCAGTGACCATGCCGCTACATGTGTATAAGGAAAACTCCATGAAAAAAACCTCATACAAGGTAGACGGTAACGGGAATCGAACCCATTCACTCCCGAATGCTAAGCAGGTCGTGTCACCACTACGCTACCAGCTCGGTAGCGTGATAGAGAAATTTAAGTTATATAAAGTATTCTTAAATAATAAATCAACAAAATTAAATTACCATAATGATGCCTTTAACAAGATCGCTATAAGTCAGGTAGTAAACCCTTTCTTAAAAAAGATTTTGAATTCAAATTTATATCCAAAGACAGGGATAAGAAGATATAGTACGTCCCATTACACAGAGAGTAATAAATCATCTTGACAGCGACATGTCAGTGGCGTACTTATCAAAGACATCTATGAGTTGATTGATCTTAAGGCTTAAGTTGAATTTTGAAGGGTCGGCTTTGGTTTGACGTTTACCTGAATCGTTTTTATTTAACACAATACATTGCAGGCGGCACATTTACAGTGTCTTCCTTTAAATTGGCCCGGTTTGCTGCTAATTTCTGTTTGATGCGTCCATGCAAAAAAAAAACAACACTATTTCACAAATAACATGTTTTACTATTCTCTAATATTCTGGAACATGCTTTAGTACAAATCAGATCGCAAGTTTCCATCTGAGAAAATTGTATAATTTCCACATTACAATTACATATATATTATAATTTACATGTCTTCGTTTTTCATTCCTCACTTTCTAAATAATTTACGCCCGTTTTTTTGTTTAAACTTTCTCGAATCGGCTGACTAGTGAGAAATTTTGACACTCTTGTTTTGCGATTTTTGCACTCTCCACTTTAATTACGATTTCCTGTTGAAGCGGTTTGAGCAACAAAGTTCAGTTTGCAGTAACAAACTTACACCAAAATAGCGAAACATTTTTTTAGATGTCAATCGACGAGATCAAACCTTGCCATATAAACTATTTTGTTAAAGGTAAAAAAAGTACATTCTGGCTTAACGTATTGGCTAACAAATTTCAGAGTTATGTTTTGTTGAATTGCATTTTAGACACTATTTTTCGTTTCGATGTATGCATTTACGGTATTGGTAATCACTTAGGGCCAAGGAATCCAAAAAACGTGACACAAATACAAAACACAAATTTCGTTGGAGAAACGGCCAAACGCACTTCCTCAATGAGCTAGAACGAAGTTATGTGGTATTAAGCGATTGGGAATAATTTGGGACTAATTGTGTACAAAAACTGTAAATGCTGTGATTTTACGGTGGTCATCATTTTCGGACATAGAATGTCCAAAAAAATTACTTATTCACCAGTTTTATTAACAGAACCGCTAAACATTGCGTCGATTGGGAAAAACTAATTGTGTTACGGTATTGGTATTACCGTGTTGGTCATCGCTTGGAATTGAAAATGCCCAAAAACTCTATTTATACTTCAATTTCGTCGAAGAAACGCATTTTTCTAAAGACAAGAACTAAATGTTCTATCTTACAGTGGTGCAACTAAATGTGATCGTTTTATGTGGTGATCATTATTTTCCGCTAAAGTTGCCCAAAAACTTTAAGTATTAGTACTAATCTTTTGAAAAAACTAACAAGCGCGTTGCGTGAATGGGCAAGAATTAAGTGTTATACTATTGGGGTATTGGTCATCATTTGGAATCAAGGATGCCCAAAAACTGTATACGCCAATTTGGTAGGGAAAGCTACCAAGCGCATTTCCTCGATGGTCAAGACCAAAGTGCTACGATTTTACGATGTTAGTCATTATTTAACGTCAGAAATTCCCAAATACTTTATTTATCCACCAACCGTTTTGAGAAAATGGCTAAACATATTACGTTAATGCACAATAAATAATTAAATGTATACACCAAATTTTACGGATTTCATCCTCATTTTGAAAATGTGGTATAACCACCGCTTTCCATTTGTTTTGACCCACTTGTTAAGTAGTTAGCGCTTTGGATATTAGAGCAAACAGATTTTGGCAATGTATCCCTTCCATTACATATTACGATATTTAATTATTTATCATTAAATTTATAGCAGCCGAGCTAGTAGAGTTATGGTAACACGACCTGCTTAAGATTCGTGAGGTAATGGGTTCGATTCCTGTTACCGTCTACCCTGTATGAGGTCTTTTCAGGGGGTTACTGAGTATACGCACACAATGTCCAGCTATTTAGGCGAATGCTGGGGTAGGATTTTCCCCTTCAGAACCCTAACTCCGTTCTTTCTGATCCCATCCTGACCACACCCATTCTTAACCACACCATGCACATATATGTAATGTATGTATGCTGGATATCCATGATTGTAGCTGAATGAGCTTGGAAAGCTCAAGCAGCCCGCCGCCCCCTCGGGGAGGGAATGAAATACGTGGCATTTTCCTTTTCCTAGCAGGACAACCGTTAAGCGTTATTTGACCTTAACTATTGCATAACCGTCTTAAGATTATTTTATTGTAATACTATGTGCTCAGTGATTGATTTAAAAGCTATTGTTAACTACAAACAATGACAAAAAGAATTTAACCAATTGCACTGCGAGCGCACTTTCCTTACTTTTATTTCCATGAAACAAATAGTTGCTTGAGCGCTATGCAAACACTCTTTACATAATAATTAACCACAATTAATAAAAAAAAATCAATTTTTGCTGAAAATAAACAACAAGGTAACAAAAGGGCATTTAAAATTCAGCTGGGTGCGGTTCTTTTTTTCTTTCTCTATAGTTAGTTAGCAACAAATTGAGTTTTTGATCAATTGTTGTTAATTATGATGTAAAGCACGTTTATACGTAAAAAGTCTTCAACCAATTTATATTTTAGGGAAATAAAGGCAACAAAAGTGTACCCGCAGTTCTGCCTGATGCGGTCTCTTGTTTTCTCTGTTTATACGTGTATACTTGGCAAAGTTTTTTCAATTGTTAGTTATAATGATAACGTTTGCACGTAAAAATGACTAGCAACTAATTTTTCAAGGGAAATAAATGTTAGTATACTCGCAGCGTAGCCAGGTCCCATTCGCTTTTTATTTTTTGCCAGTTAACAGCAGCAGTTTTTATAAATGTTAGTTAATATGTTAATAACATTATTATTATTAAGTATGTCTTGAAATTGTTGTATATTATATACAGCCAAGCTTAAATAATACGCTACGTTTATCTTACTATGTATTTTTTTGTTTTGACTGACATTAAATTGTTCCCACCCATCACATCTATAATATTCTATATTATTATTTTCTACTAATCCACCTGAGCAAGATAATTAGAAAAAAAGTAATTATTTAGCACTAATTATTATTATGATAATTAAAAATTATTATTAATTTTGTTAAGTACATAAATAAAAAGTCTACCTCGAGTAGGATTTGAACCTACATCAGTTTTACGTGCATAAAGACAAAATTTACATCGATTAGGGCTTGCACCTCGATGACGCAGTTGGTTAGCGTGGTACTCTAGCAAAGTACTGGTCGTAGGTTCAAATCCTACTCGAGGTAAACTTTTTATTTACGTATTTATAAAATTAATAATAATTTTTAATTACATCTTTACTTTTGAACTTATTCGTTCATAACAAAACTTATAATAAATTATTAACATAAGTTTGAATTTTTTTCTATTAGTGAGACGATCTAACATAGTGAATGTTTTCAGGTCTACACGGCATCGTACAAAACGCCGCACTTGGTTGTTCTAGATCCCAATTACAAAATCATTTCTTCTCGCATGGTTTGCTTCGAGTAATAAGTCGCACGCTCAAGCTACGATTGCCAACACATCAATACCATCTTTTTAACTAACCACATTATTGGGGCAGGCAACGAAAGACTTATTTTATACAACAAATGACAAATTTGATTGATTGAAATAAACTAAAATTAGAAATATTTGGCGAGTTGTATTTTGTTATTTGGTGAAACACTGTAAATGCAACAGAAAGTTTGTATATTTTTGTATACGATTGATTTCTGACTACGAGATGCAAAATTAAAATATTAATATAAATTGTTAAAAGGAATTAATGTGTACTCCAAATTAACTATCCATTCTTTGCGCAACGGCTGAAACACTTTACGCATTTATCTTAGTTCACCCCGGAATTTAACGTAATTATTATTTTATGCTATTGCAGTAGAAGAAGAATTATATTGGCGCCTGTTACTCCTCTCTATTACCACAAGAAATCACTGGGGTTCAGACCTTTAGACCTTGAACGTTTATCCAAATTTGAATGCAATCGTTTTAAAGTTTTTGAGATATCCCGCCCAAAAGATTAATCACAAATATAGACATACACGAACTCATGCAAGTTCGCACGTACAGACACACGTTTTAACACGTTTCCAAAAATCACTTCTTTGCGTCAGGGGACCTCAGAACGGATATTTCTAGCCTCAGATCAATTTCGAATTATTTTACCGATTCCAATAGTTTTTCCTTTAGGTGGGAAAGTTAAACATGAACGTTTAGAATAAAATCACAACGTTTAAAAATAAATTTATTACAACTAGTTGAAACATTAGGAAAAGAAGATACCACCAAATAGTCTCGCTATTTTTGATTTCCGAACATACTACCATATGACTGCATCCTATTATGGCACGTGTGGGTGAAATTAGCGTAGATTTTTTTTGTAAATATTCATATATTTGGATATCGTACTGTAGAATTTCGATAAATGTAGTTTTACTTGAATTATATTTTAAATTGGGCGGGGACGAGTTCAGTATCGTCCTGAGCAGGTAATTCTTTCATGAGTCAAATTCTTTCCCAAGAAAATATACCTTAAAAGATGATTAAGGCACCTCTAGATAGCTTGACGAAATATAAATCGATCGCAGCGCTCCCTAGTGTAACGGAGTGAAAGTTTTTCAAAGTTTTGCCTGAATACTTATCTGCCACAGGCGAGATGAGGAATTAAATCAATATTCAGAATAATTTATGGAAATCCCATTATTATTTTTTCTTTAATTTACAGACGACATGAACACTAAAGCAGCTTGCAACTAATGTCACTTTTATTTTATGTTGTATGAACATAAAGTGTTATTTAAATAAATTGTATAACAACAAATTCCTATTATTTTCTAATTAGTTCAGTGCCCAATGTTAAATTTGAAGAGATATAGGTAGTATAATTAGGTATAGAAAATGGCTAAATAACTTTCCCTTTAATTAATCCTAAGTATATCGCGTAATTACATATTGATTATTGTTATTCCTCAAATATTGTAATAAAATGTATGCAATTACGGGATTGCTATCAGTGTACTAGCATTTTGCAAACGATACTCATCGATCAAACACCAGTGTTTAATTTGTGATTGTGTCTAAAAATGCCTAAAGCAAGAAACAGTGTGAGTGTTCCGAGAAAAAGTAGGAGTGTGATATTAAAAAGGGCAAGAGAAGCGTAAGTACCTATATACAATCTTATTTTATTGAAATATTCCCTTTGTTATAATTGATTAAAATGTCCATGTAATTACCATAAATAGAAAAATTATGTACAATTCACTATTAGCAAATCCATACAAGTGACCCGAAATTCTTTTTTGTTAGTATTCAAATGACAGAATATCATATGGTAAAAAAATTAGAAGAATTTTACTATAAGTCTTTATTACCTGAATTAATGGATCCACGCAAATGTCGTAATTTAAATCTTCGAACTGTACATGTGACCAATTAAATTTGAAATCGTTTTGTGTGTTCACCTCTATGATTTGTTTACAATATTTTAGAAAACTTTGTTTTTTTCTTTGATACAAAATAAATAAATAGGATAATTAATTGTTTTATGTTAATTTTTACTGATACATTATAATTTAATAAGGTGCATACATACAGTACTTAACATTTTAATTTTTACTGATACATTATAATTTAATAAGGTGCATACATAAAGTACTTAACATTTTCTTTATTTTAATTTAAATAATAGTTTGAGGGATTCAAAGTTAACCGGATTACGTTTGTGTTTCAATAGAAATATGTACTTGCTAAAACATGAAAACAAAAAATTATTTTTAGTATAAACTATTTGGGAGTATAGAAGTACGTGTTTGAGGGTTCCCTAAAAAAATAATTACAAAATTATTTTGATAACAGGAGCTTCAGAATAGTTGGATAAACGTTGAAAATCAAGAAATTTTCTACATTCACAACATGTTTTCTTTTGCATTAACAGCTATAAAATTGATAATACTGAAACAATATGCAGTTCACTACGTCCTGTTGGTTTTATATTTTAAAAAATGTTATTGTTAAAAGTGTTATAACATTTGTAAAATACGAAGTACTTCGAAGCGTGCCATTGTAGCCCCTTTTAAAAAATTATAAGTATTCTGGACAACAGGATACAGGTATTATAATGAATAATATAAAATGACTATAAACAATCAAAAAAATATATGGATAATTAAGATGGGGAAGTAATTGTATTAACAAATACGCCCTTCACAAATTCACGCCTAACAATTCCGGCAATAAACAATAGGAATTAAGGTACCTATACAAGATAAATGTGCATTATATAGTAAGCAGCCCTAATGACGCTCGACCTGACAATTTTAAAATGTACAAGAATGACTCATTTGTATAAAATGCTATCGATGTACTCAAAGAAAAATAGCAAACCGCTATTTAAAACTTATAGTTAACGGAAATTCCTCATTAAATGACATCCGCTGCACTGTAAGATTAAGTTCTTAAGTACAAAGGATTAAAATGCATTCATTACCGGTTTATTGTTATGCGTAAACCCATTAGTAATTTAGAAAGAGAGTAGGTATACTTTGAATTTACCTATTTAAGGTCCTTCTTTTTGGATTTATGTTTATTCTGTATCATCAGTGTGTAGTGTGTATTCGTTCCTAGAGTTTCATAGTATTCAAGATGCCTAAAGTAAAACCGTCTTTGTCAAGACGCCGTAAGCGAACAAGCAGATCTAGAATAATAAAAAACTTGTGTAATAAATCGTAAGTATAGGTACTGATTTTTTATCCTATTATTCTTTAAAAAATTAAGATTTTCGTCTATTGTAGAAGTTGTTTTCCTAAACATATTTTGTTTTGTTATAGCAAAAACTATGTTGGATCTAATACAACAAGAAGTGTTGAGAATGACGTTAATGGCATTGTTGAGTGAGTCATTTTATTTTATTACAATAGAAAAAATAGAGCTTTTCTATTGTTTGTAGATCGTATGTTAAAAAATTTTATTCTCTTACAATTTCCTAAATATATTCCTTATTTATTATGTCAGGTACCTGACCCTAATCCTTCTTCAGGCGTTAAAATAAACCACATTTCGTAAAGAACTTGTTTACATGAAATAAAAGGAGGAGCTTAAAGTAAACTGAAATTTTACTACTTTGTTTCCATCTGTTCTAAAATAAGTGTCTCTAGGAAGTAGTGAAGCCCCTTAAGGAAATATTCCCTCTTGTAATAGTTTGCATGTCAAATGCAATGTCATATTTTTTATGAACATACGTATGTATGTTTTTAAGTTAAATATTATACTATTATAGCACGTGAACAATAAGTGTATATTTAATGAAATTTTCATTCTCTTATTGTTTTCTGCGGTTTTCTGATTTTTTGTATAGTTTATAATAAAATTTGAATTATAACTACTTACTGATTTATTTTATTAAATAAAAGAACTTTGACGAAAAGCAATATTAAATAATACATTAAAAAATAAGAGTAATTAAGCAACAATGTTTCGTAACGCTTATTCTAATTACGGTGTATAATGGCCAGGAGTTAATTCGACCACAACCTTTATGACGATCAGGTAATATAATATAACGTAATAAAACAGTTATAAACAGTAACAGTGGTCCTATATTATGACACACATACATCTCGAAATTTTAGTACAGGTAGTACAAGACAAGCGCATTAAATTTTGTAGTTCACATAAAAATAAAACGTACAATAATAGTTTGATTGACGCTTGAAATGCCGTACCCCAAGTTTGATTACCTCATATTATAAATAACTACATTTTATTAAACACAACGGAATCAAAGATATTGCAAATATCAATTTTGACAAATCTTCGTGAAATAAACAGTTTACAAGAAAGCGAGCGTTTTCATTCCCCACACTAGCATTAAAAAACATACGTTGTCATCAGTCGAAAAATGTAAGATTTAACTGACACTACGATCAACAATGGATGGCATTTCTACGGTAACGCTCTTCAAATAATTATCTCGCAAACGAACAAAATTACGACAGTTAATTCAATCAAAACCACACAAATATCTAATTTTTCATGTGATTTAACGTAAATGCACAACTATTTGCCCGTTCTTGCGAGCATTGCTTTATTTACAAAGCGTTCTTTAACGTTAATCAACTTACTCTACCCTTCATTAAACGATCAAACTATTTACAGCGATAACTTATGCGACAAGCACGAAATGTTACCAACCACAAACAATGAAAAGGGGAACTTTACGCACCGATCCGCACAAGACAAGATGCGATAAAAACTCATCTGACAAACGATAAACGGTAAATTTTATCCCAAATTAAACATACGGGCTGGGGAAAACTCTTTTCCTCGGTACTGTTCCATTTCTTCCGATATCGCGTAAACACATTCCCCAACATCTTCAGATCATTTTGCGTGCAACCCGCGGGGGGGCCACATTCACATAGCTTCAATCTTGACATCACCACGTCTCTATGAAGTCTGCAAAAACAACAATGTCCCATTTCCTCTTACCTCCGCATCCCGAGCGTCACCCATGGTTAACCAAACCAAAAAATGCAAGCCTCACAGAATTGCAGTTCTAAATGTTAATTTGTAATAAAAATCCATCTATCTTCAAATACGTCAAAAGAAGGGACTAAATGAAAGCTTCCAAAAGTTTAAGTACATCGAAAGAAAAGGGAAAAAAAACTTCTAAACAATTTCAATCCTCAACATATTAACACGTGGAAACAAAACATTTTAGATCTTTTGACTATTAAAACCAAAATTCCAAAAAACGAGATGAAAAAAAGTTACCTTTCACACCCGGTGACAGTTTATCGCGTTGAAAGGAAATAGCTTCATTTTGAGAATTAAATTGCTTATAATAAAGAGTTTTATGAAACATAATATACGTATTTTCTGCGTTGAAATTTATTTTTCTGGTCGCGCTGATGCCGTGTTTTAAGTAATTCTTAGTATCTTATAGTTGACTAGTTCACTTTGGATAAAGTTTTAATGGAGAGGGTCTAGACGGTTTATTTGAGTAATATGGCTTATTGCGTAGAAACAGAATCTCGCAGTTTCAGTTCTAGCGCAATAAGTTTACCTGTTAGCCACCGAGTTATCTAAAGTTATACTGAAGGAATCACCCCGTTCACCTTGTGTGATATTCCATTGTCTTGATAAATTTGTTTTGCATCGAGAAAATCCCGCCCTTGCAGTACATCACAATGCAGTCAGAGCTTATTTAGATAGACAAAAGGTTGCTGTGAATATATCGCTACATTGAATTGTGTGTTTATAAAAAACAAAGAACGTTGTGAAAATAAAACAGTGTTTGTGTAGTTAAACTCAGGTGAAGAAGTTATTAAATCACCTGCCTTAGCTCAAATATTGTCGCTGTTAAATTTGCTAATATAAGTTAAAAGAGTCGGTTAGTTGAAATTGACTTTAGAAAATTTGCCAAGCCCTGCAGGGCCGTGTTCGTAGAAAGAAAGTGAAGGTCCATTGGTATTCTCAGATCAATTACGGATGGTCGATGGTACTTATATTCAATTGCAGTAAACCAGGGAGGGAAAACTTAGACTGAACATTTTGTGGGAATCAAGGTAATTACTCTTCTGTGTCTATTTTTGGTGGTTTTAATAAAGTTGTATTTCTAGACTTGATATAGCGGATGGACATGCTTTCTGTTGTTTTGTACCGTAGAAGCGCAATTCAGGCGATTGATGTAATCTTACGGAAGTGTATTCAACCGTCTTTTATAATTTTTATACTGTTTGTTTATTTTTTATTTTTATTATTGTTCACTAATATTCAAATCTCGAAAATTTGTCAAATTTATGTTTTCTACGTTATCATTATAACGATAAGGTGGTAATTAAAATTAAGGTAAAAACTAGTTTGATCTTGGGAATTCTGATTCTTGCAAGCTTCATCCCGACGTTTACATTAAGTATTTAAAATTTTACTTAAGACACGCCACGCTTTAATTTGTTTCAGAAGTGAATTTATTCGTTTGTGATTTTATAACATTTGTTCGGATATTGATTTCTTATTTTTTTTATTATGATAATATACAGTGTTAATGAACTTTAAGCGCATTATTTAGTTATTGTATGTAAGATTACATGTGAATCTCGCCCTGTCTCACAGCATTAACATTATTTGCGAACCATATAGGTTTAGAAGATAAAATATTTTGGTTACGTTCATGTTAATTTACATTTAATAGTAGTCTTTGAGTTACACGACCTTGCAGTGATAACGTTTATTTATTGTTTATAATTTTGATGAAAGCTTCTAACGTTAACAGTTTAGGAGAGATTTCACTGTTTGATTGCGTTGCTAGTTTTTTTAAGATATAGAATTTCACTGACAAAAATTAACTTAAAAATTGATGACCTATCAGCTGGTCTTTTAGTGCGTCATTTTTTTTTTGAGATAACTTTTTTAAATTCTTCGCACTGTGGTTCGCTTTATTCTTGTGATTCTTGAAATATTTCTTGAACTTATCCCATATGATGGATTAACATTTTCGACAATTTGCGAAACTTTAAAAATATTGTATTGATAACGTCCACTTCTTTTCGTACCACGACCCGCCTTAATTCGAATAGTTCCATTTTCGCGAGAATGTTTCAAAAAATAGCTTACGGTACTTAACTTCCAGTTTTTTTCTGGAAACGGTTTAAGTATTTTCATGCACCAATAATTCTTTAATCAAAAGTAGTAAAAGTAGTAAATGAATTTGTTGAGTGTACGTTCTATTTTCGAGAGCGTTAGTTGTCATCATTACATGAGGGTTGGAGATTATCTTAGCCGGACTGGAGTGTTTTCAAGGAGTTTTGGGAGTTCGTCATGTAAGAATGTAATCCGCGAAGCGCCTTTACATGTTGGCGCGGTTCCGTACTTTGTGTTTTCGTTACATCGGGGAGCCACTTGAAAGTATTGTTAAAGTTTACTTCTAGGTATGTTATTTCATCTTGGCATTGTAGTGGAACTTGTCGGAGTTGTTCCCGTGTGGTAATAATAGTTATTAATACTATTTAAAAATTGATGACCTATCAGCTGGTCTTTTAGTGCGTCATTTTATTTGGATTACGTACGAATATTTTGAAGCTTTTACAAGAAGCACCGGTCCAAGGCTTTTGTTTTACCGATTTACCTTGTTAGCATGTTTTTTGTTTGTTTTGAACTTTGCTGCGGAAAACTCGCATTTATGTGCTTAGATCCCGATATTTTCGATTATAAACAAACTGGCGGCCTTTGATTTATGACTTTCTCCTATTGTGACTTATGATTTACGAATTATCCTATATGCAAATTAATATCACCTCCATCCCTAACCACTGAGCTACCGAATCCCTTCCCTTATCTGTTACATCAGATTCTGCTGCCAGTTTTTCCCGTAACAATTATTAAAGAGTTCTTAATTAGTAGTAGGTAATAGGTGAGTTACTGAATCTTAAATTAAGTTTATGTAAAAAAATTGTACTTTTGTTTAAACATGTTTTGATGATTGTTTAGAACATTTTCATGATTTTTTAAATAACAATAATGTACACACTAAAGTTAAATTTACTTTGGAAACTGAGCAAGATGATGTTTTTTAATTAACCATTAAAATTAACACCCGCAGCAATCTTTTGGTTTCGACATTGGTGGGAGTTATTAACGAACCACAAAACGTATTAACTAAATCTCTTGGTATGACTAGCTTATGCTTTACCATTTGAATGTAATGTCTTTTACAGCATTACACGGAAATTGCGTGATCAAATTTTTTTTCGCTGTTAATTTTCGAGCCGTGTAGAGGGTGTCCTGGAATGTCATTACAATATAAAAACATCTATTCTGTTAAAGATCTAGTTATTACTCCTTACTAATATTCAAAAATAATAATTTTTAGGAGATGCCGGTGGAGCAATATTGATGTATTAATTACGACTTATCTATTTTAAAGATTAGTTTAGCTGATTCAGTTATACTTATTTATTTATAATTACTTAATTTATAGTTAATTGGAATTATATGCCTGTAATTCAATTTGCATAATTATTGCCCCACTTATTTGTGAAAATAGCTCAATTAATAATTTATGGTGGAATAAAATGAAAGACATTGTATTTAGTGAAATGTATATTGCAACAGGTTTTATTACAAAATCGTTCTAATTAGCTGCATTTTGTAAATTTGACAGTGCATTTTTTTGTTAAGGTATGTTAAATTTTATTTCTTTGGTTATATTTGGATTTTGGTACCAAATGAGTTATAGAACAAATTCTAATTCTTTGTCTTATATGTATATAATGTGTTACAAAACAAGCAGTATATCATCACATCGACGGGTTTGTTTGTGAGTAGGTATCTATTTGATCAGTTGATATGCTGAATGCTAGTTTGTACAACGGATTATTATTAATAATTTTCAGACACTACAGATAAGGTAGTGATGATTTTTGTATATTTCTACTTCTTTTTTCAATTAGAATGGTTGTGATTTTTTGAGAAGTAGTAGGAATTGACTTGAAAAGATCTTTTACTGTAAATGGCACATTTTTTTATTTACTAATTGGCTGAAAATAGATTTACTAACAAGTAAATTATATGATTGCAGTTACCTACCAGCTATTACAAAAATAATTTTTCTGTTATTTATTTAAAATTATTATTATTATTAGACAAAATTATATAATAAATTAAGGTAAGGTTGTTCTACACATATCAACTTCCTATATTAAATAATCTACTTTTGATAACATCTCTAGAGAAAAAATGAATCATTAAAAATCGTTGAAATTTGAATGAATGAATCGGAAGGTTGTGTACGACGGAACTACGTTAGAAAAGTTAAAACAAAAAATTAGTTTAATAAAAAATAAATCTGAAAGTTGCAAAATTACAAGTAATAAATAAAAGTAAGTAGAAGTTAAAAACATCTTATTCATACACAGTGCCATAGAATTGCACCATATATATTATTTTTTACATTAATTGTCATTAACTGTTCATAAAAAAAGCTCTGGAATTGAAATTCGGTTAAATTCTGAGCCCGTCATCAAGCTCCGCCCATAATAATTCTAATGCGGGTCAGTGTTTACCTGCCTAAAACCTGTTTAGTAGCAGTTATAACTTTTCTGAATTTTACATCATATCTAATTAAGCCTGTTTTGAAGCATTGTTTGTGATCATTAAGTACGTTACACAGCTTTCAACCAGAATTTATATATCTGAAAATATTTATTTTTAAATCTAAGTACATAGGGAGTTAAGTGTTGTTTGTATATACTATAATGGTAATTAAGCTAACTGTAACTCTCACTGCACGGTTTTTAAATATATACCTGCCCTGACAATATTTATTTACTAGTTCAAATTAATTTTGATCGTAGAAACATATATTTAATTGTCATGGGAAAAAGCAGACTGGCAGCTTCTAGGATTCATAAAAGATCAGGCAGATCTCGACTCATGAAACAATTAAATCAAAGCAGGTATGTAATTTCGATAATTAATTTATTATCAAGGAATTATAAAGTATTTATAATATACATTCCAAATTACATATAAATATGTAGGTATATAAGGTTATGCAATCGATTTTTTTCACTAACGCTATCTACTTATTAGCTCATTTTACAACGTTGCGCAAAGTTTCGTCAAGATCGATCTTGATGTCTGTGTGTGTGTGTTTGGATGTGTGGTTGTATGTTAGTATCCACTATAACTCCAAAACGACTTACTTCAAATTTCGTATTTAAGCCTGTTTTCATTTCTCATGAGGCTGATTAGATTTTAGGAGAAATTCAGCGGCGGAGCGGGGGGTTTATTAGGAGCAGATTTTGGTGTTGATCAATTATTTCTGAAACAGCACAACACATGACCTTTCAACCTACTATACAGGTTGTCTGTGAAAGGTTAGGAAATCTCGAAACTGGAGATGCTAGAGCCCAAAATATATCGATTGAACCGAACATACCTTAGTCCAAATATTGATAGGTAAAAAGATACAGGGTGTCAAAGTTGAAATTTTATTTTCTATTTTTTCTTTATTGCTTGAGAGGTTTTTTAGATTTTTGCATGAAACTCGGTGTATGAAAGTTTTTTTGGTATGAGAAATAAGATTCTGTCCTTAATTTGGCTAGACTTGTAGAGGGCGCCACATACAGCATTATTTTAGTAAATAACCTGTCATAAAATCTTTGCGCCACCCTGTATGCAATAACTGATCGAAAAATCTGAATCTTTCATCCTTTCTCTTCAAAAAAGATGTACTTGTCAGGAGTGTTTAAATTTAATAGTTTCTGAGATATTTGCTTTTAAACGTATCAATGCATTTTGAATTCAGTGTACTCCATATTTTTTTAACATAAATCAAGTTACTCTTAAAAACATCCGCATAGTGTTGCTACGGTTTCTAATGTTTGTTGTAAGATTACCTTCAGTGTCACTAATAATTATCAGTTAAAATTTTATTCTAAATTTAAAACGTTATGGAGTATACGTTTGTTGAATAATGGTGATATGCATTTAATTACGGATTGGCCCGATTTAATGCTTTAGAAACTCAAAGATTAATAAAAAGATTCATACATTACCAAAGAATTAAAGTTTTATTACAAACTATTTAAAAAAAGACATACTGAATAAAGTAGAAAATTTAAAGGAAACTATTAACTAAAGAATAACTACACAAATTGTTCAAAATGAGCACACCTTGCCTGATGCACTCCCGAGCGCGACGAACTAGTGGTTGTTGCATCATCCAAAGTATTTCAATGTTATTCTTTATTTCCTGGGCATGGTGGAAAATTCTTTTCCGTAGTTCATTCTTGGTTTCCAAGGGAGTATTATAAACACGTTATTTCAATTTACTCCAGAAGAAGAAATCCAAAGGATTTAAATTCGGTGATCTAGGCGGCCAGGACACAGGTCCTGATCGGCCTATCCATCGGTATGGATATACTCTATTTAAGTGCTCTCTAATTAATAAGCTAAAATGAGGTGGAGCACCATCGTGTATAAACCAAATGTTCATGCGAGGGTTTTCGTCTGCTTAAGGTGTAAGATTATGCGAGTTGATGGGCCCGTCCCTACGAAATCCTACTTCGTCCGAAAATACATGCACATACACATACACATACACGTACACGTACACGTACACGGACACGTACACGTACACGTACAGGTACACATACACATACATCGCGCTTTTTTTCAGTAGTTGTTATTTTGGGCATTCTTTGGTTGACACAAAGAAAAGATTTTTCCGTCAGAAAACCAAATTTTTTAGATATCTTTCCTGCTACGAAATTTTCTCAGAAGGTGTTAACATCTCAATACCTTTTTCTTTTATTTCTCCAGCTAATTTTTGGGAATAAACTTTTTGTAAAAATTGATGACCTATCAGCTGGTCATTTAGTGCGTCATTTTTTTTTGAGATAACTTTTTTAAATTCTTCGCACTGTGGTTCGCTTTATTCTTGTGATTCTTGAAATATTTCTTGAACTTATCCCATATGATGGATTAACATTTTCGACAATTTGCGAAACTTTAAAAATATTGTATTGACAACGTCCACTTCTTTCCGTACCACGACCCGCCTTAATTCGAATAGTTCCATTTTCGCGAGAATGTTTCAAAAAATAGCTTACGGTACTTAACTTCCAGTTTTTTTCTGGAAACGGTTTAAGTATTTTCATGCACCAATAATTCTTTAATCAAAAGTAGTAAAAGTAGTAAATGAATTTGTTGAGTGTACGTTCTATTTTCGAGAGCGTTAGTTGTCATCATTACATGAGGGTTGGAGATTATCTTAGCCGGACTGGAGTGTTTTCAAGGAGTTTTGGGAGTTCGTCATGTAAGAAGGTAATCCGCGAAGCGCCTTTTACATGTTGGCGCGGTTCCGTACTTTGTGTTTTCGTTACGTCGGGGAGCCACTTGAAGGTATTGTTAAAGTTTACTTCTAGGTATGTTATTTCATCTTGGCATTGTAGTGGAACTTGTCGGAGTTGTTCCCGTGTGGTAATAATAGTTATTAATACTATTTTGCTTAAATTTCATAAAGCAGCTTGTAATTTGTGCAGTTGCATATCATTTGTGTGCAAATGGACACGGATTTCCAACATTCTGCTTTTTTATCACTTTCATTCATGTATTATATGATTTCCATGTAATAATGATTAGTATACTCGTAGTCGATAAAATTGATCAGTTTAAAAAACGGATTAGCCCTTGTATTAGTACTGCTCGTGAGGTTATATATCTTTCTAGCACACGGCATTTGGATAGAAGGTAACCGTGTATACAATTTTTCTAACCGCGGGCGGTGAACTAGAAAGAACCCTCTCCGTTATAGATGCCAAAAAGAGATAACAATAGGGTAAGTCACGTTTGGCGCGGAATGGAAAACATTCACTTAAAAGCGTAAGGCAGTGGCACTATAAATGTTTTACTTATATTTAGTGGCGTGCAGAATTGCACATTATATGCATCATTACAAGGAAAGCGTCAATTTATAAAACACATATATAATAGTGATTAATAGAGAAAAGCTTTAATGTGATTCCAATCAGGTATGTGGAAATAGGTCACTAATAGTATATTATAATTCAAATTTTCCTGTCACTTATCTATCGTAATTGATTTTCTATTATATCCGAGTACATATGTATTTGTAAAAGAGATAACAATAGGGTAGGGCATGTTTGGCACGGAATGGAAAACATTTACTTGAAAGCGTAAGGCAGTGGTACTATAAATGTTTTACTTATATTTAGTGGCGTACAGAATTGCACATTATATGCATCATTACAAGGAAAGCGTCAATTTATAAAAATACATATATAATAGTGATTAATAGAAAAAAGCTTTAATGTGATTCCAATCAGGTATGTGGAAATAGGTCACTAATAATACATTATAATTAAAATTTTCTTGTCACTTATACTTATCTTTATCTATCGTAATTGATTTTCTATTATATACGAGTACATATGTATTGTACTTTTAGTATTTCTTGATCATGCCACAAGTCATCTGCATACACTTTCGTATTTTTAAAAAACACCCCACAAGAAAAATACATGGGCGTCAGATCTGGGAAGAAAGTCTTCCCATCCATCTTTCTCCAGTAAACGACCACCACTAGGATATTATTTTTTCGGTATACAATATTATCTTTTTCCAAGTTTTACTGTCACTTTTATGCAACGACCAGTCCCATATTTAGATTACTACATTACCTTTCTGCTAATCATCACAGGACCTGCAAATACCCGAAATATTTTCAACAACATTGTATTAACTGTGATTTTGCGGTAATTTAAGTATGAAGTGGTCATGGTTGTTTAATTCTATTATCCACAACATATTGCTTTTCATATTTGTGTAGCCTAAAAAGTGGAAGTTAATAGAAATAACTTTAATAACATTTTTTTTAGGATAAGTGCATGCATCCACTTTTTTAATACGTTCATAACGATAATAGGTAACATTGTAAAAACAAAAATAATCTATGTCAGATGGACGTTTGAAACTTCATGTCAGACAGAGGTTAATAGGCATATTGATGCTAACTTAAAAATTAAAAGGAATGAAACAATTTTAATAATATTTTTCGGATAATTCTGCAACGTCTGTTTTCATACGTTCATTACGAAAATACGCAACATTGTAAAATCAAAAACAATAATCTATGTCAGATGGACGTTTAAATCTTCATGTCATAGAGGTTAATAGACACGTAGACCTCGCGAAGGCGTTAGATTCACTAAGCCACGACATTTTATTAGAAAAGATGGAACACATGGGTTTTAGAGGAAAATCCAACCAGTATTAAGAAGCTACCTAACTAGAAGACTCCAACAAGTCCATTTAGGAGAATACTTAAGTGACGTTTTGACAACAGACTATGGAATACCTCAAGGTACCATTCTTGGACCATACTCATTCCTCCTTTACATCAACGATCTTTGCGACATTCCGATAGATGGGACTACCTTATCGTATATGGATGACTCTGTGTTTCTTTTCGAGGATAATTCTCGGAAGAGATGAGGAAAGTATTCCAATGATTTAAAGGAAGTGAACTGACGTCAACACACTAAAACGAAATTTATTGCATATGGGAACTATAAAGATAGTGTATCAGATGTAGGTGATCTAAAAATCCATAAAAACGGTTGCGTTGACATCCAGTGCAATTGTATTAGCATAAAGGGAACTGACAAACAAACATATCTAGGTGTGACAGTGGACAATAATTTTAGATGGAACTACCATGTTCAAAGCATCCTTCATAAAATCAGGCCCTTACTTTCACTCTAAAAAATTTAAGTAACATACTGAGTACAAAGAATCTTTTTGCTGTGTATCATGCATTATTGCTATCCATAGTTAGATATGGTATAATCGTATGGGGAGGTGCCTACCGCAAATGTGCTCGATCCATTGGAAGTGCTTCATAAACTTATGCTTAAATCATTATAAAAAAAACAGGGGTGCCGCTATAGTATGTGCACTACCAAATAAAATGCACTACGGGTAAATTTTTATTTTAAGGTGCGCACTACCTGAATATTACCGATAATCATTTCGTCTTAATGATATTAGAAAATTACTATTTAATTTCCAGAAATCCTCATTATCGTAAAGAAATAAGCAAGTAAATTTAAATTGACTTTAAGTCTAAGAAAAGGTGAAGAGTGTGAATTCAGGGCGTTTTTAAGCTGTGTATATGTAATTGTTGAGTTATATATTATAATTTGTTATGATTTATGATTTACTTACTTCCTACCTATACTTACTTACCTAATATTCAATAAAAATTTGCTAATTCTGGATTTTGTTTAAATACCTACATGATTTTATTTTCAATAAACAATAAAAATTTGCTAATTGTGTATTTCCTTTTTAATTCAGTATTTATTCTCAATAAACAATAAATTACATTAGGTAGTGCACGCGTCAACTTTGCACTGTCGGTAGTGCACATACTATAGTGATGGTAGCGCAGGTAGTGCACATTCTATAGTGGCACCAAAACAGGAATCGTACCCGACGGAAAGGTTATAAGACACAGCCAATGTTATGAACATTCAGTAATTATTCTGGTCTTCCTGTAGTATGGTGTTGCTCAAAAATTGTTAAACTTTTGTAAAGTGATGTGGTGTATCTTTAATAGATACACAATATCAAGATATTGAAAAAAATTGAGCTAACATTTAAATTCTAACTTGTTGAAAACATATTTAGTTTCATATGTATCAGCATATACGTGCTATTGTAGTTGACGTAGCACATGTTTATCTGGTATAGCAATTTCCCTAATCTTCTATTACTGAAACGGGTAAATTTGACAATTTACTTAAAACAGTAAAAGTTGCAAAACCAGTCTCGTTATTTCTATGATGAATAGATGAATGGTTCATGTATTATTTAGCACGTTGCTTTAATAGAAATAACGTTCTACCACTATTAGACAATTAATTTCAAATATTTGTATTATCGTATCAATAATGCAATTAATTTAATCACTTTGGGTTTCTGTTTTGGAATGTATGATTTTATCAATTGGTGTTATTAAAAACCAATAATGCATACCATTGTACAAATTAAGTTTTACTCAAAAATAAAGTTCTTGGTAATCCACTAAGTATTTATTTGCGTTATGTAATATAATTATCTGAATGGAAAACTACTAATTGTATATTATGTATAAACTCAGAATTTTATTTCGTAATTTGTTAGTAATCAGGGCACGAAGTTATAAATTTGAGCGTACCTTTTACCAAATCAAAATTATAGAAAATATTTTATATACAAAAAATACCTTTCAAATAATTATTTTATTATATTATCTTAATTCGTTATACCTATTATACAAGGACGAATAAATAATGTCATTAAGTGAACATTAGTTAAGTCTTAATACTGACAATTATCCAAATTACCAGAGAATTGGTAGATAATCTGAAATGAAAAATATCTGGTTGAACACCACACGACCCTCCAACCTACAAAATGGAAATGAAAAGAAATGAAATAATTTTAATAACATTTTCTTAAGAATAATTATGCAACCTCTTTTATAAGTTCATTACGAGAATAAGCAACATTGTAAACGCAAAAATTTATGTCAAACAGACGTTTAAAACTACATGGCAAACAAAGGTTAATAGTACATCTAGTTCTAGATGCTATCTTAAATTAAAAGAAACGAAATTATATTTTTCTTCAGACGTCAATAACAGATGACATTTTTAACTTCACCAGACAACGTTAAAGTTTGACATTTTCACGGGCGGATGCAAAAGTCTTCTGCATCCCCACGCAGCGGATGCAAAAGTAATGTAAGTTAATAACTCAAAACACCCAATTTGGAAAACAACGAAAAGAAATTTATTATTTCGAGTTATAAAGATTAAAATTACAATATTTAAAACTAACATTTTCTCCAAAATAAAATCCGACAGAAGTAACAGTGGAGGTCTCGCTGCGTTCTAAGGAAATGGTCTTTAATTCTTCTACATGAACTTCTGTACTCATAGCGCTTGCACTAGGTGCAAAAATGTTCAAGGCTGCCTCTTTTTTTGTTGCTAGAGAGTCTTCAATATAACGTTCAGCTATAGTGCTGGATTTCCAGCCAACATGGCGCTTCAAGCACATTAAATCTGCGCCGCCGTCCACCAACAGTGTAGCAGAGGTTCTTCTTAGACAATGCCCTGTGTATTCTGTATAGTTCGCTAATTTTAAGAAAAAAGCTACCTCCCTAAGAACACTACTTATTTTCACCGCTCTTGAGCATTTTCCATTTCCATATTTCAAAAAAAATCGGCGATCATTCATATCTCGTGGACGCAAAGTAACATATGTGTTATATAAATTTAGGAAATATTCCCCTACAACTATAAATGATTCAATTTTTTTTGTTTTCCTATCTGGAATTTGAATATGTAGCAGAGTTTTCAGGTTCTCAATGTCGTCTACCTTCATCTTTTTTTTTTTCTTTTTTTTTTATGATTGTGGACCTGAACAGGCTAAATAAGGCCTATCGTGCTAAAGCACTCAGGAACACTTAGGAGGATGGATAGAGGGATAATGAATTGCCAATAGATGCCTATGAACAGCTACCTTAAATTTTCTCATATCATAAGTGAGAGGAAAACAGGAACTAGGGAGATCATTCCAGAGTTTAGAAACCGTGTAGAAAAATGTGGATTGCGCCCGTTTGGTACGACAAGTGGAGATTTGTACTGCATACTGATGATGTGAATGAGCGAACCGAGTGTTTCTCGCAAAGATAGCCGGAGATGGTATCAAAGAATGTAATTCACCAGCACAATAGCCGTTGTAATAACGATAATACAAAGAAAGAACTGAAACCATCCTTCTATGCTCAAGGGACTGTATGTGAGAAGTTAAGGACGGGTCATTTATAAGCCTAATCGCTCTTTTTTGAATATAATCAACGATATCGAGAGCGTATTGGGGAGCACTAACTCAAAGGTGGGAATTATATTCCAGATGAGGCCGAATTTGGGCCTTATACAGCAGAAGGAGTTGTCGAGAGGTAAAGTACTGCTTAGATCTGTACAAAAAGTCTATTTTACGAGCAGCTGTTTTGGTAGCTGACAGAAGATGGTCAACCCATGAGAGATTTGAAGATAGTCATACCCAACAGAGTAATAGAGTCTGAAAACTTAAGAACTGAGCCATTAATACTTACAACAGGAAATGATCGATCTTTTTTGGCGGACATAAGGCAACACTGAGTTTTGTTAGCATTAAATTTAACTAGATTATTGCTTCCCCATTCGAGAATACGTTGAATGTCTTTGTTGATTTAATTTGCTATTTCAGCTTTAATTTCTTGATTTGACATAGAAGGTGGGTTATCACTATGAGTAGACTGAGATGAACTACAGTGAAGAGTGATATCGTCAGCAAAGCAATGGATGGGGTTAGTTGTTGAAGAAATAAGGTCGTTTGTGTACAGCAGAAAAAGTGTAGGCGCTATAACGGATCCCTGTGGTACGCCCGCGTTAATGCTAACTTCTTTTGAAAAAAAGCCATCAACTACGACACGTATTCGTCTTTTATCAAGAAAACTAGAACCCCAGTTGATGAGCGTATCATTTAACCCAAACGAGGTGAGTTTGGCAAGTAAACACTTATGCCAAACTTCGTCAAATGCTTTTGAGATATCTAAAGCGACTACAATTGTTTCACCGGACTGCTCTACTGTATTGTTCCAAATTCATCGCAACGACATGCCCCTGAGATACCAATAATCAAAACTATCTAAAAAAATACAAAATATAAAGACTTCTTTTCATTCAATTTCTAAAACTTACCTTCATTGCCAAGTATTTTTCGTCCGACGTTTCCGATAAAAATTTGTTAAATTGGTCTTTTGTAAATACTTTGGCCTGTTTTGGGGTGTATCCTTCATTCTACTTCTTTAGATATGCACGAAGTTTCAAGTATTTGCTTATCTCTACGCCATATCGAATACTCAATAATGATTTTATCATCGAATATTGGGACCACATTGTCGAGCTTTTCATTTTCACTTTTGATGCTAATTCGCTAAAATAAGCTAATATTGCGGTTTCAGAGTAGCTTTTAATATTTTTTTCATCGCACCATTTTAGAAATTGCTGAAAAGCTCGTTATAGATTTTGCCGATCTTGTAGGTAATAGATCATTTATTGCTGTATTAGCCGCTTCAGTAATTTCTGACGGCGTGTAGTTCTCCAAATCCATCATACTCCTAACAATGTAATATTTTAATTTACACAAATAGGAACAAAAAGCTTAATAAAATACTTACAATAACACGGAGAATCTTCACAACTTTCAACTTGTTTAATGCATTGTTTTCAACGAAACCTAGCAATGTCAACTGCTGCTTGTCAGAGTACGCTACGTAAAACTAACTATTCCTCATTTCCACAACCTAATTATTTTTCCTTATTTCACATGTAAGTGTAAAAAACGGCTGAAGAAAAAATAGTATATTTTATGCAGAGAAAAGTGACTTTTTGTGGCTCATCTTCTGTATTTGACGGACTCACTACGATCGTCCGTCAAACCTACAGATTCGTCACAAAAAGTGTCACTTTAGCTCCTTATAAAATAGTATACTATTTTGCACGATTGAGCTTTTTCGTTTATTTACCATATCTGTTTCCAAGATAGTAGGATATATTTTGCGAGGCACAACCCGTCGGTAAGTATTTTACTTACCAACGTCTTTTACTTACCAACGTAAAATTATATAGGTATACTATATTTCACAACAATAAGAACAAAAAATTTGGACATTTCTATTTAAAACGTCACTTTTGACTTTTTGTTTATTTAGTAGAAATGAAATAATTTCAACTGGGTAAATTTAATACAATCGTGCAATAACAGTATGAGCGTCACTAACATTAAGGGTTGTACCGGTCTCCAGCCAAATTGGAGGCTTCGCTATGGCCGTCGACCGGCAAACGTCCCTTACTGTTCTCGATACTCAATATACTATAATTTAAATTTTTTTAGGATAACCATGCAACCTGTTTTTTTATACGTTCATAAAGAAAAAAGGCAACATTGTAAAAACAAAATCGATAATCTATGACAGAGTGACGTTTAAAACATCATGTCAGACAGAGATCCATAAATACATGTTAACATAAAAACAATTCCAAAGCCGCCTACTTCTATAAAAATATCGATAATACAGCTTCATCATTTTCAATCATATTAACTTAATTTTTACATTTATTTAACTTTACATTAAAAGACTGATTTAAATCAAATAAATTTATGTAAAATTTAATTTTCCCTAACAAATACGTTTACACTTTTTCTTATAAAATTAATCGTTATTCAGATAATGAAAAATTGAGCTAACACTTAAATTCTACCTTAGGAATTTTTTGCCGCTAAGTAACGCATCATATCATGAAATTTACGGAACATAATTAATCGAAATGTTTAAGGTCTATATCTAGGTACTTTTATATCTTTGAAAATCATCGAATCAGCTCCAAGCCAAATGAAAACAAGCTTAAATACAAAATTTTAAGTACGTAGGTATTTTCGTTTATCGTAGATACGAACATACATCCATACACACGCACGCAGCCACCCACCCACCCTCGGCGGTGTCGAAATTTTTGATATCCGTACGGTATACATGAGTTGGGTTATTTACTTTTTAGTTTTAGTAATTGCATATTTTATTATTTATTCTTCTTGTTCTTCTTTACGTGCCGATTCGTTACCGGATGTTGGTCCTGTTGTTGTTGTCGAGGACAATGTTCTGAGATTTTTCGGACAGGATATGCGTCTCCTGCCCCGGCCCCTTTTTCCTTCTACTTTCTCCTGCAGAACTAACTGTAATAATCTGTACCTCTGTTCATTCTTCATAACATGTCCCAGATATTCGATTTTCTTTGTTTAATTATTTTCATAATTTCCATTGAATTATCTAGTTGTTCTAATACTCTTTTCTTGGTGATATGTAGGGTCCATGATATTAGCAAAATGCGTCTATACAGCCACATCTCGAAGGCTTCTAATTTTTTGCTTGATTCCTCTGTCACCGTCCATGATTCTACGCCATACAGGAGAACGGGAAAGTTGTAGCAACGGAGTAATCTAATTCTAGTTTTCAAGCTTAGCTCCCTACTTTTTAATAATTTTGACATTCTAATAAACGCTGTTCTTGCTTTTTCGGTGAGACATCTTATTTCTAATGTGTGGTCCCATTGATCGTTTATTATGCTGCCGAGGTAGTTTAGTGCATCGACTCTTTCCGCTATGTTCTGATTGATAGCTGTTCTTGTGGTATTTTTAGTTACTACCATATACTTAGCTTTTGATATATTGATATCGATACCTGACTGCTTTGTGCCACTTTGTTTACTAAATCTTGTAAATCTTTTAGTTTCTCTGCTAATATCTTGATGTCGTCTGCAAATCTTATGCTATTAATTCTCTCACCGTTCACATTTATTCCTTTCGATGTATTAAGTAGGGCTTTACTGAATATATGTTGAATAGGAGTGGTGATAATATGCAGCCCTGCCGTACCCCGCGTTGAATTTCAATAGCTTCCGATAATTCTCCTTTCCTTCTGAGTTGAGCCGTTTGATTCCAGTAGAGATTTCTTATAATGCGATGTTCTTTATCGTCTATTCGGATGTTTTTTAATATTTCGATAATTTTATGGGTTGCGCCCTTTAGAATGCTTTTGCGTAATCGATAAAGCATATGTGGACCTCGAAATTTACATCCCTGCATCGTTGGACGAGAACCTGTGTACAAAATAAGGCTTCTCGTGTACCTGTTCCTTTTCTAAACCCAAACTGTGTAAGTGCCATGTGTTGTTCACAACGTTGATGTAATACTTTCAAAAATGTTTTCAATAAATGACTCATCAAACTTATTATTCTGTAATCATTACATTTTTTGGATTTTGCTTTTTTGGGAATGGTAGTGAACGTAGAGTTAAGCCATTCAATAGGGATGGTGCCCGGGTTGTAAATTTTATGAAATAAAGTAGGCAATCTTTTGATGTTTTCGTCATTTAGTAGTTTTAGGAGTTCTGTTTGTATGTCGTTGGGGCCAGGCACTTTTCCATCTTCCATATTAAACAGTACTTTCTTTACCTCATCGGTTGTGATTGCTGCGCCAGTAATACATTTAGGTGTATCTCTGTTGGTTCGGTCATCTTTTATATAGTCTTGCCACTTCTCTATTGTTTTCTGTTATCCACGTGCCATGTTCATCATATAGTTCTGCTGCTTCTTTTATTTTTTTGTGTTAATTGAAATGGTCATAAAGTTTTTCTAGGTTTTCTATTTCCTTGCATCTATCATTAAACCACTCTTCTTTAGCATTTCTTATTTCTTTTTGAATGATATATTCTTTTTTGTTTCTGGTTTTTGGCTATTTTTCGTTTGTCCATTAAAAGTCGTATTTGATCTGTCATCCAAGTTTTCCTTTTTTGTTTGTCTCTTTTTAGGTATTGTGCTTTTGTTCTCGTTATTGAATTCTTAATTATGTTTAGTTCCTGTTCCATATCATTTTATATTTCTACTTGACGAAATTCATGATTTAAGCTTTTAGCGACGTCTTGTTTGGTCTTCTCATTTTTAAAATTTCCCACAGCTCCGCCTTGTTTTTCTTGATTATTTTCTTTACCTTTAGTCTAAAGTTTCCTACTAATAGGTTGTGGTTGGAGTTTATGTCAGTCTGGGGTATGTTTTTACCGATAAACAGCTATTTCTAAAACGTTTGTTTACTAGTATAAATTCTATCTGGTTTCGCCTCACTGTATTTTCATATATATATATATATATATATATATATATATATATATATATATATATATATATATATATTATTATGTGTGTGTGTGTGTGTGTGTGTGTGTGTGTGTGTGTGGAAATGACAGAAATGAATTACGTATATGGCTTCGCCGGCGGTAATTCAGAGAAAACCAGACGTATTTATCAACAGAGAAATCCCAACCGTGATTTGCCAAATAGTCAAACCTTTTCTAATATTCATCGTCGTCTTCTTGAAACTTGTTGCGTCCGAGACGTACATCTGAAGGTATGAACATCGGAAATCCACAATTTGAATCACATATTCTGCTCACGGACGAAGCTAATTTTTCAAGAAATGCTATTTAAAATTTCCACAACAATCATGTGTGGGCGGATTAAAACCCCCCTGTCATAACGGAAACCATCTCCAAAACAAATTTTCGGTTAACGTACGAACAGGAATCATTGGTAACCACTTGATTAGACGTTTTTCTTGTCGGGACTACTTGACGGACAATCTTACCGCAATTTCCTTGGCTTTCCTGCTTGAGGATGTTCCATTAGCAATAAGAAACCAAATGAGGTACATGCCCGATGGTGCACCAGCACATTTCAGGGTAATAGCCATCTTAAAAACGATCACAGCAAGTGGTAGAATACAAAATACACCGGGAATATTTGAACAAGTGCCCAATTCTGTGAGAAAGAGAGAAGTAGTGGGATTGTTATATGAAAGGGGACATGTTCAACAAATTCTGTAAGAATAGTTTGATGTTAGCTGTAATGTTATGTTAATGTTGTTGGTTTTTATTTTTAATTACATGCTTATAAAGCATAAGCTGCACAAAAACGGTAAATTAACAATCACCCATCTTCACATACATAACTGAAATCAAGTTACAGTTTTGCTCTATTAATCACTGTTACATATGCGTATGTATAAATGGACGCTTTCCTTTTAATGATACATATAGTGTACACTTCTGTATGTACGTAAAAATAAAAAATATTCAGAGTATCATTTCCATGCCGTACCAATCACATCTTGTAACCTTAACACGTATCGTATAATTATTTCACCCACTTATGATTAATACTTCTAGTCCAGAGCTATAATTAGCTCTGGGAAATGATGGATAACTAGAATATTTTATGCCACTCTGCTCATCGGTAGATTAATAGGTCTAGGTTCAATATCATTTGATTTGCTTATTAACAAAAATAGAATTGCTTACATATTTTCGCTTTACAAAAAAAAAGGTGTTGCTTCAAACCTGAAAATAAATAATGTAATCTCAGACGCAAATTTGTTTTAAGAAACAAATAAACCTTAAAAATAGAAAAGTCGCAAAAAACTCATGAAAATAACAAGTAAAAAATAATGACAACAATGAGTTACGATACTTAATTTGATTATAATGATGTCTTAAAAACTAAAGTTAGTGAGTCTTAATTAACTGCCTTAAACTAAAATGTGAATTAATTAACAATGTAAAATACCTGAAGTAATTTCTTTTACATTTTGGGTGTTACTGGAACTTCAGCGGAGAAGGAAATGCTGTCGACTCGTCACTTTAAATTGAATGCGCAATTTTATTGGAAGTTGAAGTAAACATCAGATTGATATGCTGGTAATTCTAAATACATAGAAATTTCTTTATAAACCTCCAAACTGAATTGATTTTGTGTAGTTCAAAGTAAAATTTGGTAATTGAAATCCCACTTCGCAGCATCAAAGCTATTGCATCATCTTGCAAAGTTAACGTTAAAATTAAATTAAACCCAAAGTAAAAAGAAGTGGTAAAAGTATAAGTAAAATTGAGTTACCTGAAATGTAAATGTCTCAAATTTCCGTATCATAAATTTGAAAACTCACCATATAAATGTGGCACTCTAAATAAAAATTAAACAACGCGAAAATGGCTTCTACTTAAACAGGTAGTTTAAGCAATGAATAAAGGACGCTCAAACTAACCGTGCGCAATGACCGAAAACGACTCGACGCGCGGAAATGATGTGCAGTGAATAATAATTGAAATAATTTATTTATGCAACTAACGCTACACGAAATGGACTTAACTTGCCAACATGAACGTAAATTTAAACATACATAAAAAGGTTTGCTACAATCACACTTCATAATTATCTCTTTTTGGTGCAGGTACCTCTATGGGTAAGAACAGAAAGAAAGCAGGTTGTCTGCGTTCTGGTTATGGGTGCCGAAAGTCGGCGCCTGGAACCAGTGCTAGTGAACATAATAAAAGCGGATGCCGGCTGCCGATACATTTAGTATGAATGTTTAAAACTTAGCAGCATGTCGTCTTCAGGTGAGTTGTTTGTGTTGGAGGGATATACATCCTCTAAATCAAAACAGAGGAATTCCATCACCTATTCGCGCTTTTTCCAAGACACTAGAATAAGTAAATAACACTTTCAACTATAAGAGTAATATCTCCCCAAGGGAGAGGGCGGGCTGCTCGAGCTTTCGGAGCTCCTTCAGCTACAATCATGGGTTACCAGCATAGATACCTACATTACGTATATATGCATGGTGGGATTAAGGATGGGCGTGGTCAGGATAGGATCGGAAGGAACGGAGTTGGGGTTCTGAGGGGGAAAATACTACCCCAACATTCGCCTAAGCTGCAGCATATGGTGTGCATATACGCAGTGACTATGCCGCTACATGTGTATGAGGAAACCCCCCTGAAAAACACGCATACAAGGTAGACGGTAACGGGAATCGAACCCATTACCACCCGAATGCTAAGCAGATAGTGTCACCACTACGCTACGGTAAATTATGGGATAAGGGTTGGAACCACTGAGAAGATGATGAGGGATCAATCTGAATCAAAGAAGTTTCTTGTTGATAAGCAAACTCTTGAACAATGTCTTGACTGCAAGATTTGAATGCTAATTTTCGGCGCATTTGATCATCATTCGCATCGGTATGTTTTTCAGATCTCTCCTTTAAATATTGCAGCTTCTGTTTTTCAATATTTATCATCGCAGTGTTCCTGATATCAGTTTGAGATCGCTTACGTTTGGTAGTGGATGGTACCGGTGACTGCGACGATGATGGTGACGGTAGTTGTGATTGTGAAGATGCATCACTATGCTCCTCATACACGTCGCTGTTCTCTACTTTATCTGACCGATGATTTTCTTCATCTTCAATTTCATGATAGTGAATCACTGCACTTTCAGTTCTTTCAGTTTCTTGTGAGCTATAGTCTATCGAACAGTTCCCTTCAGAAGCTCTGCGTTTTATCGTATTTTTCAAAAACATGAGAGATTGAAAGGGTGGCCATTTGGATGTATAAGTATTGCTGCATCTCCAGACCTATGGGAGGAAATTTTCCAAGTTTAATGGAGAACTGATCTTGTAAATATTCCCATTTTCTTCGTAATACATTCCCTGAAATAGGCCAATAAGATTATTTTATTCAATATTCAACTCCAAACGTTATTTGGATACAAATCGTTAATAGAACCAGCATTCTAAGAACAAAATAATCACACAAAAAATGTACTCCTGACTTTTATCTTTAAAGCTAAGTAAGTACTTGATGTTATTTTTAAGAACAATTTTCAACATTTCCCTTTGACATTTAACTGCATATGTTTATTGTAGCCATTGGGCGTTCATTCAAATCGCCTGCCTTCAGTTTTTGCATGGGAGCAGCTACAGTAGGTGCTATAGTATCTGATACCGTCGTAGCTATATGGGAAGAACTACAACCCTTATATATGCCACTTCCAACTCCAAATTCTTTTAAAGTTTTAGCAAACGATTTTTATAAAGTATGGAATTTTGCGAACGTTATTGGGGCAATCGACGGAAAACTTGTTCGCGTGTTGTGCCCTAAATTACTGGATCGATGTACAAAAAATATTTCTCCGTTGTATTGCGAGCGGTTTCTGATGCAAATTACCAGTTTGTTACAATTGGTGTTGGGAGTTGTGGAAAGCAAGGTAATGAAGCCAAGACCATTGAATCTCCCGAATCTACGCAACTTCCCGGAACGAGCGTAAAAGCTTCTTATGTATTATTAGGAGATGACGCTTATACACTCACACTCACACTCACACCCACACCCACTCGCGCTCGCACTACGATTTACTAAAACCATGCAGCAGTAAAAATTTGACAACAGAACAAGAGTATTTTAATAAGAGGCAACTCAAGGGCCAGAAAAAGAGCAAAGTGTGCATTTGGTATACTCTACGCGAAGTGGAGAATTTTGTAGAAGGCGATTGAAACCAACAGTAACACTGCTGACGATATTATTAAATGTGTGTTATACTGCACGACGTTATTTAAAAAAAAAGAAGCATTCGACGGCATCTTACTGACGTGAAGATATTGGCCGTGACTAGGGGCACACGAAATTTGGCGATTTATAACCTCAACCTGTCTAAAAAAAAATGGAAATAAAAATCAAAGTTAAAATCTACGGTAACCTAGGATCCAAGCTACGTTACTCTACAATCCATTGAAAGGATCCTAGGTTACCGTAGATTTTAATTTTCCTTTTTGTTTCCATCTTTAGGCAGGTTGTGGTTATAATTTTCGCGTACCCCTAGTCACGGCCGAAGATATTACAATGGGCCCTCAGACAAGAGTTGTCGGAAAACCACTAACATCAGCAGTAGAC
Organism: Vesta saturnalis; assembly: GCA_036346205.1. Lineage (NCBI taxonomy): Eukaryota > Metazoa > Arthropoda > Insecta > Coleoptera > Lampyridae > Vesta > Vesta saturnalis. The sequence continues at coordinate 167,883 of JARFJB010002190.1, forward strand.
ACAAGATAAATCTTCAAGACATTTTTCACAAACAATCCGTTACAATACCATTAAGTAAATATAATTTGTTGAAAAATTAGTTATTAACTTACTATCAATGCCTAAATCCTAACTAATTTGTTGCCAACATTTATCAATTACCTGTCGGTTACTATGGGACTTGTCCCATTTATTCCAAATTGGAACTTTTACATAAACTGATTGCTGATAATTGTAAATTAATTCCGGCAGATGACCGGCGTCGATTGCACGCGTCTACAAGCGTTCTTTGTGTTCGCTTACATTTGTTTGTGTGAAACATTGTTGGCGCTGTTACCCTGCTTTCTTTCTGTGTGTACCTTAAAGGGATCGGGCGTGGCTTCATTTCGACTATAATTCTCTGCACAACTTTCCTAAACGTCATATCGACTCATTCTTTTGTCGTGTAACTAGACATGGGTAAGAAAAAGACGGTAGATAGTCCAAAACATTATTGTTTAGTTTTGGTCTGATACCAGGTTGAATACTTAATGACAATACGAAAATCGCCCAAAATGTAAAAGTTCAGTCACGAAATTAATGATTTCTTTATTATTCCAAAATTCGTCTTCGGATGCAAATTTTATATCTCCGTTGTGCATAACTTAAGATGCAATTGTGTTTTCTCTTGCCATTGCAAATGAAAACATAGGCTTGAGCAGAGCGTTAATGAGAACAACGTCGTGTCTTCATAGTAAAAACTTCTCAGGTCCACAACTGTATTCGCGGACCACTACGGAACTGGAATCAGAATTAGTCTGCCTGGTGTTAAGTGTCGAATCTAGTGTGGTTTGTATTAGTTTAATTTTTTTATCGCTTAATGATGGGAAACTTAGGGAAGAACGGTAAAACAAATACATCATTCAGCTCATAGAAAAAATAGACGTTTAGCCCAAATAAAATCAATGAAAAGAACAGAGCTATTGTAAAATAATAAAATCATGTGTGTGACTGTGACATTGTATAATTATTTTTGTCGAAAATATACTTTCTACTACTGCATCTGCAGTCTCTTTAGACATTAGTTTTATGAGAAGTGATATGTTTTGAATAAAAGGTTAATTTTATTTATTTAAATAAACGGCAACTGCACCACTAACATTAAATGAAGATGAAATTGTAGGACGACGACTAATTGATGTGAAATATTTTTTTGCTCAAATAATGTCGTTTCAATTGCAATTAAGATCATTTTATTTTTTCATTATCTTTTTGTGGATCTTATAATATATGTAGTGGAGAGTAGGCCACAGTGAAACATTTTTTATTTTTTTAGGCATAACTCATTCTATATTCACTATAAGTGAAGTTTTTTTTATGAGTAGAAATTGCGGAACATTTGCGATGCAGTTTTGGTAAGAATAAATATAAAATTATACCAAGTAAATCTTTTATTGCCCTTTTTAAAAACCATGACAACTGTTTCGCTGTGGACCAACTATGGTACAGAATGAAACGTCGAATAGTTTACAGTGAAACATAGTTAAAAGTTTATACAGGTAGGAAAGCATAATACAATATTAAAAAAGATATATTTCTTAAAAACAATATTAAAGTTAAAAAAAAGTAGCTTAATTATCACGTCAAGTGAGCCAAAGGAAATGGAAAATTTCAAATAGTTCGACATCCTTTTCGTGTTTCGTCTGGCTTCGGACTGAGGCAAAACACTTCTGATGTCACGTATATTCACAACAGAAACATCGGGTACAGTTGGAAATAGAAAGCTACAATCTCCAAATTTTTTTGTCTTGCGTAAGATAGATGTTTCATATTCATCAACTCCCAATTCATCCAGTACCTTTCCGATGTAATAAATGTTCCCATTGAATCTAACAAGAACGAAGTCTTCTTTCCTGGGCGTTTTATTTTAAAAATGGTCATCAACATCAGATAAACTCAAATGATTATCATCAGAGCTTCCAGCATATCTTAGTTCTACATCTGAATCTGACGACTCATCATAATGTTGTACTTTCTTTACTGTTTTATCGTATTTTTCAAAACATTAGAGATTGAAGATCCATTTGGATGTATAAGTATTGCTGCATCTCCAGACCTAAGGGAGGAAATTTTCCAAGTTCAACGGAGAACTGAATTTGTAAATATTTCCATTTTCTTCGTAATACATTCCCTGAAATAGACCAATAAGATTATTTTATTCAATATTCAACTCCAAACGTTATTTGGATACAAATCGTTAATAGAACCAACATTCTAAGAACAAAATAATCACACAAAAAATGTACTCCTGACTTTTATCTTTAAACCTTTGACATTTAACTGCATATTTTTATTGTAGCCATTGGGCGTTCATTCAAATCGCCTGCCTTCAGTTTTCGCATGGGAGCAGATACAGTAGGTGCTATAGTATCTGATACCGTCGTAGCTATATGGGAAGAACTACAACCCTTATATATGCCACTTCCAACTCCAAATTCTTTTAAAGTTTTAGCAAACGATTTTTATAAAGTATGGAATTTTGCGAACGTTATTGGGGCAATCGACGGAAAACTTGTTCGTGTGTTGTGCCCTAAATTACTGGATCGATGTACAAAAAATATTTCTCCGTTGTATTGCGAGCGGTCTCTGATGCAAATTGCCAGTTTGTTACAATTGGTGTTGGGAATTGTGGAAAGCAAGGTAATGAAGCCAAGACCATTGAACCTCCCGAATCTACGCAACTTCCCGGAACGAGCGTAAAAGCTTCTTATGTATTATTAGGAGATGACGCTTATACACTCACACTCACACCCACACCCATTCGCGCTCGCACTACTATTTACTAAAACCATGCAGCTGTAAAAATTTGACAACACAACAAGAATATTTTAATAAGAGGCAACTCAAGGGCTAGAAAAAGAGCAAAGTGTGCATTTGGTATACTCTACGCGAAGTGGAGAATTTTGTAGAAGGCGATTGAAACCAACAGTAACACTGCTGACGATATTATTAAATGTGTGTTATCTGCACGACGTTATTTAGAAAAAGACATTCGAACGGCATCTTACTGACTGAAAATATAGCCGTGACTAGCCACGTGAAATTTGCATTTATAACCTCAATTGTCTAAAAAAATGGAAATAAATCAAAATTAAAATCCATGGTAACTAGATCTTTGCTACGTTACTCTGCAATCCATTGAAAGGATTCTAGGTTACCGTAGATTTTAATTTTCCTTAGGTTATTTTAGTCAGGTTTGTTATAATTCCACTAAGTACGGCCGAAGATATTACAATGGGCTCAGACAAGAGTTGTCGGAAAACCACTAACATCAGCAGTAGACACAAGATAAATCTTCAAGACATTTTTCACAAACAATGTTACAATACCATTAAGTAATATAATTTGTTGAAAATTAGTTATTAATCTTATTATCTAATGCTAAATCCTAACTAATTTGTTGCCAACATTTATCAATTACCTGTCGGTTACTGGGACTTGTCCCATTTATTCAAATTGGAACTTTTACATAAAACTGATTGCTGATAATTTTAAATTAATTCCGGCAGATGACAACGTCGATTGCGGACCTACAAGGTTCTAGTGTTCGCTTACATTTGTTTGTGAAACATTGTTGGCGCTGTTAACCTGTTTCTTCAATTTTACCTAAGAATAGTTGAGCTTCAATTTCGACTATAAATGCAAATTTCCTAAACGTCATATCGACTCATTCTTTTGTCGTGTAACTAGACGTGGTAAGAAAATCGGTGATAGTCAAAACATTATTGTTTAGTTTTGGTCTGATAGCAGGTTGAATACTTAATGTGAAAGAAAATCGCCCAAAATGTAAAATGTTCAGTCTTGCGTAAGATAGATGTTTCATATTCATCACCTCCCAATTCATCCAGTACCTTTCCGATGTAATAAATGTTCCCATTGAATCTAACAAGAACGAAGTCTTCTTTCCTGGGCGTTTTATTTTCAAAATGGTCATCAACATCAGATAAACTCAAATGATTATCATCAGAGCTTCCAGCATATCTTAGTTCTACATCTGAATCTGACGACTCATCATGATGTTGTACTTTCTTTACTGTTTTGGCCTTTTTGTGTTTCTTTTCTACCACATTTAATTCTGATATTCTGATTCGAGTCTTTTGTGAAATATGCTTTTTGTTTTCTTTTTCCAGAAGAGCTTCTTTGTCGGGTGTGTCGGTTATTATTGTACTTCGTTTCTTTTCCCTTGGCTGTCTGTTACTGTTGTTTCGACTGTGCGCCTTAGGGAATCCTTTATATTCTTGTGGTGAGATAAATTTTTCCTTCAAAATACTAGTAGCGGCAACGTTTCCAGTTGAGATGGCAACATTCTTCTCAGGTGTTCTTTGCACACCATAATAGAGTGCATTCTATTGCGATGGACTTGACTCATCAACTGGATTATTGTTGTTTGATACTGACTATGTTGGTGAGCCACAGAAACCAACTTCATTAACATCTTCTTTTGAAGAGCTGGCAACTACGTCAGTTTCTACAAGAGGTCTATCAGTAACTGCCGAGCTAAGGAAATCACTGTCTGTGAAAATGAATTTATTCAAAGGATAGATTCCACACTTTCTAAACTCAGCCATTATATTTGCTGGTATTAATGCCCTTGTGAGAGCTTCAGATACAGATTCACTGATATCATAAATCGATAGAGGAACACCCGGATGTCTAATCATTCAAGATTGACAGGCGGAATTATAGTAATTCTTGAAAGGAGCAAATACTGACACATCAAGGGGTTGAGTTTTATTACTAGTATGTGAAGGAAGTGTTAGTCATGTATATCCCAGCATTTCTTGCTTTATCCATAACTTTAATGCCCTAATGATGAGCTCTCAGATACAGATTCACTGATATCATAAATCGATAGAGGACTCTACAACTTCCTGTATGTTTAATCATCAATGATCCATGACAAGGCGGAATTATACTAATTCTTGAAAGGAGCAAATACTGACACATCCAGGCTTGAAGTTTTATTAGCCTAGTATGTGACCAGGAAGTGTTCCTGAAAAACCACCCTTCAGCATATGTTGCTTTATCCATAACTTTAATCGGGGATATGGCTCTCGTGACTTGTTGAAGATTAATAAAGTGCCTCTACAACTCTGTATGTTTAATAACACATGTTCCATAACCAGCTGAAACAATTCAGCTTTCATCCAGCCTCGAAGAGATTAGTTAAACCAAAGGTTCCTGAAAAACCACCCTTTCCTGCTATAATTTTCTTTAGGAATTTTACGGTAAGTCCATGACTAATTTCGTCTAATATAGGTGCCCAAATGCGGGAACCATAACATGTTCTAACCAGTTCTGCCCCTTTCTCCGACTTGAACAGATGTTAACCTGTTTAATCCTTTCCTGCTACAAATTGGTCTTAGGAACATTGTGCCGGTTAAAGTCGTAGGTATAATCTAAATTGAGAGACTGGGGAACCATCTGTTCAGGTTCTGGTATTCGAATTACTAAAGATTGCCTCTAATTTGGTAAAAATCCTCTAAGTCGATATCTGTGCCCTGTTAAAGGAGGTTAATCTTGAGAGACTACACTGATTCAGGTTGGCGAATACTAAGATTGCCTCTTGTTTAAATCCTAGCCATCTGGCCCTCACATTCTGCCGTATGCCAGGTGTCCTACTTTGACGGTAGTCAACCCATGGGCAATTTGGCTACATGTCTGGATATAGTCAGCTAATGAAGATTCCTTATTTTCTGTAAAAACTCGGTTTACATCATAATGAGGTTCCATACGAACGTCGATATCGGGATTTAGCCGTTGCTTTTTAACATATCGAAATAATGTCACGTATTTTACATTAAAATTCTGGGCAGCTTGCCTCAATGGCATTCCATCATGAAGAACGGCATCAACAGCCGCAGTCATATCTTTTTTAGATGCATACCCTATTTTTCTTGGTTTTGGCTTCCTTGCCATCTGCAAAACAAAATTATACAGAGCCTGTACATGTGCTATTCAGTGAAGCGGTTTGAGGCCTTTTATTGGTACACAGTGAAACGTTTCACTGTGTACTTTGCCACGGTATTTCAGAGTGTACTTCTAACGAATTTTGCAAAAAGTTTTACCGAAACTTAATAACACATTAAAAATTATTATTAATTGTATTAAATACATAAATAAAAAGTTTACCTCGAGTAGGATTTGAACCTACGACCTGTACTTTGCTAGAGTACCGCGCTAACCAACTGCGCCATCACGGTTCAAGGCCCAATCGATGTAAATTTTGTCTTTATAATTTAATAACACATTATTTAAAAGAAGTAACTTGTAGGTTAGGTTAACAAATGATCCAGGCAGCCGATAAAATATTAAAACTATGATTTAGTAAGAAGATGCATTTTAAATATGTATGAAACTGTGACCTCTACAAAACAAATTACCTTAAAATTGCCACTGGTTCTCACTACAACTTATACCCGCAGTTTTAATGGAAGACATCAACCAGCTACTGAAAGCTGTTGCTCGGGTGACTGTTACCAACCTACCAAAACTGCAATACGGCGGCGTATTTAAAAATTAAATTGATTGTTTCACTGTGAACGCTGTTTCACTGTGGCCCACTCTCCCCTATGTACTTTTGGCTTATGATATTTTTTTTACAGTAAAATAAATTCCAACTGTCTCACAATAATTACAATAATTAATTAATTGTAATACACTACTTCCCTATACACTAAAGTGAGGGAAGTAAAAATGAGAAGAGAAGTGTTTTGCAATCGACACTATTCTGTTTTCGAACGGTATGAAGTTCTTGATTGGCTTTATCTATGAAAAACCAACATGGTTAGTAGAATAACAATGTTGTAGTTTAAAAAGAAATAACCCGGATTTACACTGTTTGGCCCAAGCACGTGCCTGTTCATGTGCCTATCGATCGCACATCTCAGTGCGTTGGTCAGTCAGTGAATTCCGAATGATAACTTCGCTTATTCAGGGAAAGAATTTGAGTTGGCGGACGGTACTGCAGTGACATCTCGCATATAGTTGTATAGCAATTAATGCGTAAAAGTGAAAAAACAATGTGGCAAAGCAAACGTGTGGAATAGATTTCGTGTAAAATTTTACGTGCGCACAAATCACTGTGATATGAAACACCATATTAAAAAGTTTTGTTAACAGTTCTCCTTTATGACTCAACGAATTTCATTTATTTTTGTACTATGTATAAAAATCAAATACCGGAAGGGATTCGTGGCATTATTTTTACAAAAAATTGTTTAAATCAAAAAAAATTTCTAAAAAAAAATTTCTCAACCATCAATCCCTTAAATGATTTTTTTGTAGTTTTTTTCTAAATAACTTATTTATATATTGTTAATAATAACCTAGATACCTTAACAAAACGATGTTAGTAAAATTCAAACTGTCCACGGAAAGCATATCATGAAACGTGTTACGAAGAGAACCCGGTTGGAGCTTATGACTCCGCCCTCGACTTCTCGGAACATGTGCACTTTTAGACCCTACCGGAAGCGGCAAATCTTTAAAGTAATATTAGTGTTGTTCTGAAGACAGAAAAAGTAAGTGTATGAGATATTCGAAAATCGTGACGAGTTATTGTAAATAGTGTTAAGTGCTTATACTTACATACTATTATTATTATATTTGTAATTGTATAAAGACATGCCACTTACGTACAAAAAGGGACATACAAGAGGAATGAGTGTTCGAAAAAGAGCAATCAGGTAAGAGCGAACGTATTTATATGAAGAAATACATCACTACAAGTAAAATGTATTGTCCTATGTTTGTGTCCAGTAATTTGAAAAAAATTCGAAAACATGAATTCCTGTCACCGAATCCTGCAAGGAATGAGAGTAATTTTACAAACGCAGAAAGGTAGGAAACTCTTTAGTTGTTTCAAGTACTCATCTAATATTTTTTTAGTGCTTTAGTTAGATCACAAAGTTTAACTGAACAACCAAATTTAGAAGTAGTTGCTCTTTCAACATCGAGACAGTAAGTGTATCTGCTGGTTCCACTAAGAAATACAAACAATTGAGTTCTCTCTTTTATTTAATATAAATTTTAAAAAAGAAATCATTTTTATATTTTTACTGGTTTTCTCAATAAATGAACACAAACCGGCTTTTTTGCTGGTCCACGTGGACATGATTGGGAAGTGTCAACAGCTAACTGGATTTTGAGCGCAAATCACAGGCAGTCTAGAATATGACGATATGACTTTCCTTTTCTGTCTTCTTACTGTAATACTAAAAGAGTGCACCGCCCTCTTCGATTTTAAGCCTTTGTCTATTGTTCGAAAGGCCTTTTAAGAGCGTTCTTCTTGGTTCACCGTCGAGGTTAGGAAAACTGAATACACACTTACCTTCTAACCAAAATGCCTTGCGTAAGAATGACACAGATATATAACCTCACGAGTAGTATTAGTATAACCGCTAATCCGTTTTTTGAAGCTTCAATTTTACCGACTATATTGACATTTTATTTAAATCTTGCAAAAAAGAAAGTAATTTTTATTCTGCCTGTATATAATTTTATGTAACAATATTTGTTTAACACATTATTAATTACTTAATAATTTGCAATCTATTGTACTCCGACAATAACTTTTATATCACGACTTGACCATGGGGAATTCCTAAATTACATAATCTGTTTTGAGAAATTTCAACAGGTCATTAAAAAAACAATTAAGAAACCTATTTAAAAACGGTGGGGAGCTCGGCTATACTCACGTTGCATTTCTGTTTAATTTTGCCCTCAAAACTATATTTATTTCAATAATGTAAACCTCTGCAAATATGTACAGAATGCTTACTTTTATTTTAGTGCTTGAGTTTGTTTTGCAATAAATACAAACTATGATATGTCCCAGTTTTGCAACAAGAATAATGTTTGTTATTTATCATGGTTAATAGTCACTAACTAAATATAATGAAATAAGATTTAGCAGGATCGTTGTACACATTTATTTGACTGAAATATATGTATGGCTGAAAAGTGTCTTAGAAAGTACCATTTTTTTCTACCTTCTACGAGGCAGTGTCTTTAATAATTCTAAAAATTGAAATTTTTACACAAGCGACGGTTAATTTGAGTTTTGAACAGTGGTAAACTTGTATGTACTTTATACGGACTTTCTGTCGCTGTTTATTTTAGAGATAAGTTTATGATTGTGAACATTTTTATCGTAATGGGGAACAAACGAACTGAACTGTTGATTTATAATAGGTTGGCTTGAAAAGTCATAGAATCTCATACACGGCAGTACAGTAATTGATCAGTTCTACATAAGAGCCTTGGGAATCTAGTCCTAGTTAATATTATGAAATATGCCTACATATTGTGCGAAAACTGAAATCTTAATCTACTGCATGCATTCAATAAATTTGTAAGCGATGCTATGAAATTGTGAATCATTTAAGTTAGAATGTGATCAAGTTAATAATACGTTCTGTTTCTATCAAAATAATGGATCCGGAGCTTTCTTTGCCAAATGATCATGTTTTTCCTTTTTCTAACTCCCCGTTTGCGCAAAACGGTCGTGCTTGGGTGTTTTATAGTATCTTGCGCGTGCTCTTTCTATAAAAAAGCAACTCCTACCACAACGTAAATCAGTGAACCAGAACCAGTTTACAATTTTATTTTTTACAATATACGCTTAAGTACAGATGTGCTGTTAAGACTGTAACTGTGCCGATAATATTATACCATGAATTCCACACTATAGCCGTGGGGATAAGGCTCAATTTCACGTCGTAAAAACGACATATAGCCTCCCCTAGTTTTTACGTGACATTGACTGAGTTTGTTTCACAAAACTAATCCAAACAAACTCCTTTATATTTCAAAGTCAAAAATCCATTGAATATTATACACGGCTTGTTTAGTATGTTGGATTGCGTTGTATTTCTAGCATTATTTACAATATTTATCAAAGATGTACGTAATTAAATAATAGATAAACACATAGTGCTTTGGTTTTGTGTGATATTTACATATTGATTGCAACTTTTTAATTGTAAAAAATTAAAGGGTTCAATCCCCAGGACTACGAACGCATAACCCGTCACTGTAATTAGATCGAAATTTTCTGAAACTCTAAACTGTTTCATTTCTTAATAGTTAATACTTAATACGTTGTCTAAAGTGAGGGATAATAATCTATGAAATCCCTATTCACTCAGAATACAAGTTTGAATGTACATTTGAATTTCAAAGTCATTACAATTTATGTATAAACAAAACGTTACGCTTAATATGTACCTATTATGTATTCAAAGTTAATACATGTATGTAAATTGTATAAATATGTTCTAACGGACAAGTTAAATTTTTTATGCAGGGTTTTAATTTTAGTATTTTTTTACGTTGGTATTTCAATATTTAATCAATGGAGGCAAATTTGTGGACGGGAGTTGGCGTCGATTACTAGATAACACTTTAAAATAGTAAATAAACCGTACAATGACTAAACATTTGATTTTCGGTTTAAGTTTACATCGTCTTAATTACCAATTGATGTAATTTAAATTTGGTGAATATAAACTAATATTATTGTGTAATCAAATGTAGTGTTATGACAAGTACTTAACTTTCATTTGGTGGATTTCTAACAGGTAATTAAGTTACCGATCAACAAGTTCATTCCCGATTAACCTAAAATATTTTTAGAAAACTATTAGAAATTTTAATTATTCCCTAATTTCTTTTAGGAAGAAGTTTAGAAAAATGGCAGAACCTAGTGATGATCTTGGTTTTATGTCATTACCACAACTGGATGATCAGAATACCAGTGTAGATAAAATCATTTTAAATCCTAATGAGGATATTGGAGTTTCTAATCAAAATGAACTACTTACCATACATAATATGGATGAACCGATTGAAGAACCGAAATTGCTTGAAACGGAAAAGCAAGAGGCAATGGATGATGTCGAAAGCCCTACCACTGGAGATTCGTTTATTTTTAAATGTGTATTTTGTGATCGGATTTTAACAGCAGCTGATGATCCAAAACTGTTAGAATGTCTACATAATGCATGTAACAGCTGTATAAATAATAAAATGTATGAACAAAATATAAATAATCCTAATATTAAAGGTAAGACAATTAAATTCTGTTAAGAAATTAGCTTATCGTATGTTGTAGTACACATAGAATGTGGATCATGTTCTTTAATGTGCGATCCAGAAAAAGTAATAGAAAATCAATTTCTTCTCGAACTTTCAATGAGTGAAGATACAAGTTCAGGAATGAAAACAGCTGATATAAAATGCAGTAGCTGTAGTGATGATGCTATTGCTGTAAGCTTTTGTGTTGATTGTTCGGAATATATTTGTGATAGCTGTGTTCAAGCTCATCAAAGGTTGGTATCTTGGTGTTATGTTTCTGTCAGAAATTAATCTTTACTCTGGACATAGGGAAGGTTAATTTATATAACTAAGAACTAAAAATTAAGAAACTTGGAAACTAAAAACTAACTATTATCCACACATATATATTGTGTTTTTTCCTAATTATTGTAATTTTCGTTGGTACCTTGTCAGATAGTGTCATGTTGCTGTAATACCTGCGTCAAGTATTCCAACTCGTGTAACTCGATAATCTAGTAATATTACAATTTTACTTAGTCATAATAAAATTGTGAATTTTATCATTAGATTTCCAAATTGCAACTGTTGCTGTCTTAGTTAAGCTAAAGATGGGTAAGGTGTCATTTTATATAACCCAGTAGACCTGTTATTATGCCACAAAGTAGAATTTCGTAAACGTTTCTACTGGAAAAGATGTAAACCATGTAATGGAACTAATTTAAATGATTTGTATTCATGATATTTACAATCTATACTACGTTTGGGGGTAAGAGTGTAGTACAGCACTTATGGCAAACAGCGCCAGCGATGCCATGTCTCTGCACACGTGTGTAAATATGCACCACTCACAAACAAATCTGGCTATTGTAATATAGCATTGTGAAGAAAGTAGTTAGGAATCAGTCAAATTTACAAAATAAACCAATCACAAATATAATTACTTAACAATAATCATCGTATATAATGACATGTCATTAACTGATAAAGAATAAACATATTTTGCACAAAAATTAGTTTAATGGCACAATCAAAAATCTAATCGAATCATCGTATAATAAGACAAGTCATTAACAGGGTAAAAAAAAATAAAGAATATACGTGAGAACTCTTCGTTGTTTCATTGAGCTTATACGAGTGCTATCGCCTGTTGCATACAACCAGCAACGTCGAAGCAAAATTCCCATAAGGAAAGCAATGCCTATCTTTGCCACACTACACTTTCACCCCCGAATGTAGTATAGTAAACCTTGTTGGGGGGGACATTTTCTAAGTCACTTTATTAGAAAGTATCGAAATAAGTTGCAATATAAATAGTGTTAGTTTATAGGTCTTTCAACATGACTGACAATGCAATATAAGGCATCATAATGTACACAATTGCATATGTGTATATGTTTCGTTTCCCACTGGCTTACTCTGGTGGATGTCAGAGTCACTCCGTACCAGGTTCGCTTGAGCCCATTCACAATCATAGTTTTGAGTTTCTGGAATGTGCAATAATGTTACTAATTGATGTAATAGTACCAATGGAATGATTCAATTAATAACTCCAAAGGTATAATGTGAAACCATAGCAATGTATTTACTTTTAAGACCGGCATTTGTTAATTACCGTGAGTTCATTGTAATATATACCTTTAGAATACCCCAGGTATCCATAATACAAAGGTTTTTTGAGTGTTTTGAAGCTTGGTGTTGGTGTGACTTGCTTTTGTCGCTCCATGTATTCTTAATTAACCATTTTGCTGGTCATGGTATACAAGGTGTTTAGAAAAAAGATATTTTATCAAACAGAATACCAAAGTAATCATCAAGTTAAGAAGAATTTCTGTATAAACAAACAAATCTACTATCAGATGATGCCACCTGTAGGAAATGAAAAATTTATTTTATTGTCAAACCATAGTTACACTTTCTATTGAACTCTACAGTTGAGTTCAGTTCATTTTCCCAATAAAACAATGATCGCAACATTAATTACCGGTGCCATGTTGACGTGAAATTTCACGAGTGCTGTGGGTATCTCCAGCAACGACTAGCAGTACATCATATTCCTTTTCTTCGGTTATAACATTTTTATTCCTTTAATGTTTGTCATATACGACTAATCCAGTACGAACAAAACGTCCATTAATCTTTCAAACGCTTTTGTTTTTGGGCGCCTCCGTTCAAAATATCGATTTTGATATATTCAGCATTATTAACCAAGATTAAATTATTTTTATTTACACAAATTTAAGATATTCCAAAAATTTGAAGAAAATTAATAATTTCTCGGAAAGTAATGGATTTAGGTATAGGTAATGCTTCATAAAAACGAAAGGGTGTAACAAATACAACCTTTTGAGAAAATAAAATGTAGGGGGTTGCATTTAAAAAATTTTAAAAAATCGTAATTTTCTCTTTTGGCTCACCCTGTATGGTGATTTTTGTTACAGTTTAGTGTTATAATGTAAAATAAACAATTATTTATTTAGTACTTCTCCATATACATATTGTTTATTTCATAGCGCTTTCGATATAAAAATTGCCATAACTCTTTAAATACTCTGTATGGTTAGATACAACCTCATATTGTAAGAACAGGGATTATCAGAGGAATCTAAATATGAAGAAATATACAGGGTGTCCCATTAAAAAAATTGTATGTTTGTGTTACCACTTGTTATGAATCACCCTGTGGAAATCAGCGTATTTTCCAAATAACGAGCATATCGTTGCCTACAATTTTTGTAAATAACTTTTTGGTATACTCTTATCATAACGGAATAATCAACCAATCCAGCACTAAATAGTCACCATGTGTGTAGGTATGAAAGGTTATGCAATCAATTTTTTTTCACTATTGCTAAATCGACATATTAGCTCATTTTACAACTTTTGGCCAAGTCTAAAAATTAACTAAACATGAATGAAAATGTAATCCAAAATTATTATTAATTTTATTAAATACATAAATTAAAAATTTACCTCGAGTAGCAGGATTTGAACCGACGACCTGTACTTTGCTAGAGTACCGCGCTAACCAACTGCGCTATCGAGATACAAGCCCCAATCGATGTAAATTTTGTCTTTATGTATGTAAATTCGTTCATAACAAAACTTATAATAATTTAATATTAGTCCAGTTGCTTTGGTATATGTGAATCCTTGTGATATTGCAGGCTCACATTCCAGTAAATTAAGTAATTAGACTGTAATCTCATTATATTTAGAATTTACATCAGTTCTACATACATAAAGACAAAATTGATATCATTTAGGACTTGTAACTCGATAGCTCAGTTGGTTAGAGCGGTACTCTAGCAAAGTACATGTCGTAGGTTCAAATCCTACTCGAGGTAAACTTTTTATGTATGTATTTAATAAAATTAATAATAATTTTTAATCAAGTATTTACTTTTGAACTTATTCGTTCATAGCAAAACTTATAATGTATTATATCTCATAGAAGAGGGCGGTTGTGGAATTTTTTTTTTAACTTAACATGGATTTATGTCTATTAATATCTATCTAACGAAGTTTTAAACATCATTCTGACCTAGAATATTGTTTTTCTTTCTACAATGTTGCCTGTTTTTGTTATGAACGAAGTTATCCTAAAAACTTATAATAAAATAATTTAATTTCTTTTATGTTTTTATGGTAGTAACTAGATGTCTGTTAACCTCTGTCTGACATGAAGTTTTAAATGTCTGTTTGACATAAATTATTGTTTTTGTTTTTACAATGTCGCCTATTTTCGTAATGCGCTTATTATAAAAGAGGTTGCATAAATATCCTAAACAATTGTTATTATAATTATTCCATTTCTTTTAATTTCCATTTTGTAGGTTGAAAGGTGGTGTGGTGTGTATTCCACGCCAGATATATTTATTTGGTAAGATATTTATATGAAATTTTTACCACAGGTACTTCTAATAATAGGAAAACCAGCCGCCATATTAAAAATTGGATCGGCGTATGTAGATGCGCACACCCACTTTTGTTTGAGGTGTTTATATGAAAGTTTTTTACAATTTTTATTAGAAACAACAGCTTTCGGTTTTCCATGTTAGACGTTATGACTATAAGGCGAATTAGTATCCATATTAAAAGATGTGTTTTTATGTTAGATATACACATCAAAAATATCTAAGGAACGTTTTCCTTCGTATTTTCATCAATTTTAATTAGTTTTTAAAAAGATAGGTGCCGTTGTGTTCCTTGTTGAGTTCGCAATGAAGTTATGTCATTTTCATTGAATTTTGATTTTCGAATGAAGAAGTAACCATACAAACATGAAGGCCTTTACTACTTTTCCTTAAAATGCTTAACATAAGAAACGATTTTTACACAAGAAATAATGACAAAAGTTGTTTTAATATTCTGTATTTCCGCCAGCAGCATTAATAACAGCCTGGCAACGTCTGGGCATATTTAAAATTAAAGTATCAATTAAGTTTGGTGGTAATAAGTTCCATTCTTGTATCAGAAGATTTTCAAGACGTGTGTGGACATTATGAAGATGAGGAGTTATCCGTGTTTGGAGCATGTCCCATGCACGCTCGATGGGATTGAGGTCGGGCGACTGTGCTGGTCATGATAAAACTAATATTCTCACTGTGAAACCATTATCTTACTGGCGCGCTATGTGGTCTTTCATTATCATGCATGTAAATGAAATCGGGGCCCGCAGCAGGCGCAAATGGAAGGACAATATGCTCTAATATACTGTCATTATATTGGTGTTTATTCAGATTGCCTTGGACAAAAACGGGGACAGTTAGATGGTGGAAAATTACTCCAGCCCACATCATAACTTGTATACCACCATATAGACGAACACTCTGCACATGCCTCAATCTCTTTTCTCAACCACAGCCTCTCCAAACTCGCACTCTTCTTGAATCAGGATGGAAACAAAACCTAGATTCATCTGGGAATAGCACTGAGCTCCATTCTTCAATGCCCCAATCTTCCTCCCCGATTTCCGTGACGTACTGCAGGAACCCTCAAAGGACGCCAGGCGCGTAAACCAATATCATGTAGTCTTTTTCTGATGGTTTGGCCACACACATTCTCATTGTGTGCATTTGCCAAGGTCCCAATAAGTTCGCGAATACACATTTTTGCGAGCTAATAGAGCAACATACCGATCTTGTGCAGGTGTAGTTGCACGTTTACGACTCTATGCCTTTCGGCTACATATCCAAATTCTTCATATCGATACCACAATCGCGAAATCACACTTCGTGATACGTGGAAATGACGCGCAACTTCGGCTTGAGAAAGACCGCCTCGATCATATTCACGGCAATTAACGTTTGAACACGTGATAAATGTAGACGTTCCATAATCACAGTTAATGAAAACAATCCAGTTTTGTTAAATTTTTCACTTTGATTACAAGTTAAACTAAAGATTATGAGAATCTAAATTGACAGAATTGGACGTCTTTCTGTTTTTCGCAAATAAAACAGTTTTCTATACAGATCAATTTTCACGGCATACTCTATTCTATAGAGCAGAAATTTGTGGATGGTCTTTCAAAAAAATTGATTAAGTTCTTGCGAGGAAAAATGAAAAAAAAAGCCATGTTTCTTAGACATTTTTGATGTGTGTATTTATATGAAATTTTAACCACGAGTGCAAGGTTTGCACATGCGTAGATTCACGTTTTTTATTAGTGAATAGGAAATTTTTAACCACAGGTAGTTTTAATAAAATCAAAAGTAGCGCCTATATTAAAGATTGTTTGCTCAGGTTTCTGCATGCACAGACCAATTGTTTTATCTGTTATGGTACTTATACAGGGACCGCCATAAAGTTGGACACATAAGGGAAAAATTTTATTATTGAAGTTTCTGAAAAACTATTTGTCACGTGACCATAGATATGGCGGGAATTTTGAGAAATGTTAACTGTGATGCCGAAAAATGGGTCAAATTGACAACATATCGAAAAATTGTATTAAGAAAATGTATTTATAATGCAATAAAAACCCCATATACCAATTTTCCCCAAATCAGAAAAAAAAAATAAAAATACCATTTATTCCCCTCCACTTTTATTACGAACCATCATAAAATCTTGTTTTACCTGGAAATAGTTTTAATAACATAAATTACATAAGTTTAGGTAACTTAAACTATGAGATGCACTTTAAAGAGCATTAATTTTCGTCCTTATAAGCCGAAATATTTTATTTTTCCAAAGCCAACTTATTAAATTCAAAAATATCGCTAATTTCAAATGTACTAACCAATATTAAATTTAATAAGGTTAAGTTTTCATTACAAATATTAGTTCCTTTACATTTTATTTACTGGTTAAAAATATTAGATCAGCTCATTCGCTTCAATATACAGGGCATGAACACAACCAGTGACGAGACTAAATCGTATTTTTAAAACTTTCCTCTCACAAATTGTCTATTTTACAAATATTTGATTAATTTTGACCTAAAATTATGTAATTTAGTGTCATTAAAACTATTTCCAGGTAAAACAAGATTTTATGATGTTTCATAATAAAGCAGAGGGGAATAAATGGTATTTTTTTTTCTGATTTGGTTAAAAATTGGTATATGGGGTCTTTGTTGCATTTGTAATACAATTTTTCGATATCTTGTCAATTTGACCCATTTTTCGGCATCACAATTAACATTTTTCAAAATTCCCGCCAAATCTATGGTCACGTGACAAATGCCACAATGGATTTTTTGGTTGTCAGACAGCAAAAACGAACCGCCAATAGAGTTTTTCAGAAATTTCAATAATAAAAATTTTTCCCATGTGTCCAACTTTATGGCGATCTCTGTATGAAATTTTAACCGCAAATACTTCTAATAATCTTTCGATATGAAACTCGCAGAAAGAGTTGATTACAATTTATATAGTAATAAAATGTCAATTTTTTGTAAAGCCATTAATTTTTGACAAAAAATGTAAAGAATAGTGTGTAAAGTATATGAGTATGATTAGTATACATGGTGACTTACGGTCGATGATAGTCTACGGAAAACGAGACATAGGATCGTTCTGACAATTCGGTTACTTGGATAATTGACTATGGTCTGTCCATCTAAAATATTTCCAACAATGCGACGTTGCCTCTTCTACAAAAAGTACCATTCCCTTTGATATTTTAAATGTATATCATTGCGTGTTCCTCTCCGCCGTTGCTTTGCTATTATTTTTTATGATACTTCCCTATCTTTAGTGATTTTCGAGAAATTAATTAATTTCCATATTTGATGTTCAAATTGCAGCTCCATTTAAATGTTTATTACTGCGGTATTTGGATTCATGGAAAGCAGCGATTTCGTGTGTAGTTTACCAAGGTGCTGTATATCAGTTCTGTGTAGAATTTGCTCTGCGTTATACAGGGTCGTTCAAAATTCATGATTTTACCGCTACTTACAAAAATGGTGAAAAGTTCATTTTTGTTATATGAAACGCCTTGTATATTACCAAATGTGTTGAAAGAGAATTCAAGTCCACTTCAAATGACAAAGTTTGTACGATATTACAAAATAATTGCATTACTTATTGGTTGAAACTGAAAACGAACTATTTTCAGTACATCAAATAACAAATACAGTTAAATATCAAATAATAATGAAAATACCATAACAAAATAAGTAAAAAAAGAAAACATTCACAATAGATTTTCAAAATGTCGACCATTGGTTTACAAACATTTTAAAATCCTAAGACACACAGATTCATTTGTGACCTCTGTATCTCGCTGGCATCTAGCTTTTCAATGCAACACTCGCTGGTGCAGTTCTTGTTTACTGCGTATCGGTGTTATGTACACTTTTCAAATTACACCAAAAGTAAAAATCAAGTTGCGAGAGGTCGGGTGATCTTGCAGGCCAATGCCACGGCCCTAAACCTCTGAACCAATGATACTCGAACATTTCGAACAGCTCCGTTATTACTTCCCCAGTGCAATGATCCGGTACCCCATTCAGTTGAAACCCACAGATACAATATTCTTCTAATGGCAGATTATCCAAAAAATCGTACACCACTTACCTTTAAATTTCAAGATATTTGTTGGACTTTAACAATTCATGCTAAATGAGAAGTCTTATTTGGTTATTTTTAAAAGCAAAAAACATTACAACTAAACCTTTCGTGAAATCTCATTTCCTTGACAACATATGGATTTTGGTCCGCCCAGAACTGTTCGTTTCTCCTATTAAAAATGTCTTTCTTGGTAAATTTGGCTTGGTGTTTTATTATTTTCTTCAAAAAGCTAGGATCTTCTTGGATGCTAATCAGAATGGTTTCACAAGTGTATTCTGCTTCGATGATCTTCTGGTTTCAGGACCTCAACTTTTGTAAACTTGTATGGGTTCATATCACTTAAATTTATTCAAGATTTTTTGAACAGAAGCATGAGTTAAGCCTAAATCTTCTTCTGCACTTCTTGTGGCGTGAAAATAGGCTAAAACGTTTATGATATTGTCTTAATCTGATGTCACTGGCTTCGGTAAATGTCACTGTGCTTTCAGTTTTGAACCATAATTAATGAAATTATTTTGTTATCGTACAAACTTTCTCTTGTTTATTTGTTGGAAATCAGGGTACATTTCATTGAACTTCCTGCATATTCTTAATATAATTTGCTCATGTTGTCCATGAAGAATAAACAACTTCATCAAAACTTCATTTGAATATCTATTTCTCTCCATTCTTAATCTTTTGATTTTGCGCCAGAACGTTATATTAATAATGCGCTAATTGTCCAATTTTCATAATGGAATGTGTCACATTGCTATTTCATGGCTATTCACCAGAAACATACCAAAATAATCAGATTTTTACAGAAACTTGCTTTATTTCGGAAACCTCACTATTAGGTATAGTAACATGATACATCATTTGAAGGGCACTTTAATTCTCTTTCAGCGCATTTGGTGATATACATTTGAACAATGAGCTTTTCACAATTTTTGTATGTAGCGATAAACTCGCGAATTTTGAACGACCCTATATAAATTCCTTCACACAGAACTGATACACGGAACCTTGGTAAACTACACACGAAATCTCAGCTTTTCATGAATCCAAACACCACACTAATAAACATTTAAATGCTGTGTTTTGAAAATAAAATATGGAAATTAATAAATTTCACGAAAACCATTGAGGATAGGAAGTTATAGAGAAGTATCGTATAAAAATAATACAAAAGTAACGGCGGAAAGGAAGATGCAATAATATGCAGGGTGTTCATTTAAAATATCAAAAGTGATGACATTTTTGTAGAAGCTGCAACGTCGCATTGTTGGAAATATTTTAGATGGATAGAGCAAAGCAGATTACCCAAATAACCAAATTTTCAGAACGATCGTATGCCTCGTTTTCGGTAAACGTCTAACCTACCATCGACCTTGAGTCACCCTGTATAACATTCTAGTGTTGCAAAAATGAACTTTTGAATATTCATAACTCTGTACATGTGTGGCGTTTTCTCGCTCTGTGGTTGTACACATAGTGTGCTGCAATGCATACTTTATACAGTTTATACACATTGTGCCCAAAGTATATTAGAAATTCAAGACTGAATGGTGTTCCTAGCTAAGTTAAGAGAACACCAATTACCTTTTAAAATTTTGTCAGTGTTGCAAGTTTTCTTAATTTGTATATAAAAACTTTCCATCAGATTATTTAATGGGTTATTGGTACTGCGTAAATTTGACTTGTCCACTTATGATACCTTAATGGAAGATTATTTTTAGACTTAAAATTACAAAAGAACACACAATAAAATCAAAAGAAGAGGGGTATTCAGAAAATCAAACAGGCCAAAGTGGTACACATTCAACTCTTCATTGTTCTATTCACCCACATGAAAAATTATCACTTTTTTGTGAAAATTGTGACAAGCTGACCTGCCGAGATTGTCAACTTGTTGAACACCGTGATCATAAGTACAAATTTACACATGAAATAGCATCCGATACTCGGAAATACGTTGCATCAATGCTAAAGGATGTGAGGTAATTTTAATATTGCTATATGTATTATATTAATTTATAATTGTCTAAATTTCAGTTACAAAAGGGTATTATTAAATAGTGCTATGAAAGTAATTGACGATCGTCAATCTTTAATTACTGATAAAAAACAAGCTCTCGTTAAAGAAATAACTCAATTAGTGGTGAAGTAAGTGAATTGATTAACTTTTTTTCTGAGTATTTTTATGATTTTTTTTTCAGACTGACTAACACAATTAACGTAAGAGGAAAACAATTAATTGCAAGACTAACAGAAGTATGTGAGCAAAAACAAAAGACATTGCAAGAGAAGAAAGTTGCTTTAGATCAACTATCAAAAATGACTGATCATTGTATAGATTTTACGCAACACGCTCTCGATAACGGAAGTGATATGGCCTTACTTTATAGTAAACGTCAAGTAACTATGCACTTGCAAAGAATTAAATGCAAAAGAGCAGACATTCCAAATCCTGAAATACCTGTTCGTATACATTTAGCATTAGACAAAGTTCCAGATCTCATTAAAGGTTTGTATTTTCAATACATAAGGTGTGTTAAGTCAGTGAGATATTCACCGTGCACACCTTTTAATTTCATGTTAAATAAATCAGTAATTCAATTCTTGATTCATTATTGCTTTCTAAGGATTATCTTCAGGTAAAATATATCTCACTATGATTTCTGAATTTTTTCTGAAGTAATTCACGTCAATATTTTATATCTAAACATAATGTTTGTATTAGTTATTTCAACAATCGGACAAATTGTGGTTGATGGGCGCGTCTATCCGACAACTCCAACTTCGCCAGCAGCAATGTTATCACCACACGGTTCACCTAGCCCAGGTCACTCTAGGCCTCCACAACAACAGTCGCCTATAAATCAACAACTGTCACAACAAAATCAACCACATCAGCAACAGCAGCCACATCAGCAACAACAATCACTTGCACAGCAGCAACAACCACATCAACAACAACCGCATCCACAGCAACAGCCCCATCCACAGCAACAACAATCTCACCATCCACAACATCAACAAATTCAACATCAGCAACTTCAACCGCATCAACAACCTTCCCAACCCAATTTTCAGCCACCCAGGCTACCTCCACCATACACACAATATCAATCACAATCATTAGGTCCCAATCACAACATGCAACCAAACCCAAACATGCAACAAAATCCCAATATGCAACCCAATATCGGTATGAAGTTTCATATTACAGTATAAATAAAATTAATTTTTCTATTTAATAGGTCAGAGACAACCAGGTATTGGTTCAAATTTAACACAACTTCTTCCAGCAGTACCCATCTCACTAGCTCAACATTTACAACAAAATATACAAAAAATTCCCTTACAAAGGCCAAATATGACACGACCAATATTACCAATAAATCGTATGCCTAATTCTGGTCTTAACCATCACCAACAGCAACAGGTAAGTTATTGTATTCTTAATTATACAAATTTGATTGGTATTTTGTAAACAGCAAGTGTCTTCTTCAACACATCCACAGGGTTTAATGCATGAACGTGGAAATTTACGTGGCCTATTGCAACCAAATGCTAGTACTGTGTATGTACAAACTGGTCCCAGCCAATATCAAGCTGTACAACCACAATTTGCACAACAATTTCAAAATAGATTTAGTGCTACGCAACAATTGCAACAATTCAGGCAACAGCAACCAGGTTTACGTGAAATTATGCCGCCAAATCAACAATACAGAATGCCACCTCAAAGGCATGCAACCCCAGCCATCCAATCAGCTCCTGTTCCTAGTGCAAAATGGCACATACCGCAACATAACATGACATCTGATAATATTGGAAGTCATTTAAATAATGTAACAGTTAACCGTGTTCAAATTTTACCAGGTTTAAATGATAATTTTAAAATTACTTTAAAATCTCACAACCAAGCTGATACTAAACCAGCAGCAGCAGTTTCTTCAACAATTCCTAAAACTCCAAGTCCAAATCATATACAGGGAAAGTCGGACACAGAAAGAAATTTAGATAAATATTGTCAGGATTCTGTTAATGATCTGATGGCAACTATTGCCAAATTAGATTCAAATGGTGTCCAAGTACTAGCTGAAGGGAGATCTAAAACTGGTGGTTCACCACATGTTGATAGTTCAACTGATGATATCACTAGACAAGCAAAGACTGATTCCAACGAAACTGGAAAAGATGATCCAAATGAAGATTGGTGTGCGGTTTGTATGGATGGAGGAGAATTGGTGTGCTGTGACAAATGTCCTAAAGTATTCCATCAATTTTGTCATATACCTAATTTAAGTGTTGAGTAAGTATTATTTTAATTTACACTATCTTGTTTTACATCACTAGATTAGTAAGAAAGTCAAAATGTGGTGACTAAAGGGGTTCCACTAATTTAATTCTATTATTCCCAATAAGCTTTTATTATTCGAGTGTAATAAATAACAGTATGGCGATCTACATCCAGTCCGTAACTCAACAGGAGTGTAAGAAATACGAATACTTTCGACTGAAATTCATTTTATACAAAATTTATACTTTTCAATAATATACTTCGGCGTCATTTATCTTAAAATATAAAGAATTAAAACCCAAAAAAGATGAGTATTTGTAACAAGTGATTGTGAGTAATTGCATACATACTTGTTTTAAGTGTTATTTACTAATTATAAATTTGTAATTAAGAAACTCATTTTGGTTGAAATTGTAGGGTATCTCGTTTGCAAGTAAAGATAGAAAGATGCGGTTTTTGCGACCCTGTTCTACTTTTTCGTGAAACGAAAGATGCCACAAACAGAATTGTCATAGTCCTATTAGTATTTGAGATACAGGGCGAAATTCAAAATTTGCACTTGTAATTTATCGAAATGGTTAAAAGTGGGTTTTATACAGAATGTTCTGTAGAATTTAGTGGCGGGCATAGTTTTCCTCACAAAGTCACTTTCTTCGCAATAAACCTAAGTTTTGTTTTTTTTTTTTAATGGAACGCCTTGTATATTTTTTATTATATAATAGAGCTTACTCTCAGCTTTCAAAAAATATATATTGTGTGGCATTTCTTTTGCATTATTAACCTCAAAAATGAATGTTACGTTAATTTAACACTTTGATGAAACCTATAAACTCAGAAAAACGCGTATTTTCTTGAACGTCCAAGACATATTTGAGTATTAAAAAAGGGCTACTAGATTTTTACTGCTTTATTATAATTATAAATATGTAAATAAGCGATTATAATAAATCTAAGTACTTTTAGGCAGAAATGCAAAAATAATACCAAAAAATTATGCAAATTAGGTACAATAGTTTTTGATACATGTTCAAACTGGCAAATTTTTTTTATTGGGTAAAATACATCTTATACCTTTAGTAAAAAATATTAATGGCAATAAAACTTATAAAGAATACTTTATATATAAATTTGTAAGTAGGCTGGGCCTAGTCTGATCTAAACATAATTGACCTGTCAAATTATTTTTGTACAACAATCATATTGTTTGTTCATTGTGCAAAATATGGCAGAAAATCAAAATTTTGAACACTGAAAAATAGATATGCTGATTTGCTTTGGTCAGAGTACTGAAAACGCCAACGCAGTAATAAAGTTGTATTTTAACAGGTAAATGTGGTTTTGTTGGTATTAATTTTGATAATTAAGTAACTTTACATCTATGTAGGTTTCCAGATCGAAGACAACCTAGTAAAATCACGTTTTATAGATTAAAAAGAAATTTAATTAATTATGGATCATTTTCTAAACCCAGGTCAAAAAATATAATAAAGAAAGTCGAGAGAATGATGAGTTACCGTTTTAGTCAGTGTGGAGGGTAATCCTATAAGTTCTTACAGAACTGTAGAAAGTAGTATTGGTATTTCTAAAACAAAACTCCAAAGAATACTTCGCCACCATAAATATAAACCATATAAATTTAGGCTTGTTCAACATCTACATCCTGGCGACGCTGAACGTAGGTTAATATTCTGCAATTGGTACTTAAACATGTTAAATATAGTACCCAACTTTGGAAGAAATGTCATATGGTCAGATGAGGCACATTTTAGCAATTCAGGTGTTTTAAACAGGCACAATAGCAGATTTTGGTCTCAAGAAAATCAACACCAAATATTCCCCAAAGACGATTTGGACTAAACATTTCCTGCTTTATATTAGGATCAAAAATAAAATTTTACATTTTCGATGGGGACTTATCCGCTCCTACTATCGTCTTCAAAAAGCAAGATACATCAGTTTGAAAGGTTATAACTTTTTTATTGTAAGCCCAATTGATGTGAAACTTGGCAGTGATCTTCCCTGTAGACATATAATAACACACAGATAATATAAATTTTTTAGACGTTTAACTTTGTAAATTAAAAATTAAATTATCATACAAAATGTAGTTTTGCGACCCGTGTTTTACATACGGCCGGTTTCAGTGCCCGTAGCTTCCTTATTTTTGTCTTAAAATGTGCGAAATTTTAACCAGTGGCATATTAAAGTAATATAAAGGTAACTGCAATTTCAAATTTTGAAAAAATATTTAAATTTTGAAAAAAAAAATGACGCCTTCTCG
This sequence comes from Vesta saturnalis, assembly GCA_036346205.1. Lineage (NCBI taxonomy): Eukaryota > Metazoa > Arthropoda > Insecta > Coleoptera > Lampyridae > Vesta > Vesta saturnalis. The sequence goes on from JARFJB010002190.1 coordinate 193,552, forward strand.
ATACGTGCAAACTTCGCTCTAAATGCAAATATTTTCGTTTTAAGTGGACCGACATGTATGTTCTAATTGTTCTTTAACGTTCCGTATTAAAGTACACGCATTTATCATGTAGTTTAATCCCAATAAATAAATAAATAAATTCTCAGTCGAGAGAGAACGGGCTACGTTGGATGAGCTTCCGATCGATGATTCAATAAGAATGCCGTCGCATGCGCGAGCTTCACACTGCTAAAATAAACGTTCCTTAAAGAATGATATTATTTTATCGGCCGATTTATTAAGAATATTAATCAAGACAGCTGGTATGAGCACAAGGATTTTTTTTATTTATATTATACAATTTAAGATACATATTAAATGAGGACAGCAGAAACAATAAATAGTAAACTACAAAAATCAACAAATAATTGTGTGGAATGTGAAATCGGAAAATACCGTAACAATAATGTTATTTTTAATTGGTTGAAAATGTAAACTATACTATTTATTATTTATATATAATTTATAATTGTGAGGAACTTGTAAAAAAAACTTGAGGAAAACTGTTGACAAAAAGAGCATATAATTGATATGCACATAGAACAGTTAATAATAAATGTAGGAGAAGATTCCAATAGTAGGTTAAACCTTTCAAGCTCCTCAACAGAAATATAAAGATCTTTGTCAGTTTTTGCATGTAATTTTGGTGCCAATGTAGTGTGCGGTCTACCTATAGTAACCGTGAATGTAGTGTGCGGTCTACCTATATATAGTGCGGTGTACCTATAGTATAGTGCGGTCTACCTATAGTAACCAGGCAGGGATGGAATGTAGTGTGTGATCTTTGACCTTTTGAAATCGTTGTAGTGTTATTAATTGTAGATTAAGTAAATTATTCGGATAATTTCTAACCGATTGATGTGACCTAATGACACATCAACATCATAATAACCAATTTCGTTAATGATGTACTTATGACAAGAATTATAATTAACTTTCTCTGCCACAATGGTCACTGTGCGATCTACCTTTTGAAATCGTTGTAGTGTTATTAATTATAGATTATGTAAATTACTCGGATAATTTTTAATCGATTTATGTGACCTAGTGACACATCAACATCATAACCAATCTCGTTAATGATTTACTTATGACAAGAATTATAATTAACTTTCTCTACCACAATGGTCACTTAATTCCAATATCTAATATAAATTGACCCACAAAATGCAGCAGTGGTTCAGTTTGCAGTTTTTTGTCAACAATTACCGACGTTTTCAAAATGCTGATGAAGGAATTTTATAAGGCCGTCATCCCAACTGAAGAAGCAGCAACGAATTATTTATTGCACAACGAGTTATTGGTTGACGAAAAAATCAGACTCATCCATGCTACAGTCGCGGAGCGGAAATGGCAATAAAGATACGTTGTGACAAGGCGAATTTCGACCAGTGCTGAAGTGCCCAAGGAAAAATTTACAAGTAACCAGATCGGTGCGGAAAGGAAATGATTTTTTCCACTTTACGGATTTAAATGGCAAAACCCGCATAACTTAAAACTTTGCGACATTCTATAATTGATTTTTGTTTGTTCATGAGATTCCAAATGAGACGACAACGAAATTCACGGGCAAATCATCACATACTGTTTGTAATTGGTTTAATGTGTGCCGAGAAGTTTGTTCTTCAATTGTTAGTGTGCAACGACGAGGATCTTTAGTTGGAACCAATGAAAATCCAGTGCAAGTTGATAAGGTAAGAATTGCAGGTCGGAGAAAATACAACAGAGGTCGTTTATTGGTTGTGGACCATGCGGCACTATCAGAGGATAGTGATGTTGAGATGGATAGTGCATGTAATCAAGGTCAACGATTGATGGGCCTTGGGTGTTTGGGTTGCGGAACAATCAGGAACTTCGATATTTCGTTGTGGAACGCAGAGACCGTAATACATTGATTCCAATTATACAACGTGAGGTGCAGCATGGTTCAACAATCCATTCAGACGAGTGGCCAGCGTACTCTAACTGGGAAAATTTGGGATATAATCATTTAACAGTAAACCACAACATAATTATGTGGATCCTGAAAGCCGTGCACACACAAGGCATTGAGAGATCGTGGCTGGAAGGGAAAATGAAAATTATGATAAGAATGAGGGGAGTTCCTAGGTGCATCTACAGGCGCATCTGGATCATTTGACCTGGAAGTATATCAGAGCGAATGAGGAAGATTTGTTCCTAAGCTTTCTAAGAGATATACGTACTGTATATATGTAAATAATTGTATTTCATTTAATAATATCTATTTGTTGTATTTGTCATGTTCAGGTTTGTAATAGTTTTGGGTGTTGGGCAAGATTCTAATAATTTACTTAATCTACACTACATTCCTTCCCTGCACGGTTACTATAGGTAGACCGCATACTACATTGGCACCATATCCACCGTAATTTTTCTGTATAAATAATAAATAGTATAGTTTACATTTTAAACAAATTAAAAATATAACAGAAAGTGCATTAGATAGTCATTATTGTTATGGTATTTTCCAATTTCACATTCCACACAATTATTTGTTGATTTTTGTAGTTTACTATTTATTGTTTCTGCTGTCCTCATTTAATATGTATCTTAAATTGTATAATATAAATAAAAAAAATCCTTTTGCTCATACCAAATCTTTTTAATTAATATTCTTAAAATAATATCATTTTTTAATGAACGTTTATTTTAGCAGTGTGAAGCTCTATTTCGTGCATCGCGCATGCGACGGCGTTCGTATTGAGTCGTCGATCGGAAGCTCGTCCAACGTAGCCCGTTGTGTCTCTCGTCTGAGAATTTAATTATTTATTAATCGGGAGTAATCTACATAATAAATGCATGTACTTTAATACGGAACGTTGAAGAACAATTAAAACCTACATGACAGTCCACTTAAAACGAAAATATTTGCATTTAGAGCGAAGTTTGCACGTATCGAGAACACGTCGTTTTTTGCAGTTACCTTTATATTATTTTGATATGGCACTGGTTAAAATTTCGCACATTTTAAGACAAAAATAAGGTAGCTACGAACACTGAAACCGATCGTATATATACACGGGGCGCAAAACTACATTTTTTATGGTAATTTAATTTTTAATTTACAAAGTTAAACGTCTAAAAAATTTATATTGTTTGAGTGTTATTATATGTCTACAGGGAATATCTCTGCGAAGTTTCAAATCAATTGGGGTTACAATAAAATAAGTTATAAGCTTTCAAACTGACCTATCTTCCTTTTTGAAACTGATAGTAGATATTTGAACATTTTAGAAATGGTTGTCTGAATTATTAGATGACATTCCTTTAGCTCGATTGAAACAAATTCATTTCCAACAGGATTGAGCCCCATCTCGCAATGCCCAAATTATACGCCTTTTTTGAAAACAATTTTGCTAATAGATGGATTGGCACTTATGGGCCGATCAGATGGCCTGTTAGGTCTCCGGACTTGTCAGTCTTAGATTTCTTTTTATGGTTTTACTTGTAAAATAAAATATACCAAACTCAATATGATAACATTGAACGTTTGACAAATGCAGTTAGAGAATCTTTCAGACATTTACAAGATCACCTTATTATTGTGCTTAATGCTATAGTACAAATTGTAAGAGTGTGTCATCAGTTCGAACATCTCTTTTAATAAATTTATATTAGGCTTGTAAAGTTGTAGGTATTATGTTTAGTTTTTAATTTTGTGTTTTTGCATGAAACTTCCTAACCCTTAACCTTGTTTTTTCATGGCCAACTATCTGTCGATTATGGTACATGTTGTGTTGAAACACGTAGACAAATAAATAATTATTTAAAAAAAATTATGGAATTATATTGTATTTAAGACATGTATGTTTATTATAATTTATTGTAATCGCGTATTTACATATTTATAATTATAGTAAAGCTGTAAGAATCTAGTAGCCCATTTTTCATACTAAAATATATCTTGGACGTTCAAGAAAATTCGTGTTTATACTGAGTTTATAGATTTCATGGCCAACTATATCATCAAAATGTTAAATTAACGTAACATTCATTTTTGAGGTTAATAATGCAAAAGAAGTGCCTCGCAATGAGAGTAAGTTCTATTATATAATAAAAAAATATGCAGGGTGTTCCATTTAAAAAAACAAAACTTTGGTTTATTGCGAAGAAACTGACTTTTGTGGGGAAAACTATGCACAGCACTAAATTCTACGGAAAATTCTGTATAATACCCACTTTTCACTATTTAGATAAATTACAAGGCAAAGCAGTTACACGGAGTGCTTAAAATGTGCAAATTTAGAATTTCGCCCTGTATCTCAAGTACTAATAGGACTATGACAATTCTGTTTGTGGTATCTTTCGTTTCACAAAAACCACATCTTTCTATCTTTGCTTGCAAACGAAATCGTACAATTTCAACCAAAATGGGACACTGTGTACATTGCTGCAATAAAAATAATTCCATATTTTGCTTCAACTTGTCTCAGTATAAAGGGCCTAATGGTAAAATGATTAAATAATTGTTTAAATCTAAGTTTAGGCACTAGTTTAAATGTTTATTAAACAGCCAATAAAGGATGCTAAGATTGTTCTTATTGCAAATGTCAAATGAGTGGGTTTTAGATAGCAATGTATGAATGTACATTTCTTGTTTAATTGATCACAAACTCTAAATATATTTGACTGTTTTAAAGTTTTAAAATACCAAGCATAACACCATATGTGAACATGTTGAATGGATTTTCAGTATGGTACAAAACGTTTTGTATATTGTAATCTCCGTGCAGTAATGCGACCTTGCCTTTTGTTAAAAATACCATTAAAAGAGTATCAAATATAACAAGGACTTGGGAATAAAGACTTTTTAATATAGTGCGTCTCGACAGTACAAGTACGAGTAGTATTAAATAATGATAATACAGAGTTCATGAAGATGGTTAAGTGATTGTTCAAAAATAAGCTTTAAGTTTACTATTTTTGTTTGTCTTTAAACTAATGAATTACATGGAATACCTTGATAGTACTTGTAATATCAAAGATTTAGAAGGTACTCCGAGTATAACTGCCTGAACAGAGTTCAGAGTAACTCCAAGGTGTTCATGGAGATTAAAAGGTTTAGGGGGTTAGTACTAGCATAATAGAATAGGGATAGGTTCGCGCCAATTTTTTTAGTAAAAATAATGTACAGAATGTGCTACCACTGGAGGAGAGTAGTGTAATGTAAATTTTGTAAAGGGATCATTTTCATTATTGCTGGCCTTGCTTATCGCATTTACATGCCTTAGACGTACTCCTCTCTTCCCTAGTTTAATTAATACATTGTGTTTGTGGGAATTAAATATTTTTCTCATGTCTACATATAATAGGTATCTTATAAGTTATTGCAACCTGTATAATTGCACACTTTGTCACTATGCATAAATTGTTTTTAATTATGCACCTTACTTAACCACCTAACCAAACAAAACTGTCAATTTAAAAGAAAAGACACGAAAAATCTGGAAAATTAATAAAAATGTATGATTTCGGTAGTACCACAAAACCTAGAAGTACAACTCCCTGTAAAATAATTGTTTTACATGCAAGAAACACAAACATTTAAATTATAATAGAATAATTATGATTTAAATTAATAACTACCACAACATATTGATTTATATACAAAGAAATATAATAAAGAATCAGTAGCATATTTACAATTAAATTAGAAGCATTAAATTGTTAGAGTACAATTAACTTTGTGACACGCTTGAATAACTTCGGAATGCAGGGTGTTACAGAATGTTGTGAGGAAGGAACAGACTACAGTTTTTTGATTTAGTTTATTACCCTGTTTCCTGAAAAATTACTAAAAAAAAATAAAATTAATATAAATCATTCCGAGTATGCCTTATGATAGCACTGATTAATAAAATTATTTTTATTTCGAAAACGGTGCGTCAAAACAATAAAGTCCCAGAGGCACTTTTTAAGCAGAATTAATCTGACAGCGACACTAATTTTAGCAAAAACCAGTGCCATACAGTTCTGTTGCTAAACATAATGACTTGACGTCACGAACGCAACCGATTTAGTGTACGTTTTTATTCGTGTTGTAAAATATTGAACTGTGTGTGGTTTTTTGCCTTTCTCATCTTTTGATTTTTTCCAGCTTTCAGATTACCATTTGCAGTGTTTATAAAGTAAAACTCTTGGTTAAAAATTCTCTATCATTGACACAAATTATCCCAATGAACAGGACTCACTTTTTTTGTAGTTTTTTTTCAGTAATTTTATAGGTATGGATAATTTTTGCAAAGTATGTTACAGTTATTACAATTAAATTGATCGAGGCATTTTTTACTAAATATCCTGCAAAATACGCAGATGAACAGCTTTCAAATGTTGCTCCACTGTTGCCATTGTCATCACTCTCGGATGAGGGAGGCGAAGATATTTCTTGAAAATCCCTTTGCTCTTCTGTTACTCCTAATGATATGGTTTCTTCCTCTTCTTCTATTCTTACCCAATCAGGAGTTGCGTTACCTTCAAATATTGAACAATCCCAATCCGGTTCACAACTAGCAGGTTCCATTAATGTTGTTGTAACATATGCACGGAAGGAGTATTTAAATTCTCATGCACTTGGGTTTCTATTACATCCTCCTCTTTGCCTCATTACAAGAAAAGAAATTTTGGAGGATGTCCTGGTTTAGTCTACCGGTCATAAGAAAATGTATTTCTTCATGTTCTTGACCATTATATTTTTTATGGTTGTCAAACATTTGACTCACTCCGTTAACAGTTTGCATAATGCCATCAAAGCAAGGTGGTCTAGATGTCTTGTTAGATTTTAAATTCATTTTAGTCAAAGTGCTAAAAATCTCAAAACCGTTTTTAATGAAAAATTATTATTAATTTTATTAAATACATAAATAAAAAGTTTACCTCGAGTAGGATTTGAACCTACGACCTGTACTGTACTAGAGTACCACGCTAACCAACTGCGCTATCGAGATTCAAGCCCCGATCGATGAGATTGCAATCAAATTACTTATATTAATGGAATGTGAGCCTGCAATATCGCAAGGATTCACACATACCAAAGCAATTTGACTAATATTAATTTATTTTTTATTTTAATGCTTCGCTACTGCTACGCTACTATCACTTAAAGGATAGTTACACAGTTTAATTAAATAAATTGCCCTGCTGTTTAAGGCATCAAACAAATTATCCATTGCTTTGACAAAATGGGCAGTTCGGCGGTACTGATTTCTTTGGTTCTAACGGCAGTTTTCAATGCACTGGACACACTATGGCTTAAAACCCGAGTGGCCAATTTTACACTCATTTTTTCGAATGAGTTAAGATTCATGTAGCAGTCCGTTAAACGAGGTAATGCTCGTTCTGCTTGTTTTATCTAGCTGGTATATTTGTCTTACGTGTATGAAGGAATATGGTCCACTGATGGAGTTAAATAATTTCCACTCAACATATTGTTTCGAACACTTTATCAAATGTGGAGCGCCAAAAAGGCAAAATCTAAGCCCATCACAGTAAAACCAATTTTCTCTAAATGCGCTAAATTGTTTTTTATGATTCGTTCCTGTGATTTGCTATTCACACCCTTTTCCGAAAAATAAAATGCTATAGGAAGCTTCCAGTTGGAAAATATTCCTCTTATCATTAAAACTAAAGCGTATTTTGCGGGGCCACTCCTCCGTCCCAATTCTCCCAAATCTTCACAACCCTCGACAATGTCATATTTCCGACTATAGTCCACCCGAAGCTTAATTGACATTTCATCCAAGAACAGTTAACAAGACTGCTCGCGGTTTGTCATTGAGGATGCTTTTTGTGTAAGGCAGGAAAATAATTATTTATTGCACCCCGGGCGAACGTACATCAATTGTCTTATTATAGAGACACTAGGTAATATTACATTTTTCCTTAAAGCTGTATACCATTGGCAATTTATAGTATAAAGCTATAGCCGCATTCTTTTCTTCCTTACTCCAACTGCTTCTTGGACGGTGGTACAACTGCATTGGTGTTAGCACTTTTGGAAATTTGGTAGGGGGAGTGACTAATTTCAACGGATTAGTTTTTTTAGGAGCTTCTTTCTGTTGTCTAACTGCTCCTGAATCTTACTGGTCACTGTGTCAATAGCATCGTATGATCCCATCCCTGACCAAAATCCGATATTTCCATTCCTTTCTTTTTTCTGCCCGCTAGTTGATTAATATTTTTATATAGGTAATTACTTATTATTTCCTCTTTGTGTAGCTATTTGTGAGTTTCGTGCCAGTCCCTCTATATAATTACTTTTATCTGTTTTTATACTTCTCTTCACCTTCTTACTTTTTGCTGTATATTGTGTTTGTATTTGTTTTCTTTTGTTTTCATCTTCCATGATTAAGTATAGTCCTTTTAACTTCTTTATTTCTTGTATTTTTTCCCATGTCTTAGCCAACGTGTTTTACGCATGCTTCCATAAGCGTACTTTTATACTGCTTCCAAATTTCTTCAATTTCACAATTATAGTCCATTTTTGCTATGTCGTGGTGTATGAGCCTTACAAATTTCTGTCTTGCTTCTGCGCTGATTTTTTCTGCGACACATGTTTGCGCTCCGGTTGTATTTATGACTGTGCGGTGTCTTCATAGGTTTAACTGTATTTTTGCTATTAGTAGGTGGTGACTTGTATCTGCATCTGGTCCTCTTATGTTACTAACATCTATTAATAAGTTTTTCCATCTCTTACTTATGAACATACGATCAATTTGTGTTTCTGTTTTTAAATCTGGTGAAGTCCATGTTATTTGATGACATTTTTATGCGTGAATAATTTACCACCTATTACCAGGTCGTACATACCACATAATTCGATTAGCAACTCTCTGTTTTCGTTCATATCTCCCAGTCCCTCTTTACGTGCCCGATGTCTTTATGGTTGGAACCTACTCTGGCATTAAAATCTCCCATTAATATTATTATATCTTTTTGGTCAATTTTTCTTAAGGATACTATAGAAAGTTTCTTTTTCTTTATATATATATATATATATGGCAATTTCAGTAGGCGCATAACACTGTACTATTGTTACTTTATATTTTTCTATATGCAGCCGTATTTTTATTATTCTTTCTAATACTGATTTCCAATCCACAATCTTTTCTCTCAGGTTTCTGCTTAACATAAATCCTACTCACGTACACACAAAATTAAAAAAACACCGAACGCGTTTCAATAGCTATCATCATCAGCGCTCGACCAGGGCAAGTTAAAGAAAATTTCTAATATATATATACCATCAGCGAGTAACGCTTCGTTGCTTATCTGGTTCACTTTCACCAGATAAACAACGAAGCGTTACTCGCTTTCAAATACTAATATTAATCCGAATTTTTATCTTAAAAATTAGCTTCAAATCCATAATGTGTAATACATGGTTAAATTCAGAATAAAAAATAGTATCGAACAGGGTGTTTCGTTTGTTGCGGAGATATAAAAAATAAAGTTGATGATGGTTTCTCGGAGACGAAATGTTGAATAAAAATTTGAAAACGCCAGCTAATAGAATTCAAAAAGTAACAATGAAGAAGTACCTTTGGTTTTTAAAAATCTTTAAAAATAAATGAAAGAATTACGAAAAAGAAAACCCCAAAAATCGCATTTTGTTTTAAATCTCAGAAATAATAAATAATAATGAACTTTTGCAAACTACATGTGAACATGCCATATGTTATACAACATTCATCTTGGGCACGTTGTATACTGTGAGCCAAAGACAAATTTATTTAAACTGAAACAAAGTTTATGTTTGAAAAATCCTCGAACAGGTCGATTTTTTCTTTTAAACATTCTAAGTTGAATTCTTTTTGTTTCTACCTTACGCCATCTATCGGTAGCACCATGTTACACATGAAATGAAAACTAGGAATTCTGAATTTAATTTTGAAAATTTTTTATGGCTGAAAATGTAAAAAAAGCAATTTATATGATATCTTTAACGTTTCTTTTAACATTTTTAAACTTTTAACTGTGCACAAAATAAACAATTTTGCAATAACAATAAATACACAAATTAATATATTCAATAAACAATTTTTTTCCGGAAAACACTAATTTTAATAGCACTAATGTTTTAAATACAACATAATTCCACAATTTCTTTGATTTACTTTTATTTACATCTCTACGCGTTTCAATACAACATGTTGTATTGAAACGCGTAGAGTAATAATTATATAAAAGAAATTGTGTAATTATATTGTATTTAAAACATTAGTGCTATTAAATATGGAATTCCATGTCATAAGATTAAAGACGATAGATTAGGTAAAAATTTTAAATAAAACAAAACAATATTTTAAAAGTAAATATCAACAAAATGCCATTTATTTGTAAGAATAAACGTAATAATATTTTTATTGCAAAGTATTATTATTCCTATATATACATTTTAATAATTGTAAATACTTTAGAAATCAATGCAAAATAGAAACTAGATTTAAATATATAACAAAATCTCGTTTGTTGCTGATTAAAACAAGCTTTTGTTTTGCGTAGAAATATCGTTCTGTGTTATTTAGCGTTAACCTTCCGTCGGGCGCAATGCAAATCCCAACACAATTGGGCGCAATTCATCTGACAGATTAATGTATACAATTAATGCAATTTTTGAGTGTAGGTAAAGAAAAACGTTTCAAACTTAACTTTTCACTTATATTTGTATTTATTTATGCTTTCAGATAATGTTTTAATATTCCTTTGCAGTTTTCATTTACAAATTTGAACAAACCATTAAATTGTTCAAAAAAAAAAAACTTTTCTGAAAAATATAACTCAAAATCCACTTTAACTTTATAAAACAAGTCCACATAATCATAAAAATCAAAAAATAAAAATAATGAAAAGTTATTCATGAGCTAGGTTGAGGCACTATAAAAGCTGAATCATAACATTTTTCACATATCATCTTGGCATGCTCCAAACAGAATACTTCAACATTACATTTCAGACATTTATATTTTGAATAGCGAACTTTTTTAATTTGACGACATTACTCTGTCCGTCGTGGCATGCAGGTGTAGGCATATCCTGATGCTGTGTGGTAGGCTGGAACTCACGTAGTTCATTTTGTATTTGAATAGGCAATCCCCTTGTTTGAATGCTCCTTCTTTGGAGTTGTTCCAAACGCAGCTCGTTGCACAGGGGTTTAAAAAACCCCGCCTTCTGCTGGTGTTTGAATCGGGATTGTTATTGAAGACACATATCACTTCTGCATTAATACCTGCTATATTTAGCAGTACAAGGAAAACCACCACTGGCCATCTTCGTACATTTCTTGATACATTATAGGTAGCGCACAATTTGTCAACTACATCGACTCCAGATTTGGTGGCGTTATAATCCAAAATCATTTGTGGTTTTCGTGTGACTGCATCAACTTGGTCGTCATCGTGCATGCTTGAAATTAGAAGCACATTTCTACTTTTTTTCGGCACAGATGAGACAAGTAAGCAGTTCTTTGTAAAACCGAAATGACTACTATTTACAGCCCTAGATTTTGTGTTCACAAATTCAGGAGGGTGCTGGCGTTTATTTTTCACAAGGTTCCCAACATTGACAACTTTTTTGCTTTGAGAACCTGCACTAATTCGTAACTGTTGAATCAGTTGTCGCACGTTATGTTACGTCCTGATCCATACAACGGTTGAACAATTCTCATGACAACGTCTTGCGGCTTATTGCTTATCGCAAAGGGATCTTCTGGCTGTTTGCCTGCATATATCTCTAAGTTATGTGTGTAGAACAATCAATGGCAGCATAAATCTTGATACCGTACTTATTGGGTTTTGATGGGATGTACTGTATAAATGAGCATCTCCCACGAAACTCCTCCAGCTTTTTATCTACAGTAACATCTTTTCCAGGTGAGTAACTCTTTTGATAGTTTGTTACAACAGGTAAAAAATGTCGCAAACTGCTGCTAGTTTATCGCATTGTTTTCTCTGGTCTCGCGTATTTACGTCATCCAAGCGAGTACCTACACTTCATAAGGAACTTGAACCTTTTCAAGTTCATTACCAAATCAAAAAATTGTACACCAAAACCATCTTCACCCCATAACTCTTCTAACGACTGCCTATTCCTCCTGCAAGATAAAGCAAGCCAATAAAACTGCGAAATTCAATCAAATCAGTAGGTTTTACATACCTTTCTCTTGAATAATCTTCTTTTATTTTCTCAATGTATATATTTGTATACTTTACGATCAGTTCAATTACGTCATTCGAAAAAAGATTATTCCAGCATTCATTTGGGAGGCCAGGTAATCGCAACAAAACATTATGCGCTCTCCTTCTGATTCTAGCTGAAGGCTTTACTTTTGACCATTTAGTTCCATCCTTACCTACATAAAATTCTGGACCAGCCGTTTCATCATTGAGCTCTCACCGTCTTGGTCAGTATTAGAATCCTCTTCTCTTTCTTCTAAATTTTCTTCAGTATCAGTGTCGGACTCGTCATCTCCATTGTTTTCATTAGCCACTATTTCGTCTTCACCCCACAAAATAAGATAGATTTCCGCCAAGTTTGATGTTGAAGATAGTGGGGTAGTAGATTGCTTTGATAAAGAAGCCATTCCTTTCAGAAAATTCTTACAGTAAATAAAGGTCAATATCACTAAATTAGGTACTAGAATTTGTTACACATGCTATTTTAGGTTTAAAAAGAAATATAAACAAAAAAAAGTGAAAATTCGAAAATCAAAAATACACGATCGGGCGCAATTCATCTGAGAGATTAATACACCCCCACGACACTCTGCGAAGTACTAGAGAAAAACCGAAAACGATCTTTTGTAGGTGGGGGGGGGGGGGAGACAGGAAGCTACTAGGAGACTCACTCCACTCCCCTCTGATCTCGCTGAGTGGTACAAAAAAAACTTGTGACTTCATCTCACAGATTAGTTGCGCCCGACGGAAGGTTAATACAAACCTTTTTCTGCTTAGTTGCTATAGTATGTACTATTTCATTAAGTTAAATATGTTGCTTTTAACTGAAATCCAGCGCATAGAAATGCTTATCTTTATTGGATACAGTGACAAGCAAAGAACACAACAAGATACTCTCGATTTATTTCATGCTAAATATCCTGACAACCATATTAGTCGTACTGTAAGCAGAATTGAAAAAAAGAAATGAGAGAAACAGGACTTGTGAGCAATATTCCAAAATGCGGCCGTCTCAAACTGAACGTAAATGCACAAATTGATATGCTATTGAACGACGAAGAAGACCCGCAGTTCCAATTGCAAAATAACTGATAACGTAGGAGTTGCCAGTGGTCAGTAGTTAGAATTTTGAGGAACAATAACTATTATCCTTATAAACTTAAATTAGTGCAAGAAATTTACCCTTACGACTCTGAACCCAAATTACAATTTTCCGAAAAAATATAAATAATTGGTTGCATACACTCACAATGCATTGACTTGTGTTTTTCAAAATTGAACATAGGGACTAAGTGTCAACTATGTTCAGAGTTTAAAAATGTCCCTGTATACTATTTAAATCTTTTAACACATGAATGTATCAATGTACTTGTTCTATACACTGTTTGTCTTTTAAATAATTTCAATTGTATTTTTTTGTATATCTTTGTACCACAATGACGTAATCTAAACCAATGATTCAATAAACATCATTATTAATTATTAATATCATAAGAAAAATCTATTATACTGTTGAGAAATTAACTTGCATCATGTACTTTGTACATACATTGTACATTCACAATTTCATAATTGTATTTGTTTAATTATAGAGAGAGTGATACATGGCAGTGTCTTCTGTGTATGAATTTTGCTGACATTCCAGAGGTGCCAGCCAGCCAAAAAAAAGAAGGCGAATTAAGTGGTCGTGAACGTAAAATAGCAGAAAGGCTTGTACTTGAATTATACTGTCAGTACGAGCAGAGCTTACCATTTAGAGAAATTATAGGATTAGAAGTATGCTGAATTTTTAAACGACAATGTATTCTACTTAATTCTATTTTTAGAACACTGAATACCATAGTATTATCAAAAAACCTATAGCATTGGATTCAATTAGGCATAAATTAGACTGGTCTTCTGATGGATGTTATACAAATATGGAGGAACTAATTCAAGATGCACGCTTAATGTTTAAAAATGCTTATAATTACAATGAGGTAACTTGTTAAAAATGATGTTTATAATTATAAATCTAAATTCTTTTTAGGAACTAACTCAGGTTTACAATGATGCAAAAACATTAGAAAAATTTTTTGATGAACAATTGGAAAAATTCTTACCACAATATGCATATGAAAACTTTGATAGTGACGATATACAGCCACCTACAAAGAAGTATAAAAGAATCATAAGCGATTGATGTATAAATGGTTTTGGAGATTACATTAAAGAAGAAGTCATACTCACACAATTATAAAAAAAATAACAAATCATTTTATATATGACGCTAGTAGGGTATAGTTTTATAATTTTAAATAAATATGAGTATAATATCGTGTAAAGTGGAATATCAAAATTTATTTTTACTGTTAGACGTTAGAAACATGATTTTCATGTAATTACCAAAACTGCTTATATGCTACTCTACAAAATTAGTTTTTATCAGATTTATGTATACTCTTTAGTTGCATTAAGGTCTGTTACTATATTAAGTTTTCTAATACGATTAATTGAAGGACACAAACTGCTTTGGTATGAAATTGTTGAATAGTGGCCTTGATTATCAGGTAACTAACACATTCCAACTGTTAAATTTGCTACAAATTATGAAATTAAAATTGTTCAAAGTAGCTTATCATTTTTAGTGACAAATTAGTGCTAATATTTATAATTTTGTATAACGTAGGCTGTGCCAAATTATTATTTCACCAATCTCATATTTATTCAACTTTACTGACAATTTTTATTTATTTTTTTCATGCATTCGTAGTTATAAGATAAAAAGTGGTGCAGCCAGAAAACTGTTTTAAAGATGTGTAGTTTATTTTCTGTGTCTAGATTGTTGCAATTTATTATATAGATTAGTGATTGATTCATGTTGTAGTAAGCTATAGTTACAAATTCGTATTTATATCTGTAAATTATGTAACATTTAGTTCCTCGTTTTTTTCCTTTAAAATATCGGTATAGTTTGTAAAAGTAGCTTATGTAGAAACTAAAAATGTTTGATACATCATTTTGATCTAGGACTAAGCAAATTTGTATTGCACGAAATTTTCTTGCACACAAAACATGCAAAATATCTGACTATTCATCATAATTGAAATACATGAAATCAATTCTGTATGTAGAGTACAGTTGGTTATATACTCTGTATGAGATAGCTTTAAACTTTAATATCTTAGTAAATTTTTTTTCTGGAAATTAAAGTGTTAGAACTGATAATTTTTATCAGTTTATTTTACCAATATAATTTATATAATCTTCTCACCTTGTATTGCATTTGCATATCAAATCTCAATTTTGTAAAATGTATGCACTTCTGAAAATGTATTGTTAGAAAATAGTAATTGTAAAGTTAACTTGTTTCTTTACTTTGATTTAGATCAGCAATTGTTGAAATAAAGAAAATACGACAGTAATCAAATAAATACTTATTTTAATGTATGTATTTTAGGATGCATAGGTTATCGGAGCACTATTAATTGTTTTTATATTTATATTAGTATGAATGAAGTAGAATGATTAGTATATACCACATATTTACGTACATAATAAAGAGTATATTATATTAAGATCATTATTTATTTTATATATAGTAAAGTGACCAGACGTCCAGAATTATGCGGATTTAAGTTACTTGTCCCACATTGAACTCATGCCACATTTGGACGTCCGAAGTTTATATAAAAATTAGTGAAGTATAAAATAAAGAGGTAATATATTTTTTCTTGGTGTGTGAAATACAGCCGGTTAAACAAAAATATAAATGTAGGACTAGTAAATAGTAGTAATAAACAGAACTTTATTACAATAAACGATGATAAGAAATTAGTGACGATAGACAGAAAGAGGTTCATACGTCACAGCTGTAATGGTCATCCACTCATAATACTGTAAATAAGTGCAGATCCGTACTTAAAAATTTAGTGAAATAATACGAACTTAAAGAAACTAAAAACCGCGAATTTTAAACTCTAAAACCCACGAAAGTTAAAATACAAACACCGAAAATGGATGAGGACAAAATTACCAAACTGATAAAATACTTTTAAAATAGATATAACAATGCAAATCAATGGCATAAACAAAAACATAAATCAAATAATTCTGCAAACCAAAGTTTATTAAAAACGTGTAATAGTGACCAAATAATTAGTCATAATTAATAGGCGAATAAAGTAAAAAGTGTTGGATACACACAGAAAAAAGGTAGGATCAGAATTAAGAAAGAAAAAACCAAGTGAAATGATAAGCGACCGAAATTAAGGTCAAGTTGTAAAAGTGCAAAAACCGATAAAAGAACATTTTAAAATAGGCAATAACTGTGTCCGATATCGGATAATTAGCTGCGCATTCTCCATGTCCGACCTCGGAATCCTCGGATGTCAAGTGTTTGTTTACTTTGGAAGTTTGGGTTGTGCACTGGTGATAAAAATTAGAAATGAAAGTCGGGGACGAATATGTGTGTTACGACGATTTAATAAAAGCTCTTAATGCTTACGAACAAACAAATTTCGTAAAATTTTATAAACGAGATTCAAAGAAATTGAAAAATACTGATAACAAAATTGTCTGTATTCATACATAAAATTTTCTTGTAAACATGGTGGTAAAAATTTAGAAGTAATTCTAATGGGGCGAGACCGAACACCCAGTAAGTTACAGGGAAGTACAGTACAAAGGTGCATTCTTACCTAATAATAATTATTTGTTGATCACATCATACAAGCAACTGTACAGCTTTCATGGATGTTTGGTTTAGCCGGAAAATTAAGAGGTTGAAAATCACAAAGGCTGTTTTGGAGCATAACCATATAGTTTCGAAGGTATTGATGCATTTTTTATAATATATTTTGGTGTCTACTACCCTAACGTAGTTAATCCGAATAGTCTCCTATCTGCTATTTTGTATTTGCAGGAACTTTTTGAATACTATGTGTCTGAATGTAAATTAGATGCTGATACCCAGAGTGAAGTTGAGATCATGCTGAGTCTGCATGCCAACAAAAAGTTAATTCAGTCGCATAGGTATACGAAATAAAAGTGGAAAGTGAGTTATATCTGGGAAACAAGATTCCACTATTGCAAGCTGCTTAAACTTGCTTCAAGGTACATATACGGTAGGTATATTAGCTTACAACCTAGTAGGTATACATACATACCAATGTTCCTTTGTATAAGTAGAAAATACATACTACAAGTATTTTATAAGAATGTGGAGAATTTCGTGGATTACAATTTCAAACAATGGAAATGAAAGTGGTTTCTAATGCTTTTCCGGAGTTTCTGTGTGTGAATATGCTACTTATAAATTACTTACTATCAGGACACCAGTTTATATTTTCCTAGTGGAACGTTCCAATGGAGAAAGTAATATTGCATGTGTAACAATTTTGTTGCATGAAAATGCAGAGTCTTAAATGGATGTGCGAATCGTTTAAAAAAACAATCCAGGTTAAGGAAAAGCAAAAACTGTAATGACTGACAAGGATATGAACAAGAGGCATATTTAAAGAATGTTTTTCAGATATAGCCATGCTTATTTGCAAATTTCATGCTTTAAGAACTTTCCAGAGGGGAATAAGTGTAAACTCACTTGGAATTTCATCTCTGGAAAAAGGTATATCCCTGAACTGCATTCAAAAATTACTTTACAGTAAAAACGTTGATGAGTATAATCTAATTTATGAGACAATGGCAAAGTGCGTTCCAAAGACAGTATTAGATTATTATTATAAAATTGGCATTGCATTAAGAATGAGTGGGTCTTCACTATATGATGGTGAATGCTCATTTAACAACACAACACTTACTAATTTCATTAACAAATTTTTCTGTATTTTGAACAGCCTCTAAGAACAAGAAAATTTCGAACTATTCTCTAGTTTGCAAAAAGGTGTGTTACTAAATACTACAGATAAAATCTTAATTGAATATAAAAATCTTCTAATGCCTTATGCATATAACTGTGTTTTAAAACAGGATCTAAGAATAAGATTGTTACACTATTAAATGATAGTGAATATGAGGTTTGTGGTTTACTTGCTACTTCTGATCAAAATATTTAAGTACTAGTACAAAATGCTCGTGCACATACCAAAATCGTATGCAATTACCTTGCAGGTACATTTTTGCTGGAAGAATCCACAAATGTCATGATTTATCTGATGAGATATTTTGTGGAGAAAGATGGTCTCAAAGATATTACATAAAGTATCAACGGATGTTTCATAATAATAATAATGAAGAACATTGCTATCAGAATGTTAAAAATGGACATGTTTAATGTTTTATCGCCTGTGGTATCTTCATTACAATGGAACAAACCTATGACACAGCGTGAGAAATTTAAGCAAGCTACAATTCTTACAACGGAGGTATCACAGTTGGTATCTGAAGAATTTGAGTGCAGGTTGAATTTGTTACAAAATTTGTCTAAATTTTGGAAGATGGGTAAAAACGTTACCTTACACGAGGGCATGGGATGTGAGACTGGTAACTTTTCCAAGAATACAAAAAACATCGAGTTAAATATTATAGAGATTGAGCAGGACTATTGTGACAAGACAGATGGGGATCATAATTTTCCGATATATAGAGCAAATGAAGAAAATTTTTTTGAATTTGAAAATAATTGATATAAATATAGTAGAAGAAGACTTGGAATGTGAGATAATCACAGAGATAGGTGCAAGTCATTTGGAGAATGTTGAAATGATTAAAGGAAACATTGAAGAGGCGAGGCAGAATCAACAGAAGTCCATTAACGTAAACATAGCATCTTCTAATTCATCTATCTGCAATCCTTTTTACATTTATGTGTGGTTACATTTTCTTGTGAACCTTAACATATACGCTACAACTCTTTGTAATTTCCCTAATAATGAAAATTTAAGAAAAATGTCGCCATTGGTATCGATAGTAGTAGACGCCATTAGTACCGATATTTTCCTTTGCGGTATATCACTCACATTAATAAATTTAGAAGTTGGCATCTTGTTTGATATGAGCCAGTCCGGTCCCGACCACCACATTTGTAAATGCTCTGAACTTATAGAACTAACCCCGCGCGGTATCAAATCAGCAGCGTTTTCGGACGATATGACGTGGATCTGAGGCTATCCACGCTAGCCAATACCTGATCTTAGAGATTTTACTTGACTGCAAGATCTTATTCATTAGTTGAGCCAATAGAACTGCTCTACAAAACTCTAATCGCGGCAGCGTAATTTTTTTTATAGGCGCCACACGTGATTTCGCGCTTAATAAACATACGCAACTTCTCCCATCCGCGTCAACTGTGCGCAACAACCATAAGCTGCTTCAGATGCGTCTCAAAATCCGTGTATTTCTGCCGTTATCCAATTTTTTATTGTCGCTTACCTAGGTATCTGGATCGCTTCTAACGAACTTATTAATAACCTAATTTAATTCCACTGTAGCCGAATACGGAATGGTAATTCATCGTCCCAATCTAACTTTAATTTCCACGGCCTTTGTAAAATTAGTTTTGCGTTAATAGTTATTGCTCCTACTAAACCCAAAGGGTCAAGTATTTGGGCAATAACCGATAAAATCAATCTCTTTGTTGGCGATTTGTTGCAACCTTGGAATCCAACCGAATATTTAAGTAGGTCTAACTTAGAATTCCATAAAATTCCTAACGTTTTCTTTTCCGAATCTGAATCTAATACATAATATTGTGACACATTTAATTTATTTGCATCATCATTAAATATTTTTGGTTCATTTGATACCCACTGACGTAATATAAATCCTGCGGTACCCAAAATGTCGCTAATCTGATTTTTAAGTTCAATTGCTGATTCGATTGTATTTGTGCCCGTTATCACGCTGTCCATATAAAAATCTCGCACGATTATTTGACTTGATTCCGGAAATCTTTGGTCTGCCTGTGCACCTAGTTGCTGAAGGCATTTAGTTGCTAAAAATGAAGCTGGCGCAGTGCCGTACGTTAGCGTATTTAATCTGTAATGGCGAAGTGGTTGATCTGGTTCATACTGAAATACAATTCTTTGCAAGTCTCGTTGACTTGCGTCTACGTTGACCTGCCGGTACATTTTACTGATGTCTCCGGTGATTACATAATTATAAATTCTAAAGCGCAATAAAATATAAAATAGATCACCCTGTATACAAAGGCCCTGCTAATAAACTGTCGTTAAACGAATAACCAGGCAATGTTTTAGCCGAGGCGTCGAATACCACTCGCATTTTTGTGGTTAAACTTATTTCCTTGGTTACCCCGTGATGTGGCAGATAGAATACCTCGTTGAGTGATTCCTCCGTTTCGCTTATTTTTGTCATGTGACCTAAACGTTCGTACTAGAGCATGAATTCATTACACTGTCTGTTTAACACCGGGTCTTTCGACAATTTTCTCTCTAACGCATCGAACCTCTTAATTGCATTTTTTAATGAGTCACCTAAATGTACCGTTTCGAGTTTATCCGCTAATTTTACTATAAATCGTCCGTTTTGATCCCGCTTGACAGTATTTACAAATAACTCCAAACATACGCGCTCTACTGGTGATTAACTCTAGGTTTATCACGCATTCCTCAATTTTCCAAATATTTTCTAATTACTACTGCACGTCTGTATTTACCGTAACGCAAGATATAATCTTATTTTCTGTTTCACCTAGTGATCCTGTAATTACCCATCCAAGCCTAGTATTCTGTTCAGTAAGATTCTGCAAATTCAATTTAATACGACCTACACATAGTAAATCCCAAAAGATGTTAGCTCCCAATAGCATATCTATTTTATTTGGCACATTAAACATTTGGTCTGATATTTGGATATCTTTCGGTATCTTTAAGTTACTAATATTTACAAAGTTGATTGGAATATTATCAGTAATTTTGTCTAAAATTAAAAACTGCAATTCAGCTTTAAATTCATTAACCCCTTCAAGTACAGGTCGATTTTCTCAGGACGTAGTCATATCCCAGATTTGGTAAAAAAGGATTTTTTTTAATTGTTTTTTATACTTGTTATTAATTTATAGGTATAAGAAAATGCTTTTTATAATAAAAGGGCTTTCAAAATTTTTACATTTAATCCATTGGCGTAACATTAGTGTAAGAAAATCTTATAACAAAGCAGATGGTAAATAATGCAAATTTATTAGCAAACAACTCAAATGTATTTTAACCATTCATAAAATATATACGTAAACATAACTGTAGCAATAAACATAAAAAGAAACAGTGGCGTAGTTGATAAAAATACAGTGGCGTGCAGCAAAAAATGGATACCTAGGTCAATGTTAGTTATAACCATAATATTCGTCGAAATGCGGCTTTGAGCACAAATAAATTGGCGCATTTGGGCACAAAACACATAAATTGGCTGTATATGTTCTTTTCTTCCCATGTTGATAACATACTCTACAAGTTCCTCACTTACGACGAGATCCATCTCCCTTGAGCGTTGAAACAAAAAAATATTTCTCCCTGTATTTTCTCTTTATCTTTTGTATTTTTATTTTCTTCTTCATACTTCTGTTTCAGTGTTGTGAATCCTGGAGAATGCTTCGTTAGAAGACCTTCAATTAAAAGTTTGGTGAATTCTATAATAATGCAAACCAATTTTTTTGAACCAGCTATAACTTTTTCTGGTGCAGTCATAGCGTTCAATGTCTTGGTCAACTGCATCTACACTGCCCATATTTACATTGTAGTACTCAATAGGAGATGGTTTTGATACATAACCTAATTAGACACTGACGATTGATAACGTCCTCGTTCTATATATCCGGCAGTGAGTTTAGTAGTCAAAAGGAAAACGTCTCTTTTGTCTTTGTACCAGAGGATCAAAACATCATCCATTCGCACAAAGCACGCTTGAGATGGGTTAAGAGATATTTCTACAAGTTCCTTAGGTACACCTCTGCCAGGTCGAATGGTACAAGTTACATAAGTGTTTTTTGTGAGTAAAAACTCAGCTAGTCTCAAGGACATATACCAATTATCGAGAATTATTTCTCGTCCCTGTTCGAAGTGTTGCTGAAACAAAATCACTAAAACTCTTTCAGATATAGTGAGATGTTCTGATCCAGAAATATGATCGGCATTATGAATATCTTTACCAAAATACATAGTAAAATTAAAAGTGTACCCCCGTAAACTAGGATTACTAGCAGCGCACATGCAAAACATTTTTATTCCAAATGGTGCACGCTTAGAATTTATAAATTGTTTGAATGAAGTCTTCCTCTATATAGCACTAAACATTCATCAACTGCCACTGTTTCACCTGTATCAATAATATTCATGCAATTATCTCTAACATATGAAAAAACATAGCTAGCCGAAAGAAAGGCTTTTGGATCAGTAAATCTAAGAAACTTTAGAATACTGAAAAATGTGTTTCTACTCATTATCTCTGCACTAAATATATTCGGTCCACCAAACGGAAAGTCACGCCGCCAATATTTCCATATCTCTGGATAATGAACAAGGCCCATATATAACTGAAGGGAATGTATACATTTCAGCGATTGTGATATCTTTCCATATTACACCGTATACTTTTAGAGTATCATTTTCAACAAGATATCTCCCTGCCCGCTCGTTTGTCCAGTCAAATACATGTTGAACTATTCTTTGAGACAAAAATGCTTCAAAGCAGTTTTCAGGCAATTTTATTTCGTAAGTCGACACCGGGATGAATACCTTCGAATACACTCAAGAAAGGTACCACTGCATTTGCTTTTGTATCCTAAAGGAATTAAAATAAAACCCATTCGCAAAATGTAGAAAAGGAATCTCACAGAAAATAGATCTGCTATTACAGCGAAATGACCTATATATTGTTGATTATCACCATCGGCGTCTCTATCTGAAATACTACTTAAACTGTCGTCACTACCCGTATCGAAATTACTGGGTACATATTGAGACCCTGAATCTTGAAATGGCTCCGAATCGCTTGAAGCGAACAATGTGACTTATAAAAACAAAATAATGACCGCCCCAACGTACACCTATACTCGAGAAAGCCGAAACTAACACTGTCTGTATGTTATCCCATTGGACGCGGTGATCTTCGTTCCAGACACGTTCGGCTATTCTTGATCTTTCTGTTTCGCCCTTGCGGACGTTGTTCTTATGTTCCTGCGTTCTCACTTTGAATGGTCTACTGCTCTCTCCTATGTATGCTTTGTCGCATTCGAATGGTAGGTTGTATACATAATTCTAGGAATTCTGATATTCATTGTATGGTTTGGTTTGGTGAGTATTCCCTTGAGCGTTCTGGTCGATTTGAAGGCAGTGGGTATCTTGTATTTGCTGCCTCTCCTTCGTATTTTGTCTGCATGTAATTGGTTATGTTGTCTAGACAACATAACTAATTATTTAATAAACTCGCTTTGAGAATGGATAACTTAAATAATTAGTATGTAGCATGCAGTTATTAGCGATAGTGTTAAATTTCAATTACAGACATGGAAAAGGAAAAATGTGGTGGTTCCCTCAAAACGTTTTCCGATATTTCAAGTCTGAGGCGGCATGTAAGAAAATGGAAATGATCCTCAACTAAAGCAATTTAAGTATAAGGCAGGACACACGCATTCTTACACTTGCCATTGTGGTAGATATTTTTCAAGAAAACTTGTTCACTTATCATTTAAAATCACATTCAGCAAGTAAAAAATGAAGCATCGTATAAACAGTTGCAAAAATGTTCATTATGCCATTTTAATGGTTCATTCGAAAAAGATCTCATCATTCATTTTAAAAGCAAAGATGACAATGATCTTAAAGAGGAAAATTTTGAGTTTGACAGTTTTGAAGAATTCGAAACATGGAAAAGTAATATAGAACATGAGACTGGTACTAGATCTATCACAGTTAGAAGTAGATCTTTACCATCAGGAAAATAGATCAAGTATGCATGTGACAGATCTGGATATTACATTCCTTTAGTTCAAAATCGCACCCGACATTTGAAAACCCAGGATACTCAGAAAATTAATGGTATCTGCCCTGCAGCGATGATTCTTGATATCAGTGAGTGAAAAATTTACATGTAAGTTTAGAAAAAGCCACAATGGACATAACAGTGATTTAGGTAATATGTATGTCAGTCGTTTAGAAAGGAAACAATGTGCAGAAAAAATTGCTTCAAAGTTACCTTTCAATGTTATTTTGGACCAGGTTCGAGATTCAATTTCTGTCTCGAAATTGCATAAATTGCACCTGCTGACAAGAAAGGACTTATGTAATGTTGAAAAGTCATATAATTTATGTTCTGAAGCCATAAGACATCAGAATGATGCTACAAGTGTAGAGGCATAGATTAATGAAATGAAACAAGAAGGTAACATGTGCGTACTTTTTACGAACCTCAGGATATAGTTGTTGAAGAACATTGTGAATTGAAAAAAGTTGATTTTATATTAATTATAATGAATCAGGCTTAGTGTGAGATTTGGAAGAAGTTTTGTTCGATTGCATTTGTCTTGATAGTACACATGGCATGAATATAGTTATGACTTTCAATTAACAACTTTGCTTATAATTGATGACATACGTCAAGGGTTTCCTTGCGCTTTTTTACTTTCAAATAGAGTGGACAAAGAAGTACTAAAAGTTTTTTTTTCCATGTAAAAGTGTATTCCAATGTTAATGCTCCTCGGGTCTTTACGGCAGATATTGTAGTCTTTTCACAATGCCTGAGTTGACATAATGGAGAAACCAGCCAAATTAAATTAAAATTATTGATATGCATATATAATTTTTTTAGAATGAGGTCTATAAGTTTCTAAGGACCATTATGGAGGAAAGAGATGTAACTTCGTTTTGTAAAATGAAAGACGAATTTTGCAATACATTAGTAGCAGATCCAGATACACAAGAATTTGGGGAGTGTTTTACAAATTATTATACAAAGAATTGAGAATCTTGGGCCTATTGCTTTAGATTAAACTCTGGCATAAACACAAATAGGTATGCACGTCGAAAGGATGCATCACACTTTAAAGCATATATGTCTTGATGGGAAGTGTGTTAAAAGATTAGATAACGCTGTGTGCGCCATAATAAAGTTATTTGACAGAATAATTATTATAAATAAAGGCAAAATTACCAGCAAATTACGAGATATTCGCCAGAGACACAAAACAAGCCTTAATTTAAATCCTGACCTGGTGATAGAGGTTGAAGATGGGTGGGAAGTGTTCTCCTTAAAAAGACAAGAGATGTACCACATAAAAGTAGTAAACCTAGGTTGTAAATGCCAGTTAATCTGCAAGGAATGTGATGTGTGCCTATACAAATATTCTTGTTCTTGCATTGACTTATAAATAAAAAGGGTTATATGCAAACATATTCACCTTCTTGGGAGGAAGATTATTGATGACGTACAATCCCGCATGGAACAGAATTTGTCTGGTAAGAAATTTAATAACAATATAATCTAATCTTTTTATAATTGACTGTTTATTAACGTGAAGATAAGGATGCCCACTATGGATCTCAGAAAGAATGGATCAGTTAAATGGAACAAAGTTAATTTGAATGTAGAAATTTAATAACAATATAATCTAATCTTTTTTTATAATTTCCAGACCTGATTTTATTCTCTACACCGTGTCCAAGATAAGGATGCCCACTATAGGGATCTCAGAAACGGTAAGAGATGGAAGGTCGGTTAAATGGAACAAAAGTTACGCATTTGAGAGGATGTATTTATGGTCTTTGTAGAACTCGAATATCTCTTTTAGTTTTTGAGATATTTGAAAAAAAATGAATTTTCTGATTTTCGTTTTCATTTTTTTCTGACCTAATTTGAAGAGCTATCAAGAAAAGAAGAGCACATTTTCATTGCCACTTTTCTAGCTCTACTTAATGCTGTTATGTTAATGTTAAAGAAATTGAAAAGGAATACATTAATAAAGAGCATATTATGGATGTCGTTTGTGAGGAATTGATTATACGTAGGAGTGGAGACTCGTGGGATGAATCTGATTTTATATCAGATTATGATATCGAAGAAATAAGTGTAGAGTAATTCTGTAATATTTTATTGTATTTATTTTGTTAATTTCACATTGCACATGTGTTGTTCATGTTCTTAGATATGTTTCTAAGGCACTTTAACTTCTTAAGCACTTTTTAAACACTTAGTCTATGATCTACCAACATAACGTTTTCGTACCATAACCCTTTTTATAGTTCGCAGAGTTTTTATGCATTGTACCAATTATTATACATGTTCTACACATTAGTATTATTGTACTTCATGTAATCAATATCTGTTATGCGTTTAATTATATTGATTTATATTTAACACTAATATGTGTCGTGTTGACCTTTTTAACATGCTATTGCCATAGCTCAATGCTTTTATGAATACAACATCATTGTGCAAACCCCATAAAACCTGTTTTGTTGTATAAAAACCATCTATTTATATTCGTATATTATATTTTCCTCATAACAAATTATATAACTTCTTCAACTTTATTTGAACTTGCGTACTATCTAATATTTGAATTCGATAAAACTCTACCCCCTCTATTACACCTATTTATAACCATCGCAGTATACAACTGTTTAGACACGAATTATTTACCCTTAGAACTGTGGTTAATAATTAAAATGCGAATTACAACATTTTCGAGTAAATTTATGAACAAGTAACATAACCTTATATTTCACTTTTAACAATTAAATAAATGTTTTTTTTTTGTTCAAATTGTCCTAATTATAAAATATAAACATCATAATTAAGAGGTTATTAACTAAAAATTGTACAAAACGTAACTTTTACTTTTCTTAAAAAAAACTAATATTTTCCGGTTGAATAGTACACGGTCACGTGCTTTTTTTCGCGCAGCTTGGTGTCTTCGTATTTAGCGTTTAGTCTATTAATCATATACGTGTATATGGTATGAATAGACGCTTGTATGAAACACGCTTGCTGTCGGTAAAATCGTTCGACCTTGAACGAGCCAATGAAAATCATTTTAGTAAATAAATATGCACCATCCCAGGGTATATCCACGTAACTGCAATATTATTCGAGCTTAGCATATATGTATTTTATACATATATGGAGCTTAGAAATTTAATTTCAAATTTGTTGCCACAAGTGACAACCTGGGATGACACACTGTTATTGATTTGTTGCCACATGTGGCAACATGGGCGTGATTGGATTAATTCTTGATTTTATTGTGGCGTTGAATCTACGTTTTAAGTACGTTATCTTATTGTTTATCCCCGAAGAAGTGCCCGACACGTAACTGAATTTTCGTATCTATCCTCTATATCTAACAATGCTGTTGATAATAAAGTGTAAATAATGTTTTGAGAACAATGCATCGATTTACTTGCATGAGCTGTATCATTGTCGTGCTCTACATTTGTAGTTTAAATAGTTGTCCTTGAAACAGTTTACACATATTTTCATTTTTTTAACTTCCGCCCACCTATCTGAAACATTTAATTTAAAAAAAATCAGGACCACACTATAAGTAATGATCCCCTTTACATAAAAGACATGATGGTTTATTCGCTACGAGATGCGTGAACGCTTTTGTTTCGACCAATTTTCTTTGAGATCCTTTATTATTGGCTAAATCTAATTCTAAAGACTCCAAAACGTGCCACCCGCTAATTACAAATTGTAGTAATTCATCAATTGTAGGAAATGTATCTTTATTTCCAGTCGTTTCTTTCCAATGTCTTTTTGTGCTATTATCTAATTTACTTATTACTATATGAATTAAAATTGTATCCGTATTGAGTGCATCTAATTTTTCAAGAGGCCTAAATTGCTAGAAAAATTATCTACTAAATGTCTAAGCCCCTGATACGATACTTGCTTAACTATTTTTAGTTCAAAAATATTATTTACATGTGTATTTACTATGGCCTTTTTATTTTATAACGCTCTTAAGCATTTCCCAAGCAACCGCATAATTTACATCCGTAACCTCAAGTGAGTCTAACAAACGAGCCGCTTCGCCCCGTAGTGCCGATTTTAAATAATGGAATTTTTGAATCGCTGGTAACGATTCGTCTTTGTCAATCAATAAATTGAACGTGTCATAAAATTGCATCCATTGTTCATATTTGCCATCAAATTCAACTAGCTTTATATTAGGAAGTGTTATATTGCTACTTGCACTGTAATTATTAGGAATGCCCGGGTTATTGAACGTTTGGGAACACGTTGCTTGTGAATTGTTAGACAAAATCTCCCTTGCCTTTGTTGTACTTTCAAGGAATTTATCTTCGAATTCTACCTGTTGTTGACTTTCAAATGCATCCGTATTTTCCACAAAACATTCAATTTTGCATTGAATATTAATGAATTCTTGCCACAATAATTCGATTTTTCTAGTCGCCCGCTTAATTCCACAATAGACTTATTTGAATCAAAACTTTCATACGTGTGAAATCGTATCAGCTGCGCTTTAATTTGTTTACGTTTATTTACTAATAATTTAAATTCTAATAATTGCTGTCCTCTCTCGCGCTACCTGCAGTCTCCAACATATTGTATCGAATAATTGTATAATATTATCCAATAAATACGCTATAATACAAATGCCGCCCGCGATTGTTCAAACCAAAACCGATAGGTAAATGAAATAATGGAATAAACAGGAAGAGACTCACCAACGCTGCTTTCTTGCTACGCTTCCTGCTGTGAATTTTTCTTAATTACGCATCTTCATCAGGCTCGCTAGACCAATTGTTTCGGACTGGTATTTAAATAAAATAAATGTAGTGGACTATATATAAAAATGTTCTATTCACCACTGCTGCGTAACAAGTAGGTAATGCTTACAACAAAAAGAGGCGAAAAAGGTATATATTATGGAAAGTACCTGGACATTCCTTGTACTGACTTCCAAATACCCTCCGTCTTACGGTATTACTTATAAATAACGTTCCTGACTAATTGTAAGTAGGTACTACATAATATGCACAATACAAATGCAAAATAAAAATACTACCTGAAATCAAATTTAACCAAACAGACTTGAAACACGCACTTGATAAAGTGAAACGAGATAACGTAATAAAGGAAATGATATACATGAGAATACCACCAAAATAATAACCTAATTAAAATGACATTAGAAAACACAACTGCAGTAGTGAGAGTAGGAAATATAACAACAGAAAGCTTTGAAATAAAGGAAGGAGACACCTTATCGGCCCTACTTTTCAATATAACACTAGGTAATGCAATTAAAATGGCGAAAATAGACGGTACAATAAATGTCAAAAATACACAAATCATTGCTTATATAGATGATGTGGCAATCATAAGTAGAACAAAAGTAGGAAATAGTGAGAAAACAAAATACTGTACCGCGGCAGTGAATAAACTATAAGAGTGAGGAATCATGAGATAGAGAGTGTACGGAGTTTTAAATATTTAAGCACAAGGGGGTGTGTGCGCGTGCGTGCGTGTGCGTGCGCGCGTGTGTGTGGGTGCATGTGTGTGTTTGTGTGTATGTGGATGCATGCACGTGCGTACGTGCGTGTGGGCGTTCGTTCATGCGCGCATGGGTGCGTGCGTGCGTGTGGGTGTGCGCCGCGTGCGTGCGCACGTGTATGTGTGTAGAGGTACCATTTTTTGAATATATATATATATATATAAAAATGATTTGTGTTTTTAAGCACCCGGTATATATTCAAATATGTTATTTGAGTTAAATACTACGCAGTATTAAACTACCGTGGTATTATCGGTAGTAGTAATAGGCTGTGTATATCATTCAGTCAATAGTTCTGACGCAGTTTTTTTAGAATTTTTTGAAAACTAATGTGAACAGCTTGTAACTAGACAAACACACTATGTTATTGTAGTGGGCGATTTTAATATAAATTTAAATAAGTGCGGTACGTACTCTAAATGTTTAAACCATTCTTGACCGAAATAGCCTATTTTAGAATCAACACATATATCACATAATGCACATCAATCACTAATAGACTTAGTTATCAGTAACCACAGGACAATTAATTGTGAATTAATAAAACAGCAAGTATTTAATAATCACTCGTTGATAAGGCATTAATACTGGAGGTAATGAACATTTGTTAAACTTTAATTGCCGCCAAAAATTTGTGATGTAAATAATTTTAAAAACTTAGTAAGTAATATAAAATATAATTATAGTGAGATATTATCTCACGAAAAATTAATATTAGTCTACGGGAAAGTGCAAACCGTGGTTTACGATAGA
Source organism: Vesta saturnalis (assembly GCA_036346205.1). NCBI lineage: Eukaryota > Metazoa > Arthropoda > Insecta > Coleoptera > Lampyridae > Vesta > Vesta saturnalis. The sequence continues at coordinate 224,008 of JARFJB010002190.1, forward strand.
TCTCTTAGATAAGATAAAGACACGTGACAAGAGCAAGTAAAGACTGGGTAGAACATAAGAACTGTAGAAATATAGAAGTAAATGAAATCAGAAATGCAAAAGTGTAATACTACCAACAAGCTGTGGACCAAATGAAAATGTCTCCAAACTCATGTGGAAAATTGTGGATAGTATTAAACAAATTATACAGAACATGCCAACGAGGGACGATGAGTTGTACACGAGAAATACAATTATTGCATTTCAAGAATTTAAATTAATTACTAAGGAAGAATTGAGAAATGAAATTGTTACTCTTCCAAATAAGGGAAGACCAGATGAATTAACAATAGAAATCTTCAAAATGGTGTTTGACGAATTGGCAAATCTCCTACTAAATTTAATTAACAGTTGACTCGAAATAGGTGTAGTTCCAGAAAAATACACCTCCAGATACAGCACAAATAATAGAAAAAATTGTTTATAAACAATTACTAGACTATGTAGACCAAAATAAGTTCTTAATCAAGTACCAATCAGGTTTCCGACAAATTCACAGCGGTGAAGCTACATTCCAGTACATATTGAACAGCTGGATAGATAATAATGATAACGACTTATTAACTATTGTTGTACATTTGGACTTCGAGCGAGCCTTTGAAACAACAGACATAGACAGATTTATGAAAAAACTGCAAATGTATGGAATTAGAGATGCAGTGTTGCGCTGGTTTGCAAACTACCTTTCAAACAGGAAACAAAATGTTACATGTGTAAAAATGCAGTCAGAAGAAATGCAAATTAATTGTGGAGTACCTCAAGGAAGCATCCTAGGCCCACCATTATTCATATTGTATATAAATCACTTAGCAAACATAATAAAACATTGCAACTTTCACACCTCCGCAGACCATACAGCATTATACATATCCGGCACTAATACAAAAAGTGTGCAAATGAATCGATCAGAATATAAGTAAATGGCTGGAAAGAAGCAAACTAAAACTCAATACAAGGTAATGGATGTTGTGGAAGGAAAAACGGAAAGTAGAATGGATGAATGACGGTTTTAGTATAAAAATAAAACTACAGAAATAGTAAATTCTTTCAAATATCTAGGTATAATGGTAGATAATAAGTTAAATTTCAGTGAACACATAGAATATATTATCTTTCTAAAATATTTTCATCAAAATGGCACTTCGGTTATGCCGGAAGTGACCATTAACTTTTTTAAATAGAGCCATATATTTTTGTTACCGCCATTAGATTCCTTACTCAATTTGCTACATTTTTAGCTTATTTTTATTTAGTTGCCATGGTTACGGAGATATAACAACTTTTGTGAAAAAATGTCGACTTGCAAGGGTTTATTTGAAAAATCATAACTTTTGAACCATTAATTCTACTGAAATAAATAAAAAACTCATTAATTGCACAAGAATTACTCTATCTGCTGAGTGGTCGGTAAATTCTGTAGCTTTATTAGAAAAGTCACAAGAATTTCGTAAACTTGTTTAATATCGATAAAATGAACTATTTTTGAGAAAAAAAACAATGAACTAATTAATGTTTTACAATTAATAAATTATTAAAAAAAATTAAGCCAGTGTTTTTTCGAATTTTTATGAGAAAACACTCTTTTAATAATAAATTAGGAAAACCAAATTAAACATATTAATTATTTAAAAAATGTTGCAAACTTATGGGAGTTTATTGACCCACGAGGTATAATGTTATTTCTTGTTCATTTTATCGACCTGACGCCTTTCGATTTTTACCTGTGGGGACACCTCAAAACCTTGGTGTATTCCAGTCCGGTTGATACTAGGGGGGAGCTTCTACAGAGAATCACGTTTCATTGTGATGTGCTAAGGAACAATGTGGTGTTATTGTGGCGGGTACAGCAGTCCTCAATTCGTCGTGCTCGCGAATGTATCAGACTTAACGGAGCCCATGTTGAACCCACTTATGAAGTTTTTAATTAAATGAAAATGAAACATAAATTCGTTTATTATTTTTTTTCTCGAAAATAGTTAATTTTATCGATATTAAATAAGTATACCTCTTTTTTAGAGAAAGGTTTAAACCACCCAAATATTCTATCAGTTCTGTCACTACAACGAATACGAACTGTAATTTAGCATTATTTTCGCCGATCTAGGCCGGAAAACGCATAGTTTCCAGACGCATTTGTGGTCTGCATATACCCTATTACAGAACGAAGACACAAAAAGATACTTATTGAATGATATCAAAATATAAAATCTCCCACTTCATAATTATAGAAAAGTGTTTATATTTTATTTACAGGTATTGTAATTGAGAAATTAAGGACTTTAGCGTACAGTATCATACATCTACTCTGTGATACACAATATCGTATTATTTAAATTACACTATTAAAAATCAGTAAGAGGCCATATAACCTGTGAAAATGTATTTTTTCTGTATTGTTTGACGGAGAAACAGACGTACATCCGTACGCAGAACAGTACATGGGCATTTGGTTGAGTTAAGCTTATTTTACTTTAAAATTACTTAAAAAACGAAAACAATTAAATGACACCACTAAACTTCATAAGCGCACAAGGGTAAGACAAGCGAAGAAATACAGACAATACTATGTGTATCTCTCTTCCACGGTGGCTTCAAAACGTCTCTCATAAACAAACGTAGAATTGGCATTGCAGTTTGTATCAGGGTTGTCAGATGTGGCGATTTATCGCCATTTTGGCTAAGTTGCTTTCATACAAATTTGTATTTATGTGATTGGTTCCTGTAAACAATTTTTTAGCGACGAAGTCTTGCTGTCGTGTGCTTATAACTTTGCATGTTGCAGCATGCGCGTCACGCGTGTTCCTACGTTCAGCACGAGCACGTTTTCGCGTATATACTTAAGTAAATTTTGTGGTTGTGTTTTGCAAATTCTAATTTTTTGCAGTACTTTGTACTTTTCTTTTTGAATTTCCGCCACTCCAATAGCGCTTGATTATTTTGCCAACATGGGAAAATGTGGAAAAGATGCACGTAAATACAAAACGTGGTGGGAGTTGCAGGATTGGGTTAAATGTTTGTGTATTTAACTTAATTTTTTAGACTGTTAATGATTTAGATTCTGTCTTAACATGATACTTTGTTGTGTAACATGGCTTTGTTCAGCTGTAACTCTCATCTTCGTGTACATAAAGCCGATTTACTCAAACATACTGTTACAAAATGTCACCAAGACCGAATGAAAATGCTCCGGACTCTATCACTGGACCATGGTACAATAGATTCTCATTTAATAATTATTGGAGTAACAAACATAGAAGAAGAAACAGATTTACATCTTGCAGTTTATATAGTAATGCATACAGCCATCAGAAATGTAGATCACCTGACCGATTTGTTAAGTAGCATTGGCAGGGGACTTTGGCCAATAGTTGCGTATTTTAAAGACGCCATTGACTCTTATGCATTTAAAGAATTAGCAGACTTTGTTTTAACTGTCTTAAGTTTGCCATCTAGTAATGCATTTGAACGATCTTTTTCAATAATGAATGCAACTAAAACTAAATGAGATGATGTTTACGATCTCTTTGAAACTGACGATTTTCCTTGTATATCTGTTTCTGATACTACTGTAATTTGCAATACTTGATAATTTTTTGTTTGCTAGTTTGCTAAATAAAATTAGACGAAGTCTGTTTGTTTATCAGTTTGTATTCATAATGTGCTTACCTATACCTATGTTTTATACAAAGAGTTTTATGTAACTTGGGTATTTTTTGCTACCTTTGTTATTTGGTTTGACGGGATATCTGTTTTGAAGTCTGGCAACCCTGGTTTGAATTGTGTTCAATGGTTATTCAACTTTGTGATAGAATTGGCACATCCACAAGAATGACGTGCCGTTTGGTTGACAGATAGAGTCACAATTTATAACCTATAATTGCAGTTTATTTGCAATAATGCCTAAAAAGAAAACAGGCCAACGTAAAAAAGCCGAAAAACAAAAATTAAGGCAAAAAGAAATTCGTACGTCAAGAGATAATGTAGGTATAGCCCAACATCCATGCAACGCGGTTATGGAATGTGAAAAATGCAACAGGTTCACATACCTTATTTCCATATTTGAACTAAGTATACTCATTTATTAATTTTTAAGAAAACAAAAAAACCGGGCCTTTTGTTATTTTTGTCAAAACTTACAAAGACTTCCAATGTGTGCTCAATGTGGTAAGACAAAATGTATGGCAAAATCAGGAGATTGTGTAATTCGTCATCCAGGAATCTTTACTACTGGCTTAAATATGATTGTGTGTAATTTATATTTAAATATTTAGTCTACATGATTATTTTGCAGGGTGCGATTTGCGATTTTTGTGAAGCATGGGTTTGTCATGGAAGGCGTTGCCTACAAACTCATGCATGCTCTTGCCCTATGCAAGATTCAGTTTGTGTTGAATGTGAAAGAGGAGTTTGGGATCACGGTGGTCGCATTTTTAGGTGTTCTTTTTGTGAAAACTTTCTTTGTGAAGATGACCAATTTGAACATCAAGCATCATGTCAAGTGTTAGAATCAGAAAATTACAAATGTATATGAATTAGCGATAGCTCAAGTTATGAACTATTAATTTTTCATTCTAGGTCAGTCATGTAATAAATTGGGGCAGTATTCTTGTTTAAGATGTAAAACATGTTTCTGCGAAGATCATGTGCGTCGGAAAGGTTTTAAATATGAAAAAAATAAAGCTTTGCCATGCCCTAAATGTGGATATGACACTTCTCAAACAAAAGATCTGAGCATGTCTAGTGAGTACCAAATAAGTCTAATCATATTGATTATAATATGAAAATGTAAACTTTCAACATTATTACGGATATTTAAAACACTTAGCTTTTTTTAATGGTGTATATTTGTATTTATGTTATACAAATCTAAATGGTTGATAACATTTACAGTTATCTTAGTAGTAAGTAATATAATCTTTCAGAATTAAAGATGTTGAAATAAATTTATGAAATTTGAAATATACACCATTAAAAAACCCAAAAAGCTAAGTATTTTAAATATTGATTGTAAAATTGCATATTTTAGCTCGTAGTCATAAATTTGGAAGGCAAGGTCAAGCTACATTTGAAGATTATGGGAATAGCAGTGGTGATTATGATTATGAACCTAATTATGATCATGATGATGAGGAAGATTATGAAGAGGAGGAAGAAACTAGTGAAGAATCATCAGAAGAACAAGAAAATGAACAATCTACTTAAAAGTGTTTTGTAATAGAGTATGTTGAATACACAAATCATATTTTATTGAACTATACATGAAATCTGTTAATATTTACCAATATTAAAAATCCTGTACTGAAACTGTTTATTCACTTGTTTATATTTTCAGTATTTATATCAATGTAACTAAAAATCCACGTAAAAAGTAAAGTTATCCAAAATTAGAAATAATAATTCAATTTGCACTTCATTAGGAGTAAGTGGAGAAATTGTAGATAAATGTGTATGCTTATCCCATTATTGAACTTTGACTCTATGTTCCGTCATAAAGGGAAAGTAATTAGAACTTCTTCGAGTGCTTATCCATTTCGGGTGTGGGCGACCATCATAGCTATTCTAACTTTATTCACTGCTATCCAGAGTAGTTGTGTGGAGCTCTTGCCAAACTTTGTTCTTAAGTTGCCAAGCCATGAGACTCTTCTGCAAGTTCCCTCCTGCTATCTATTTTTCCGTGCAGGATGTTTTAGCAGTCCATAATGTGGATTCCTCATGATATGGCCCAAATACTGAACCTTTCTATATTTGACAATGTTGACAAATTCTGTGGTTTTGTTCATTCTTTGTAGCACTTTAACGTTGGTCACTTTTTGGGTCCACGGTATCTTAAGGATCCTCCCGTAGAGCCAGAGTTAAAAGGCTTCGAGTTGTATGGTTTGTTTAGGATTCCACTTCGTGTAACAAGACAGAAATCATAACATCTGAGGAGTCTCAGTTTGGTTTCTAATGTTAAATTGTGACGCTCCTCCAATGTGGTTCTTGATCTCCTGCGTATTGTCCGATGACTCATTGATGCTGATTCCAAGGTATGTGTGCTTTGAGAATATAATTCTTGATTTATGTATAGGTTAACCCCACTGATTTGTTTTTTGCTGACTATCGTAAACTTGGTTTTAGAAGTGTTTGTCTAGTCCATACTGTCTGACTCCTCGCAGGATTTCCACTCCTTCTGTATGTTCACCCTCAATTCTTTAGATGGTTATTTGGCTCCCATACATATTTGATATTATTTTGAGTTCTCTACTATCAATTCCCGTCTGTTAGGCATGGAAACACATCATGGCTGACATCTCTGCATTTTTGAAAGAAGACCTGAACACTGAAAAGCACATCTGGTGTTTCGACTGCGTTACGAAAACCAAACTGATTCGGGGTATTTCTTCTTCATACAAATGGTATATTCTTCTGTCAATGACTTTGAGAAAGAGCTTCAATTCGTGGCTCATCATAAGCTCGATAGTCACCGCCTAGTTTTTATTGGAAATATTTATATTTTGTCGGATCCCATAAGTTTAGAAAACAAAAAATGGTTGTTCTTCTATCTGTCAATTTTATTTTTTATAGACATGTAATAGATATTTATCTATTAAGGGCATAATCAGAAGATTATGGCTCGAGGGAATGTTAAAAGCCCGACGTGAAGCGGAGGGCTTTTATATTCCTGAGAGCCAAGTTTTTAAATGCAAATGCAGTGAAATAAAATCGACAGTAGGCTATAATTTGTTGTTACTAAGATACTGTGATATTGCTATTATATGATATGTCATGTGTTTGCTGTCAATCATGCTGCTTAGCATCAATGACATTTCCGTGCTATAAAGACCACATTACGCCCGCATTTGGAGGCGTATAAAGTGTTGTTCTTGCCGCATGTATTTTTTATTCTGCTAAAATAAACCTTTAATGTTTGTGTTTGAGTGCACCTCTGCTAAAAGGTTATGGGCCCAGAATCTAATTTAAAGTTTTCGTGATTCAATTTATTTTTTACTTCCTTAAATATGAGTGATTCAAATTCTATAAATCTTTTACCTACACTAAAATTAAAGGGAAAAGAAACTTACCAAGAAGTTCCAAATTAAGAACATTTTAACTTTAAATGGGTTATGGTTTGCTATCCAAGGATATCCAAACTCAGATACTTCAAACAAAGAAAAACGAAACAGGCAAGATGAAAAAGCTTTAGCTAAAATAAATTAGGTGTTGACAGGTGCGTATTTCCCATATTAACTTCGTGCAAAAATGCAAAAGATGCTTGGAAAACACTTGATAAGGCTTATGAGGATCAGGGTCTATACAGTCGCCTAAAAATATTTCGACGACTGTGTGCAATTAGTCTTTTAGATTATAAATCCATGGAGGACTATGTAAATGAATGCTTAAGTTTGACACAGCAGCTCAAAGCCATGAACAAGCAGTTGGATGATGAATTTTTAGCAGTAATAATGCTTTCTGGCCTTACTCGGGAATATGATCCAATGATAAATGGCTCTCGAAAATTGATATCAAACCATTACAAGTGATCTCATAAAGCAAAAATTATTACAAGATGATAAATATGTAAATATGAAGACTCAAAATAATGCACTATTCTCAGGAACCAAGAAGCCTTAGTGCAATTACTGTAAGAAAAATACTCACTGGAAGTCAGAGTGCAGAAAACTTGCTTCTAAAGGCTCAAAGGATTCAAAAAATGTCCAATTCTCAGACTAGTAATACTAATAAGAAGACCTCGCTGGTATTGGCCTCTTTGAATGGAACTAATTCTTATCCTTGCTTATGGTATATAGACAGTGGCTGCAGTAATCATATGTCTAATAACAAGGACACCCTAGTAAATCTTACTGATGCAAATAAAGGTCAAACTATTTATACCGCCAATAATGGTAAATTGAAATGTGGTGGTGCTGGTGATGTGACTGTCAAACTAACATATCGCGGCAGTGAGGTAACTATTACTGATGTTATGCATGTAGAGGACCTCTTCACAAATTTATTCTCTGTCGGATCTATTGTTGACAAACGCTTAAGGGTAGTTTTTGACCAATCAGGATGTCGTATACTGAATCAGCAACATATTAATGTTGAGGGAGAGATTATATAGCAACGGGTACCAATATAAGACGGGTCTTTGGTTTGGATTCCAGACCTGAAGTTGCCCATCTAGCTCAAGATTCTCAAACCGCTGACTTGTGGCATAGAAGATTATGACACTTTAATCACTTCAGAATGGACCTACTTAAAAACGATCTTGCTACAGGGATTCAATTTGTTCCTCAGAAACAGCCAAGAAAATGCAAATTTTGAATTCTTGGGAAACAATGCAGAAAGTTATTTCCTCCAACTAATGGTACGTTAGCTGCAAATATTCTGGATCTAGTGTTACTCAGACCTTATGGGCCCATTCCAAATAAGCTCATGGGGCGGTGCAAGGTATATCTTTACTCTCATTGACGACCATTCAAGAAAGGTTTTTGCATATTTTTTTGAAAACCAAAGACGAAGTTTCGGACTTTTTTAGAATTTAAATTAATGGTTGAAAATCAGTGTGAACTCAAAATAAAGGCACTGAGAACAGATAATGGTTCTGAGCATTGCAATAAAATTATTAGATATTTTGAAAAGCAATGGAATAACGCATCAGCTAACATTTCCATAATCCAGAAAATAATTCTTTTTCTGAGAGGTATAATCGCACGATCTTGGATAAGATGCGTACAATGCTCCAAGGTGCCGATTGCAACCAGTGTATGTGGGCAGAAGCCGCCAATACCGCGGTATATCTGATTAACAGATCGCCTTCTAAAAAAATTCCAGAAAAAACTCCTGAAGAAATATGGACTGGGGAGAAGGTTGGTCTATCATACGTGAGAGTCTTTGGCTCTACCACCTATGCTCACATTCTATCAGAGAAACGTAAAAAGTTAGATCCTAAAAACAAAAAATATATTTTGGTAGGATATGAGCATACTAAAGCCTACAGACTGTTTGATCCCGTAACTCATAAAGCCGTAACATCCTGTGGTGTAATTTTTTTGGAGGAAGAGATGCTGCAAATCTCTTCTGTCAACGATCCAGTGAATTCCAATTTTAAAGATGACTCTCAGATGTCGTGTTTCTTCTAATCTTGCAACAAAATGAATTGGAAAATACTGAAAACTCTACTATGAGGGTGACAATTATCATCGAGTCAAGACCAGACTTCAGATTCAGAAAGCTCTGAACCTTCGAATGAAGAAAACGAAGATGATCAATTTGGGCCTCCATCAAGATTATATCAACCAAGCTCGGAAGAACACAACCCTGAACTAGAGCCCGGTGAAATACGTAAGCCCACTAACTTTTCCTGATTTTGTATCATATTTTTGTACAGAAGAATCATATACTTTTAAAAATGCAACGGCTTTTTCTGAATGTAAAAATTGGCACTCAGCAAAGAAATTAGAGTATTATTCTTTAATTAGAAACTTTGGTCCTCGTAGACAGGCCCACGAGTCATAATGTTATTAAATGCAAATGGGTTTTTAAAATAAAACGTAATTCTAACAAACTCTACAAAAGTAGAGTGGTAGCTAAAGGCTGGATTAGATTACAATTATGAGACTTATTCGCATGTAATTACGTATAGCTCTTTACAGTTGCTGTTTGCCCTAGGAGCAGAATTTAACCTAAATATAGACCACTTAGATGTGGAGAATGCATTTTTACACGCTAATTTAAACGAAACCATTTATATGGAAAAACCGGGAGGTTTTGTTCAATATGAACAAGAAAATAAAGTTTGTAAATTAACAAAACCTATTTACGGTTTAAAGCAATCATCACGTACTTGGTAACAAGAAACTAAAAATGTTATGATTTGCCAAAATTTTAAACAAAGCGAACATGAGCCCTGATGCATGATTGATGATAAAAATGTAATTATTATGGCTCTGTATGCTAACGATTTCTTTGTTTTTTATGATAAGGATGAATTTAATATACTAATAGATGTATTAAACAATAATCTTACTATTAAGTATTTAGGGCCGACCACACATTCTTGGTATGTCTATAAGTCGTGATGAAGGTACTATAAAATTAAGTCTGTACATTGTAAATTTGTTAGAAAGATTTGATTTAAAAAATGTAAATTCTGTGGCAACACCTCTTGAGACTGGTTTAAAACTTCAAAAACCTCAAGATTCAAACTCGTTTGATAATTCTGTTTTGTATCAGGAACTGATAGGAAGCTTAACATATCTAAAATGGTTGTTATAATATAAAAATAATATAATATCTGTCAATTTTATTTTTTATAGACATGTAAAAGTGTTGTTCTTGCCGCATGTATTTTTTACTGTTCTGCTAAAATAAACTTTTAATGTTACTGTTTTTATTGTTTGTGTTTGAGTGCACCTCTGCTAAAAGTTTTGACCCTAGTTTCTTTAGTAAGGTCGTGAATTCCCACCTTAATGATACGGAGGGAATTCTGCCCGATTCATAGATGGGGTTGAATATTGCTGTGAATCATTTCAGTTTGAAAAATTCAGCTTGTATTTTGTCTAATCCAGCTGCTTTTCCCTCTTTCGTCTGTTTGATTGCTAGCTCAATTTCCTCCTTTAATATACCCGGTTCTTCGTTATTTGTTATAACTGGTTCTTCTATCTCTCTTGTATCATGGAACAGTTTTTCTAGATATTTTTCCATGAATCCTTTTGTTCATCTTTGCTGGCCACTTTCCGTCGTCATCCATCAGTTTGCCACACTTTTTTTTCAAATTTACCAGTTATTGCCTTTACCTTTCGGTGTACGTTGAAATCGTCGTATCTGCTCTGATAATACTCAACTTCCCGGCATTGTTCTTGTCTTTCTTTTTCTTTTGCTTTCTTTATTTTTGTTCTGATGGTGTTTTGCAGCACTTTATATTGTGATGCGTTGTCTTTTTCCCTTCTTCGTTGTTTCATCAGTTCCAAGATGTTATTCGTGATCCACGATGTTCTTTTTCTTTGGTCGAAGGCTAACAGTGAAAAATGTCAATCAAAGAGCAAATTTAACAAAATTTAATCAAATTATGATGTAAGCGTAAATTTGTGAAAAACTATCATTTGAAATTGATAAAAGCATTCACAAATAGAAACTTGGCATATCCATGGAAAATCTAACAAAGAAATGTTAATAATTGTGAATGTTTTTTTACAGTGAAATTACCATGTAGTACGTTTTATATAATTTTAATTTCAGCTACATATGTTAAATACCTAACATTAAATTAAAAATTTAAGAAATCCCCGACACAGGAAATTCTACTTCTAAAACCTTAAAAAAACAAATTTCCTTGAATCAAACCTAAGAACAGCCTCCATCAAGTCACCTTTCAAACAAAAAAAATAAATAAATCAAAAGCTTTAATAAAAAGTAAAATAATCCCTTCATCAACTAGAGTTATCTGATGATCTTCAAACGGCTGAACATATTTTCTTGAACTATAGCTAAAAACACTTTCGATCAACGCACTTTTCGAACAGAAAAATTAAATCAAAATCTGTTCCTCCATTTGGGAGCTACGATGTCATAGATAAATACACAGATACACACGTTAAACTTATAACACCCCTCGCTTTTCGTAGGAAAAACACAGAAAAAAAACCTAGACATACCAAAAGCTAAAATTAAAATTAAGACGTATCGTTGTCTTTGTATAATTATACTTACATCATAATTTGATTAAATTTTGTTAAATTTGCTCTTTGATTACGACATTCTTCACTGTTAGCCTTCGACTGTTTTTACTTGTCACATTCAAGGACGTTTAACAATATTTAATTTATTAATGATCTTATTCTTTACTAAAAATATATTCCATAGTTAGCTTTAAACAATTATCAAACTGTTATATTAATAGCAAGCTTATGTTTGAATTTTCATTTTATCATATTTCATAAATTTGACATAACACTTTAACAATTCTAAAAGTTTTTACTACTACTGAGGACGTGGAAACGTATAGAATTATAGTATATATATATATATATATATATATATATACACACACACACACACACACACACACACACACACACACACACACACACACACACACACACAGTTCGATCATTATTGTTTGACTCCTAGAACAGTACTACTGTTCCGCATCCTTAAAATGAAAATTGTGCTATGTCCAGTGGCGTAAATGGCAAAAACTTTCGTGAATGCCGAAATGCTTATTATGTAGGCGTACAAAAACTTGAAAAATTGTAATTTATGTTTACTTTGAATTAATACTTAATTTTTTTAAATTTAGCTTTATTTAATTATATTTACGGACATAATACAGTAACTTAAGTTGAGTATTTCGTCATCTCTCAAGTTGTTGTTGAACCATTGGTAATATGCTAAACGGTTTTGAAAATCTAAAGGTAGTAATTCTTGCACAACCGTTATTTTGTAAGGATGAAAATGTAATTGACGTTTGACTGCTTTATGGCATGTACCATAAGAAAGACCTGTAACAATTGCTTATATTGAAATATGCACAATGTTGTCAATCTAACTTTACGTATTTAATGTTTTGGTTTTCAATATTCTTTTTATTTTATTGCTTAAACATACAAGTCAATCATGTTTTGTATAATGCATAAAATACACGAATTAACATACTTTGAAACTCCTGGTTAATTTATTTTTTTGAAAAAAACTATTTTATTGTAATACAAATGTAGATAAAGGAATAATTGAAAAAGCAAAAATCTATGTACATTTATGAAATGTCAAAGTTGAAATAAATATTGGTGCCAAAATTGGTCTGTGCAGTATTGCTAGCTTGGAAACTATAAGAGATTGAAAGATGGTTAAATGGAGAAAGTTTTAGAGAATTTTGAGCCCACTAAAATACCATTCTGAAATCAAATACTTATTTTTCAAAATATTGGAGGAAAACTGAAAATCGACAATTTTTATTTTTAGCTATATCTCTTTTATTTGAACAGATATAAAAAAAAATTGCACTTTGCCATTGCCACTTTTTATCATCTATTGATTGGTGACAGAAAAAATTAATCCGACGTTTCGTCGATTTGAGACCATCATCAACTTTATTTTTTCATATGGGGCGGAAATTTGCTAATGGTATAAAATGATTCCTTTTTTATTCTAAATCTAACGATGTATAACACTTAATGATAATTCGACGTTTTGGCCCTCATTCTTGACATTTTAAATATTTCTTTTTTTTTATGAAACATTTTTGACAAAAAACTACCAAAGCAATTTATTCTGCAAATGTACATTTATTTCAACTCATAATTCATAATAGGACGTTTCGACTCATCAAAAGCATCATCAAGTAATCTCTTATGAACGGTAGCTACCTATTCGTAGATAACTATTTATTACGATATCGAAAAAGCCTTTCCAAACCTTGTCTTAAACAATGACAGATAAATAACTCTTTTATTAAGTTTAAATTTAAGTAAACTCCTAACAATACCTACATTTAGTTCAAGTGAAAATATTTAGAAAAATGTGAAAAATCCTATTAAAACACTTAAAAATTAATTACAGCTAAATAATGAATTCGATTATTGTAGATTTCTGGTAGTATGCTTTGATGAGTTTAAAACAATTATTGCATCATCAAGTAATCTCTTATGAACAGTAGCTACCTATTCGTAGATAACTATTTATTACGATATCGAAAAAGGCTTTCCAAAACTTGTCTTCAAAATACTCGAATGTTTACTTGGTATTCAAATAAATTGCTCAAGCAAAGGAGTGAAAATAATGGGGAATATTCAAAAAACACATAGTAGTTATTGGGGTATTATGTTATGTTAAATGTTACTCATTTAAACCATAAAATTATGACTAAAAAGTAATTAAAAAATATTTTTAGCAATGAATCATACATTTTACAACGCTACAATATCAAATAATTTTTATAGAGTTTTATGTTAATATTAAATGTATTTTACAGGATAATTATGAAACCGACATTAGTTCTACATACTATTATTTAAAATGTCGACCATTTTTTTCAATGCACTTTTCAAATTTTTTGCGACAGTTCTGGTTACTCGACGTTTTGTATTACGATTAATATTTTCAATAATATTAATAATTCGATGTTCCAGAACTTGCCTATTTTCTGGGGGATCAAATTCATACCCCTCATTTTTGACATACCTCCATAAATAAAAGTCTAATGGTGTAAGGTCCGGAGACCTAGCAGGCCAACGCACAGGACCACCGTTGAATATTATTTTTTCACCAAAAATCTCCCATAAAAATGCTCGGACTTCTCCTGAATTATGCGCGGGGCATCCATCTTGTTAGAACCACAAATTATTAAATTCTTCAGGGGGAACAGCTTCACGAATGGATGGAATGCTTTGGTTTTGCAACAATAAAAGGTATCGTTGGATTTAGAATTAAAAAAGGAATCATTTTATACCATTATCTAATTTCCGCCCCATATGAAAAAATAAAGTTGATGATGGTTTCTAATCGACGAAACGTCGGATTAATTTTTTTCTGTCACCAATCAATAGAGGATAAAAAGTGGCAATGGCAAAGTGTAATTTATTTTTTTTATATCTGTTCAAACAAAAGAGATAAAGCTCAAAATAAAAATTGTCGATTTTCAGTTTTTTTCAAATATTTTGAAAAACATTTGAGATAGCTTTGATTTCAAAATGACATCTATGGGGACTCAAAATTCTCTAACACTTTCTCCATTTAACCGTCTTTCGATCTCTTATAGTTTCCAATAGTGTCCAATTTTGGACACACTGTATATATAAGTTTTTCTTCAGAAAACTGAGGTTGCAGTCAAATTTGTTTAGGCTTTAATTAATCTAAACACTCTTTGATATTCATCTAGCTTTCGGAAACTTTTATTTCCATTATCAAGATATTCTGCAATGTCATAAGATATTACCATTAAATTAATATTATACAACTTACAATCGTGAGATTACAAACAAAACTATACTAACATACAATAAAAAACACCCAACAACAATTTTCAATTAAAATATATTAAAATAGTAAAGTATCAGCCATGCCATTCGTAATGCTTTTATACAACTTTTATTTATATATTTAATAAATTTACATCGATTGGGGCTTGTATCTCGATAGTGCAGTTGGTTGGCGCGGTACTCTAGCAAAATACAGATCGAAATTAATAATAATTTTTAATTACATATTTACTTTTGAACTTATTCGTTCATAACAAAACTTAAAATAATTTTATATTGGTCAAGTTGCTTTGGGATGTGTAAATGTGCGATAATGCAGGCTCACATTCCATTAAAATAAGTTATTTGATTGTAATCTCATATTTAGAATTTATATCAGTTCTTAGTTTTACATAGCGCAGTTGGTTAGCGCGGTACTCCAGCAAAGTACAGGTCGTAGGTTCAAATCCTACTTGAGGTAAATTTTTTATCTATGTAATAAAATACTTATCTTTTTTGGGGTTTTTTAATGGTGTACTTTAAATTATACAATCTAAACGTTTCGATAACACTTACAGTTATCTTCGTCAGTAGTAATGTTTGTTAAAAATTGTTAAAGATGTTGTAAACAATTTTGTCAAATTTGAAAAATTAAAACATAAACATAAGCCTGCTATTAATATAACAGTTTGAGAAACGTATAAAGCCAATTACAAAATTTTAGTAAAAAAAACAAAAAAGATAAGTATTTTATTATGAGAGTTAATGGTGAAAGTTTACATTTTCATATTTTTATCTATGTGTTTAATAAAATTAATAATAATTTTTAATTACATATTTACTTTTGAACTTATTCGTTCGAAACAAAACTTAAAATAATCTAGTCTAATATTGTTTCGGAAGGTTCAATGCTATTGTAACGAAAAGAAAACAGCCCACTTCAGTTAATGTTCACTATGATACAAACATATGGGTGCATAACCTTACTTCAGTTGCACTTTGTGAAAAGTTAAGTAGCTACTATTTTATTTGCCTTTATGCTGAAATTAATCAGCGGATATTATTTTTATGTATTAAATGTACAAATAAATAAAGCTCTTATGTTAGGGTGACGAGAAATTTGACCAACCAAAAAGAGTATATTATAAGAAAATTTCTGTAGCTTCATATCGCACTAAAAAATTTATTCATTTATTGTGTAACAAAACAAAACTATTACATAATTGAACAACATATTTTAATCAAAGAAGATCATATAAAAACAAAATTAATGGAACTTCACTACACATTTTTATATATTGAGGAACTTTTTGCTTCTTGGAGCAATTGTCGGTTGTCTTTAATTTTATGAAAAGTCTTCGCATCGAAGATTCAAGTTTACTTTTACTTTCATTACTTTTTCCAAAGTAGTAACTTTTAGTTGAGACTTATTTCAGTCCAATAATTTCCGTAACGACTGAATATGCGTTCGCAATCGGCATTTGTTCCTGGCAAAGTAAAAATGAAACTAATAATTTTTTTTAATAACATGGATTTAACATTAACTTCGTCAGCACACTGAAGCACCTTTTCCCAATGACGTTTCAGGGGATAGGAATCTTTGTTCCATTTTCTTTAAGGCAATCTTCAATAACACAATATGTATCAAATAAATCATTGTCAGTGTCAGTTATTCGTGCAGATGATGGTAAATTTTTTGTAGCATTGTAAAAGTAGTTATAAGATTCTTGAAATTTTTCATAAGTTATAGTCTTATTTAACATGAACTGTTTCATTTGTTAGGCGCCTCTAAAGAATCTTTCTGTCCAATTTTCCAAATAAGTAATGATCTCTGTATAGAAATTTGTTGTAACAGAATGTACATAGTTGTTGTTTATTAATCCTTCTGTTAGCTTTCGCTGACTATTTGTTGCCGTAAACGTTATGAAATTTTCATCAAGCCAATTTTGACATTTTCTTACAAGACCAAAAAATTGCGAGTCAACCTCTATTGCACTAATGTCGTTCCTTTCGATTAGTTTAATAGTCTCATAGAACACATGAAATTGTGATGGTGAAAACAGTAACAAGAATTCGGAAGTTTCTCAACTGAAAACATTTGTCAGGACAAGAGATTTTTTGTCACTGACAAAATATGATTTTGAAGGTTCAAACATCAATATTCTATCCATACAAGGACTGAGCGAAAGCTATATATATATATATATATATATATATATATATATATATATATATATATATAGGGTTTTCCACGGTAGGCGTTCGTTATTTTATTTTTGAAAAACATTTCAGTTTCTGTAAAAAATCACATTAAAGTAGAAAATATTAATTAACAAGAAAATTGTCGATAATAAGTATAGGTAATGTTATAGCCAAACGATGCATAACTAAATGCTGCATCTATTCATCCAATAATATACAGGGTGTCTCATTTGAATTAACAAAGGTTTTCAACTTTGAAAATTGTTTAATAGTTCATCAAATTTTGAACACCATGTATGCAATAAATCAATTGTCAATGAGTATTTCAAAAGTATAATTCTTATGCTTCTGTCTACTCCAGAAGCACTTTCCATCAGTCAAAAATAAGTAAGACAAGCAGTGTTGAAAATAGGGTTAAATCTTTCAAAATTTTTGAAAGAATCAAGATATCTAAAAAACAGTTGAAAAAAGGTATAGGAAACCCTTATAAGACTTATCCTAAAATTTTGTCAAGAATCCAAAAATAAAATAATATACAGGGTGTTCCATTTAAAATAAGTAAGTTAGTGGCGACTTCCGATATAACCGGAAGTAACATGACCTTGAAAATATTTTAGAATGAAAGAGAATCTTAAATAACCCTTAAGTCCAAAAATTCAGATTTCTAAATTGTTTCTAACCACATAAACTTCTAACGAACGCCTACCGTGGAAAACCCTGATTATATATATATATATATATATATATATATATATATATATATATATATATATATATATATGCTACTTTAATTTCGTTCGGTAATCGTTTTTTTTTAAAGTTAGCTTCACCATGGCCATGCTAATGATTTTATTTTCTGCCTTTTTTGTAATCTTCTATGCGTCTATAACTCCTTAGCTTTGCAATTCATGCGTAATTTCTTCTACGGTACAATGAATTAGCTCAGAGCGCGTAATTATACCTATCGACTTATTAAGTCGGTCGTTTGATGATACAGTTTTTTTGCCTGGTATTTACTATAGCTTTTTTAATGTTTCCAGCTGTTCCTGTATCTACTTTTAGACTTAATAATCCAGGTCCCATTTTGTAATTTCTATATTGGCACCTACGCATTCAAATATTTTTTTGTGTGACGAATGGTGAGAGTTTCCTTTCGCAGTATTTATGATATGATATTTCTCTGTCACTTCTGATTTGCCTCCAATGTGTTTTCATCACTAATGTTGAATCTTTATCTGGTTCTATTGTGGTTGCGTGTTTTTTGTCGTGATTGCTGCTTGTGTCTTCTTCAACCTGTGCAAGTTCTTGTAAGTTACTACCCATATCTGTTTTGCTTCCTTCTTCTTGGTTAATCGTATTTATTTCCTGATCAAATTTTCCTATTTTATCTGTGTTTGACACTTTACTAATAACTTTGTTTTTTCAGAATTAACATCACGAGGACGTACGGGAGACCTTTGGATTTTTGTGCTCAACGCAAAAGGATTAACATCTTATTGCGGAACGAACTGTTGGTGTTGCTGTTCATCTAGCACCGGAGCCGACAGCGTTTAGTGTGTCGCCATGCCAATATCATTATCCTTGGTCAAGCATTTGTCTGTGGCACTAATCCGGCGAGGGTTGGCACTAACACCTTCGCCTTTGCGTTGGTCTTCAGGACGGCTCCGAGCCCCTGTTTGGACCCTTCCAACCGGTTACTCCCTATGTCATAGACTTGACCCTCCACAGGGTTGACGGCCAGCTTATAGGGTGTATAACGACCGATGAACACAATGAAGCCCTGATGAACCACTACTAAATTCATGATTGCGCTGTGCCACCGGGACTAACACAAACGTAAATCCTTTGGTAAACAGGTGAGGTCCTTAATAAATATATCAACATAAGACACGACTTGACAGAATGAGGTAATGGACAATCGGCAAGACAAGCACAGACGTAGGCATCCGAAATGCGACCAGCGTTAGCGTTACCTAGGGAGTACCACGTGGAGGTGCTGCTTCGACTTTATATCCTATTATTATTATTTGAGATTTACCTTTTAAGAGTCAAATAGTTGTTGAATATAATTGTCTTGTTCTTATGGTTTTTGTCTAATTATTGAAAAAAAAATAAATTATTGTATTCGAGAGCTGGTCGATATGCATCTGTGTTATGGTGCTGCTAATTACAAGGCTCGTGCAGCTGCTCGGTTGTATGGACAAAGATTTCCAAACAGAAGATTCCCACACCATGACACCTGTAGAACTGTTCATCGCAACTTATTCGAGTATGGAAATTTAAAAGGAAGGAAAAATTCAGGACGGGCTACTCGTAGAACAGGTGAAACTGATGAAAACATTTTAGATAGAGTTTATACACAGCCCTCAAAAAGTATGCGAGTGTTAGGTTTAGAATGTAGTGTGCCGCACACCAAGGCGTTTAAAGTTTTACGTGAACAAAATTTACATCCCATTCACTTATAGAAAGTATATGCACTATTGTTTCCCGACTATCCTCCGTGGCTGGCAAGATCGCCGGATTTAAATCCGTTAGATTTCTTTGTGTGGGTTATCTAAAAACCCGTGTTTATGCTGTTGAAATAAACCAAAACGTTATATTTTTAGCTGCTTAATCCGAGAAATATATAAAATTTTTAAAGTCAGTGGTGCACATTTTTTTGTCCGGGACGTCACTGGAACTTATAATTATATCTAGTTAGTGATAACTTAGTGTCTTATCACACTAAACTATATTGTTAAATTTCAACAAAATCAGAAAAAGGATCTTTGATATATTAATAAAAAAAACGATTTTTTTTTTGAACTTTGACACCCTGTATGTTGAAAACCACACTTTTTAGGACACACACAACTTTTCTACTTGAATTTGGTTCAGGAATGCGCCCTTGGAATTACTGCCTATTATTAAGTAACACCATATTAATATATATATATATATATATATATATATATATATATATATATATATATATATAGGACATTCGTTTAACTTCTCCCCATTGATCGATGAATGAAACGCGCACTTGTGTATGACTATCCTTTTCTACATATTGAATACAATGTACACTATTAGCTAACGTATTATTCCAAGAGTGTCGTTTTGTATGGCTCTTATTAACTCAAGTAACTAACAAGGATAACGTTAACAACGAAATTAAGTTTTCTTGTACGAACAGTTCTGATACCAACATTACCAACTTTAACTTAACTGCTTCACATAAATATAAATGTCATAATGTTTTATTTACGTATCGTAGATGTACTCACATAAAAGCATATTATTTTCAATAAAACTTAAAACGTAACAGATGAATTTTGGTAAGTTATTATATATTCTAAAATGTTGCAAAAATTTTGTAAAGAGGTATTTGTAGGTTAAGACCAATGAACTCTTCCAAAGAAAGGAAGTAATTGTTCCAATACTTTTCTACATAAAAGTGGCGATTATATATCTTTGACGGCAATACATTTGTGAGTTAATGGTTATTTATTTGATTTATTCATAAAGATTGAATTTTTTAGGAACGCTACTAATCATTATGCTTTGAGAAAACATTCGAATTGCAAAATACGTAATGATAATTTCAGTCATCGGTGTTTATTTATACACTTGTTTGTGTAGAAGATTATTATACTCCAATTCAAAATTATTGGTGTATTTAATGTAATTGAATTATAGTACTTTTTTAAACTTATTCAAAGTAGGTATCGTTCCAAACACAATATATAATAAAACGTAAATTTGTCCATTCACATTTAAACATGACTGTGTTGAAAATAATTTATTGTTATAAATTATAATGTTAATGTACAATAACATTCATTATATGTTATTATTATAATTATTATAGATTATTATTAAGTTTTTGGAGAAAACTGTTTGCGTTAAGAATTCAATTAAAAACAAGAAATTAATTGTTCACTACACTTCATTTTCTGTATCTGTGTTATCGTTTGGATGTATAATTGGATTGACTTGGACACCATAAACTTTTTCTTGTTCCCAAGACTTTAGAATTTCAGCTTCTGCAATATATTCTATTTGCAAATTTATGAGTTAATGGTTATTTATTTGATTTATTCATAAATATTGAATTTTTAAGAATGCTACTAATCATTATGCTTTGAGAAAATATTCGAATTGCAAAATACGGAATGATAATTTCAATAATCGGTGTTTATACACTTGTTTGTGTAGAAGATTATTATACTGCAATTCAAAATTATTGGTGTATTTAATGTAATTGAATTATAGCACTTTTTTAAACTTATTCAAAGTATCGTGTCGAATACATTATAACCAAGTGTTTCTTACTTATTGAGTACATACAAAAAATACACCATAATGTAATAAAACGTAAATTTGTTCATTCACATTTAAGCATGGCTGTGTTGAAAATAATTTATTGTTATAAATTATAATGTTTTAGTATACAATAACATACATTATATGTTGTAACGAACCGCAAGTCATTACTTCAAAATTTTTTTAATTAATTAATTATTTTACAATCAGCCCTCGTAAAAGAAATGATGTAAGCTTTCTTAGTATTCAAACACCTGCAAAACTTAATCTAATATTTCTTAGTATTCCGTATTACTCAGTCACTTACATATATTGCTCATTATTTCGTTTGATTGCACAACAATAATTAATTTGTTTCCACTCCAACGTAGATTTCATAAAACATCGAAAGTTTTATACGTCAGAGTAATCTCCGCCAATTACAAATAGGATTCCCCCAAACAGAAGCCGCCACCGCCTACTGAGGGTCCTCTATAAAAACCGCGTCGGGCACCTTAAGAATAATGAATAGTATTATATCTATCGGTAGATCTCTATCAATCGGTATTTAAAAACGCGCCCCGTAAACGCATCCCGCCGCCGAGAAGTATAGCCGTAACCGTAACCGACCAGCCGCCGTAGAAGAGTTCCGTCGCGCCACTTGAACGCATCCCGCCGCCGAGAATTATTTAGTTGGTTTTACCAGCTCCAGTATTAGTTAGTCCGGTTGACTAACTCCGAGTCCAGAAAACCTGCACGTGACGGTTGTTTGAAAGTAAATCGCCGCAGACCTAGTGATAGCCACCGCGAGTTTAGCTCTTTGAATTTGCCGAACGCGCATCGCGAACCTTTTGTAAATCGAAAGCTATCCTCGATCTTTGTGATTAACGACACGTAAGTCTGTAGAGTAACTCAGAACACCAACATAAACACAAACACACCAAACCCCCAGAGAGCGACGGGCTGGGTCCCGGAGCAGTCGGAATGACACAACACACACACACCAACCCCAGACAACCACGGGCAAAAGCCACGAGGTAGTCGGAGTGCTCTAGCGCAAACACACATCAACCCCCAGACAGCCACGGGCAAAAGCCACGAGGTAGTCGGGAGATAATAAACACCAGCACACACAAAAGCCCCCAGACCGCTACGGGCAAAAGCCACGTGGTAGTCGGGAGTATACACCCACCACGCTAACATATACCAACGAGAGCTAAGTAGGACTGTATAGACCTGCAGCTTTCATCAGTTACGCTCACTTACATTCTAAACACCTGAATTCACCAGCTCGCTGGAGAAGGACCGAAGTGCTGATAATCACAAATCGAATTAACCGTAGAGTATCCGTCAAAGACCTGTAGTAGAAGGAAACCGTCCCCCGATACCCACGCGCTTAGTAAACGAATTTCCAGAAAGCAATCAATTCATTGTTTTCCACCAGCTTATTCCGCAAGTATAAAAACCGCCTTTAATAAATACGCGTTTTGTGTGTATACCATTAAGTAACGTCGATTGTATCTACGTGAGATTTCTTTCATTGACATAGAAGAAATCACCACCATAAAATTACCGCCCAGTAGATAACGTGCGAATATATTATACAACCAAACGTGTATAATCCGCCTAGTCTAAATTTAATGCAAAAGTAAACCTCTGAAGAAGTCATATTTTCAAGCATAATACATCGCGAAAGTAAATTGCTCCACGAAGCATACGCGCTTGTCCGTCTTCCAGAAATTACTAAAGGTAAAGAGCCGCACGCACTTAGACCGGTACAACCGTCATGCGTACCACAAGTGAACTCGGGATATCGATTTTCACTAGTGACCTAGATTAGCGCACCCTCGTTTTGAATAACCAGTAGTTTGTTTATAAATTCTTTTCTTTTATAGACAGGGCCGTATCCAGCCTAAATAATTAATTAAACATTACGTTAATAATCATTTAAATATTACGGTCATTATTGAGTGTAACTAGGGAGCATTAAAATCTATTTTCCAGAAACGACTTCGACAAGAATAACCGCATTGAGCGAGTGGAAGGAAGGACGCCCCCGACGCCGCCGTCTCCAGCAGAACGTCCAGTTGTTTGTTATTATTACGTTTAGGTTAGTTGATTTAGAATAAGCTATATATATATATATATATATATATATATATATATATATATATATTAGATTTGTAGATATAGGAAAATATATTATTTTAAACCATTTTATTTTAATTATTTTATGTGGACAGTGTAGAGCTAAGATTAAAGATACCGACGAACCCACACCCCTCTTTAGTTTAAATACAAAGACCGATTGCAGTTTAGCCGCGGCAAATATAAAAATTGTAAGAAAGGACCTTACAATGTTATTATTATAGATTATTATTAAGTTTTTGGAGAAAACTGTTTGCGTTAAGAATTCAATTAAAAACAAGAAATTAAATGTTCACTACACTTCATCTTCTGTGTCTGTGTTATCGTTTGGATTTATAATAATTGGATTTACTTGGACATCATAAACTTTTTCTTGTTCCCAAGACTTTAGAATTTCAGCTTCTGCATGTTTAATCGTTTTTAACCAAACTGAAGTTTTGCTTATTCCCCATACCATTTCTATTGGGTTAAATTCACAGTGGTAAGGAGGTAAGCGTAAAATTTCGTGTCCATGTTCTCTAATAATATTATCGACCAAATATTGTTTCTCTTCCTTATGTAGCTTTGCTATATGTAGTAATTCCGTTTTAAATGCTTCTTTTTCATGAGTAATTTTTTTCCCCTAAGCCACTCTGTAATTTCTTCTTTTTTCCAATTTGTAGTTGGTTGGCGATTGACAATTTGTGAATGGTACGGAGCGTTATCCATAATGATTATAGATGGCTTTGTTAAGTTTGGCAAAAGTTGATTTGTTAACCATTTAACAAAGTTTTCCGAATTCATACAATCGTGATAATCGCTGCTTTTATTTGTGGTAGAGAATATAAGTTCTGCTCCTTCCACAAAGACATCTTCTGTTCCAGCATGTAGAACTACGGTAATTGGCCTACGAGGCATGTTGATATGCTACAAATGAAAACATAATTGTTATCTCTTTCTGTAAAACGAATTAATCTTTACCTTAAATGAACACTAGAAAGTAATGTGATTCTGAAAAGAACCGATCTTTTACAATATTAACTCAAGAAGGAATGAATAAACGAAGAAACAAACCAACCGGCGAGCGTACGTAACCTCAATCAACGTATAAGCAAATAAAGGAAAGTTGTTCTGTGGAAAGGTTGGTATCAGTGCTCATATTTTTGTTTTAAATTACAGACGACGGTCATTTCGTGATTTAATGCATACATGACGTCAGTTAAACGAATGAACTTATATATATATATATATATATATATATATATATATATATATATATATACATACATGCATATAAATTTTATATTTTAGTATCGACTGTGAAAATTATATTAATAAATTGTGTTTCGGGTAAAACATACTTTTATCTTCTAACCAATATTTTGCCGAGCTTTCACAAAATATATTTGCTTCGTCAGGAC
The DNA here is from genome assembly GCA_036346205.1 of Vesta saturnalis. Taxonomy (NCBI): domain Eukaryota; kingdom Metazoa; phylum Arthropoda; class Insecta; order Coleoptera; family Lampyridae; genus Vesta; species Vesta saturnalis. The sequence goes on from JARFJB010002190.1 coordinate 249,020, forward strand.
CCACAAGCAACTTAATAATAGGCAAAACAAATATAATATACATAAACTAAAGAACTTACAGAAATTAATTATAAATTTTAAAAGTCAAACAGTATTGACATAATAACAGGCAAGTATTAATATATGTAACATGAATTGTAAACCACAAGCACAAACATTCAAACACATACAATCTAACAAACATAAATTTATGTAAATAAATCTAATATTAGTTTCCAACTCTATTCTTATAATTTAAAATATTACTAAGTATAAATGATATTCAAACCATCAACATCGGTTTTTTTTATTAATGGCTGAATCCTCCACATAAATTTCGATCATTTCTAAAATAAGTCTTTTGTTTAATAATGTTTCATTTTATAGAATTTTGTAATTTTTAAAATTGAAAGAATAATTATAATTTAAAAAATGTTCTCCTAAACTACAACAAATTTTGTTAAGTCTGGAATCACCTTTGTGAGAATTTATTCTTAAATCCAAATTGCGTGAAGTTTGCATTATATAGCAAGAACTACAATATTGACAGTTAATTTTGTATACGTTAGATTTCTTTAAAGGGGATGTTACATCTTTTAATTTTGTAAATAACTGTTGTAATGAGTTAACAGGTTTTGTTGTAATTGTATATTCTGTATTTAATATTTTTTTAAAAATATTTATAATCTTCGATGTAACATTTGTGAATAAGTGGAAAACTTAAATATTTTTTATGATCAATAGTAAAGTTATTAGTAATACTAGAATCTTGAATTAAATGACTACTAAACAGTAGTTTATTTAACAATCTTTCAGGACATGAATTTTCTAAAAATATTTGTTTCAAGATCATTAAATTTTTATTAAGAAAGTGTGAATGCCGTATTTTGGTTTTTGAAATATAATACCACAAATATACACACTTTACATTGTTTGATTAACACCTATTCAATACTTGGCGAGGACGGATAGGGATCGAATAGTTAAACAGATGTAGCGGCTATATTTCTGAGGTCCATTTTGCTGAAGACACGAAATTTCCATTTGTAAAATAATAAAATCAATGTCATATATATATATATATATATATATATATATATATATATATATATATATATATGATATTGTACAATGTAAAGTTTATTACACAAATGTAAAGCGCTTGTTTATAAAGGCTTACGATAAAGTTTTAGTTATATTAAAATTAATTGTTTCTGATATTCTAAGATATAGTTTATATTCATTTGCTCGCTATATTAAGTATCTGATGTGGAACAGACGATATTGCAACCTACAAAGTGGAAATTAAAAGAAATGAAATAATACATTCTTTAGGATAATTACGCAATCTCTTTTATAATGCGTTCATTACGAAAATAGGCAACATCGTAAAAAACAGTAATGATTTGTCGGATAGCCGTTTAAAACTTAACGTCAAGGTGACATTTGAAGCCAACAAACAAAAAATTCATATCCTACGACGTGACAAAGAAAACATACCTATATACAATTTACGCGATTTAAATCTTATCTATTAATTATTAAGGCTTACTTGGGTTTGTCAAGAAACTTACAAGAAATGTAGATTTTTAAAAGATAATTATGCATCTTTTGTGAAACGATCATAATCAAAATAGGCAACGTTGTATATAACTAATGTCAGAGAAACGTTTAAATCTTCATGTCCGATTAGTGGGCAATGGACATCGATCCTAACCTGAAAAAATCCAAAACCGCCCGCTTTTATAAAAATACCGATAACACAGTTGAATTCTATTTAATTAATTTTAACGTGTTTGTATTAAGAAACTTTATAAAGAAAAGTTATGTAAAATTGAAATATCTTTAAAAACTATGCATACCAATCTTCCTATAAAGTTGATTGTTATTCAGAACAGATCATAAACTCTCATACAACTTAATTAATTTATAATTTTGTAATCTATAGGTTGGTATACTATTAGATATTTACGATGAGCAGTTTTTTCAGAAATATTTCATAAAAATCATCCACATACACGCACTCGCAGAAATATAGGTACACACGCGCACTCGTACAGACGCATGCACATAAAAGCATATACACACGCATACATCCGCGCACTAGCAAACCTGCTAACCCACACGCACCCGCGCTCACACACACGACGAAACTTTGTCAAACGTCGTGGAATAAGGTAAATAGGTCGATTTAACTATTGTGAAACAAGATCGATTGCATACCTTATATTACATATGTATAAGTAAATTGGATGATAAAAAATAAAGAATTTCAAACTGAACTGGGGTCGGAAATTTGAGATCCCATGAGTCAAAAAAATTGGTTCTAAAAATTTTATTTGACAAAAACTTTTGCAAACACTGCTATGGCAATGATTTCTTTCTTGTACCAGTACATCAAAACTATACAAAACATATTTTCACTTCGTCAATATGTGCACAATCCAATGGTTGCTATTCACTACTGTTTTGTCATGAAACCTATTTGTCTCCAAAACAATTGTCTGAACAATTCCATCGTGGAAGAATAAGTTGAAAAACTCTAGTGTATCTTCAACATTGCAATTCAAGGATGCTTAACTGGTGAATGGAAATCTCCGTGGGAGTGGTGAAAAATTCATTATATCCACTTTAGCCCACAGAGGAGCATTCCATAATGGTTGCACGTCATCCACTCTCCAGGAGAGGCTGAGAGAGTGTGCGCCTTCTTGCTGTTCCAAACAAAAATGTTCAATATTTGAGTCACCACAGAGCATTGTACCCTTAACAGAGCAAATGCAAATTGGCTGATATTATTGTCATCTATGGACAGGCATAATACTCGTTCACTTCTTCATCACTACAACCACAATATGTAGAACCTGAAACATTTTTTTTTATCGCATAACATAACACATAACATGTAACTAAAGGCTTAATAGTTGTAAAATTAAAAAAAAGATAAACATCAGTATAACATCCACAATTCGAGTTAACACAGTTGAAAAAAAATTTTAGTTGTACTCATTTGTAATGTCAATTAATAGTCAGCTTATTGCCGTTGCAAGTCAATCTTAACAAGTTCACCACAGAGCATTGTACCCTTAGTAGAGCAAATGCAAACTGGCTGATATTATTGTCATCTATGGACAGGCATAATACTCGTTCACTATAACCACAATATGTAGAACCTGAAAATTTTTTTTTTACTGCACAACAGATAACATGTAATTAAAGGCGTAATAGTTATGAAATTTAAAAAAAAGTTAAACATCAATATAACGCCCACAACTCGAGTTAACACAGTTTAAAAAATTTTTATTTGTATTCATTTGTAATGTCAATTAATAGTCAGCTTATTGCCGTTGAAAGTCAATCTTAACAAGTTAGCTACTACTTAAGAAATTTACAGGTTAGAGACGAAAGTTGCTGATTTTTTACAAGTTAGAGGTTTGTTCACATAGGCACTGATTAGAAACTTGCCTAAATCACCTACACCCAAACTGCTGACACAACGATCAGAAATAAGCAACAATTTTGTTGAATTACTGTACTAAACTTTCAAATAATATTTAGTAATCATTATAAATAATTACTAACATTTTAAAAATCAGTTGTATTACTATCACAAATATTAAAGGTCATGGTGCAATTATGAGGTTCATAAATCCTAAATTTTTCGAATCCATCATGTCTTGGTCCCGCGCATCCTGAATATTCTTTTGAAGCAAGTGGCATGGTATTCAGACATTCACTAATAGCATTGTTAACAGCAAACATTTTTTTTGGTCATCGTAGGTCTGTTGTTACCCGAGTCGTCCACATAACTTGTGGCAATAGCCGCTGATTTCCATCCTCATTTTGATGTAAAAATATTGCCACCTGAATCGACATCATGGTGGCTGTGGTCTGACGAAGAGTATGGCCAGTATACAATTCCGGATCTTTTAGTCCTAAATTCTTCGCAATTTTCTTTGGCATTCCACTAATCATATGTTGGCCAGCATTAAGAGAAATAGATTTACCTATCATCTGTTATAACAAAATTTCTTGTCTAACTTTTTGTTTCCCGCAATTTTACGAGATATTTGCAGTGTCTTCCATGTCGTTCATCTTCAAAGAAAGTAATTCATTGCATCCCGAAAATTCCAAAAATTGTAATAATTTTAGCAAGCAACCAATCATCATTAATACGTTTGCCTTTTTAGGGTAAATCACTTACAAACCTGTAAGCTTGAACATTTTCTTTCATTTCTAATCAGCTCTTCGACATGTTCCATTTGGACTAAACCTTGCAGACAGCGGATTTAGATAAACCAGCAGTCTTCTGTCACCCCAATTACCTTGCTTTTTTTTACCACTTTTTGAAGTCCGCGTATTCTCGCTCTTACCTTGAGGACGGTTTCTGTGGCAATAAATTTGCTACCACCCGGTCCCTTCGTTTTTTATAGCTTCTGGTACGTTCATTTTCAATAATTTGAATTGTGTGACTTGATTGTATTAGCAAAATAATAAACAATAAAATAAATGATAGGCGCCGTTGTCAGAGTAATGATTTCAAAGGTAATGAGACATTTTTGAAAATATAATTCTTATGAAAGAAAGGGAAAATTTAATTTCATTGAGTTTTTGGTTTACTTACAAATGAAAAACAAATAAAATATTATTATACATGCCACGCCAGATAACCATTTTTACTGGCTCACCAGACATCCTCGTCTACCACCAGTAAAAACTGATTTACCCGTCTTGTAATCTAACTAAACCAGTTAAGTTTTAAAATGAAAATGATTCACTTTATCTCACATAGATTTTAAATAGGTAAGGCTTTGTTCTAAAAAAATTTCAATTATAGTACACATACTGAGAACATAATAAAAGATATGCTTTTTAACGAATATTTTAATATGATTATTGTACCAATTGCTCAATTCATAAAACAACAGTTTATTTATTCATTTTTACAATTAGGTTAGAGTGAACCAGGTATAAGTGCAGTACACTTAAAATAATGTCCATAAACAATGATAAAATCGTTGGTAATATAAACATCTTATTTCAAGAAATATGTACATATATATATTAAAACAATAAATAAATCATTATACATGAATAATTTTGAAATAAAAATTTTGAATAACAATAAGCTACAACTTTTATTTCTAAGACAACAAAATTGATAAACACACTTAATCATGATAAACAATTACAAATACAATAAGAGATAATTTACCTTTGACCTATTTCATCAATATCATTAATCACAAATCTAACGTTTTTTCCAAGTAAAATACAATCTCGCAACAGAGAAAAAGAAAATTGGTTTAATTTTGATAAAACCTAAACAAAGCTTAGAGGAGAAATACAAAAGTATATCGGAATGCAAAATTATTGGCACACCTGAAAGTAAAATACTGCAATAAAACTTATGAAATTAAAAATGTGGAGCAATGAAAATGTGAAATAAAAAAGAGCAATAAATTTGCATGAGGTCATTTTATATTAAACTATTAATAATTCACAAAAACCCAGATACTGTATCACCATTTTATGTTCGTTATTTCACTTGTGTCTTTAAATGTTGTAAAAATTCATGATAAGATAAAGCAGTTTCTATTCGATCCTCAATTAAACGTTGTATAAAAACATTTCTATTTGGGCTATTTTCTCTAAGAACTTGAAGAGTAGCAACAAATGGTTTTTGATCATTTAAATAATTAATAAAGTTATTCAGTCTCTGGTTATGAAGTGTGTCTAAAATTGGCACACTGTACATTTGATCTGAAATAGCATTGTAGTTTGGAACTCCCAAAGCCTCAGTCAGAAAAACTTCTGAAACAGATGGCCCAACGAGAATAACCATGTGCTCACCCATATCCATAAGAAATGCACTTTTTGAGTCTAAACTTCTCGCCGTTAATTGTAAATGTGGTGGTTGAGGAATCGATTCACCATCCACATTTAAAACTGTATTTTGGTCTTCTAAGTTATGAATAGGATATAAATCCGGATAAATTTGTTGAATTAGTAAATATAACGGTAAAGTCTTCATATCGCACATTGCTTTCACCCTATCATCTAAACGTGTCGATGTCCCTGTTCGGAAAGCTGTATATTTTAATAAAGCAGATATATACAACGGTAAAAGTTTTAAGTGGTTTGATACTTGTAAACCAATTCCTTCACCACCTCCTAGATTTAAAGATAATTTATAACTTGATAATATGTCTATGGCAACATTAAGAAACGCTTCTCGAGCATCGGATAGACTAGAATGCATTGAGCGATCAACTGCCATTTTTGCTAAAAGTCCAACTATACACTGTTGATCAGCTGATGCAAGTACATCAGGTAGTGTAGATGTAACAGGAATGCATAATGTATGCACTCGTATCCGACGCTCTCCTTTACTTGAAGTATACAACAGTGCAACTTGAAAGCAAACTGTATGTAAATCTGACAGATTTTCATCAATCGAAACTTGCATTCCAAATCCAGCTTCAGGATTAACATTAGGTAATGATAATAAGTCAGTAGATCGAACAAAAAAGTTTCCGTGAAAACTATGAATAGATAAACCCCTAGTACACCTAATTCGCATAACTGCTTCAAAACCAATTTTTCTGGTTAAGTAACGTCTTAAGCTTCGTTCCAAATGCTCCGATTGAAGTATTCGAGAAGCTTTAAATAGTGGGAAATGATATATACATCCACCACTAAATCGAGATATACCAGAAATTGTTGCTAAATCCACATATTGAGAATTAAGAACAAAAAGATCCACAGCTATTTGTTGTCCACTGCATTCTAGAGACAACCTCTTATAGAAATCATTTGCTGGATTCAAATGATTAATTTCATTTCCAGCACGTTGATTCGGATCTTCTCTAACTGTTAATGCACCAGGACCAATGGTTGGTAAAGTGGCTTGGAAAACAGTAATACGGCCACCAGTACCACCAATCATTTTATGTGCAGCTTGTAATGCAGCACCGAGTGCTGACCCCGTATCATGACTATTATCAAACCTTGTTGGTAATTGAGCTAAAAAATCGGTGATTAATTCTTTTCGTTCTAGCAAGTTAACAACCAAATTGTCAGGGCAAGGCAAAAATACATCATCTATATCTAAAACTACCATCTCATGGGGTTGATTAAGACCTTCCGCAAGAGAATAAAAGTGTAATGCAGAGTTATAGGCAATAAATCCAATTTGTGTCCTTGCATCTCCAGGTAAATCGTTTAATGATGATGTTAAAACATTACAAAATGTGTGTAAGTAACCACTTTCAACAGCTGCATGTGATACATCAAGAAGGAATAAGTAAACTGCAGGTTGTGGCGGTCTAAGCATATATTCAGACGGAGCAATGTATTCTATTGTACTTGATTTTATTTCTGGCCTTCGTGAAGGATCACCATATGTTTTAGAAACTGGATCAAACTGAAACTCTTCTGGTAATTCGTTAACTCGATAACAAAGATTACATTTCCAACGTTTCATATCAACAAAAAATACAAATGGGTTGATGTATGTACGGCAAGCCCTACATCTAACTATTGTAGAACATTGAATAACAGGCAAATGGTCCAAATCTTTAAAAGGATGTATTAAAATTCCCAATGGTAAACGTGATTTGTGAAGTAATGAATTACTTTCCGGTATTTTAGTCATGGTGCAACGAAATATATCAGGGCTACAGTTTGCAGCATCTAAAAAGTCTTGTCCTAAACTAATACGCGGTGCTTCAAGCTTAGTTGGTGGTAAAATATTGGGGCACTGCAATAAATCGTAATTTTCGTGACCCCACATTTGATTAAATCCAGATTGTACTACACCACTTGTAAATGGTCTTTGATTTGGAAACGAACTTTGTTGTAATTGGGGCCCACTAAGGTTTTGATGCTGCTGTGATTGTAGATTATTTTGAAATTGGGGTGCTTGAGGATATCTATTAGTGTGGACATTTGTTTTAGGTGGAAGTTGTGAACTGATTAAAGGAGACGAAAGGGTTTGATTTATAGCTTGAGGTTGTAATGGGATTTGTGATAAGGTTGGATGGGGGGAAGATTGTAATGGAACTTGCGATAAACTGTTAAATTGTAAAGGAGGTTGTAGTGGAACTTGTGATAAAGTGTTAGAGTTTGGTTGAGGTGGTTGCATACCCATTGGTGGAAAAACTGGCAATACAGCACCCACTGTCTTATTTGGTTGAGCATGATTAAATAATAGACCTGATGAATTGTTCGGCACATTTGTTGTAATATTATTACCTGGAGGATTTTGTTTAAATGGAGATGCTTGGTACACATTAGGTGTTGATCCAAAATTCACTGGAGGTTTTGACATTTGATTTGATGATATTATAGGTGGATTTCTGTGAGATGGAATTTCTAACAATGGTTGAGATAGGCTTTGATGCATTCCAGGTTTATCCACTTGATTGGATGGTTTTTGAGTATTTAAATTATTGCTATCACCTTGTTTCAATGGTGTGTTTTGAAAATGTTTTGCACTTGATTGCAGTTGACCGTTAATGTGATTGACATAACCCTGTTGCGTGTTAGTAAAATGACTTTGTGATGAATGTGTAAAAGTATTCTGAACACGAATTGGCGATATTCCTTCTGAAGGTGTTTCATTCTTTGAGGTGTTTAATAAAGGTGTTGATGTACCAGAAGGAAGAATTACCGGGCTTGAAACAGGTGTTATACTTAAATTTGAATAATTTTGCGCCAGTTGATTTATATTACTTCCAGATTTCGTTCCACTAGGAGGCAACTGAGATGCTGGAATGGCAGACCTAGATGGTGGTAACTGAGAAGCTGGAATTTGCTGAAAACGATTAGCAGGAGAGTTTGTTCTTGAAGAATGTGATGAATCGATTCCATTAAATGGCACAGTAGAGGGCATTATGTTAGATTTTCCAAATTGTGGTGGTAGGCCATTCGGTAAACATTGATCAGGCATTTTAGTTTGTGTGTTCATTATTTCTAAAAAAAAGTTGTTTTAAAGTGTGAACATTGGCTAATAAACCTACTTACTAATATTTCATGGAATACATTTAATTGCATTAATTTTATCAACCTTTGAACTCAATTGTACAAAGCAAATTAATTGGTAAATATTAATTATAGCCCAATTTGTGTTTAAATTTTATAGCGTATTATATAAAATATAAAAATTTAGGCATACCTAAGATTATTATCACAAATATGTTCTAATATAATTTTCAACAGTCAAAAAAACATACACATTTTATATTAATTTCCAACAAGGGCATTTTCTTGGTTGTCACTGTCAATCTTACGTGGCCAGCGATTTGTGCGCCATCTCTACTAAAAATTGCTCAGTAGCGTATCTTAAATATTTTAATTATAACAAATAGACCAATATCGATGACAAATACTGCTTACCCTTTGACTTCAATATTTCAAAATCTGATAAGGGCGTAGCGTAGATATTTTTTTTTCTAGGGGGGGTAATGCAAAAATCCAATAGTTTTTTTTAAGTTTTAATTACATCACATAAGATCTTAAATAAAGTTTTTATAACAGGCAACAAAAATATGTTACTTTATATTTATGTTATCATTCTATATCATTATATATTTGAGGAAGATAAAGTTTCATAAAGTAAAGGATAGCTAAATATCTAAACCAGGTATTCAAAGAACATACAGGAGCTTAATATGTAAAATCACCTCTACTTCTAATCCAAATAAATTAAAATAATTTTTCTTAAAAGCACTTAAGAAACTACCTAAATAATTAAGTTGTAAGATCCAAGTTTAAATTTGAATCTGGCGCCTTTTATTGAGTTGGTAACAGTGTGTAGAAGTAAGTTTTTTTTTATGAAAAGTGTAGAGCTGTGATTATTACGTATTATTATGTGATGAACCATTAAAGTTATTATACAATATTTTTATTATTTTATGCTCGAGACCACCCTTACAAAGTCTAGATAATTTCGACGTAGACTATCGAACCTATTTAACACAGTGTCTGGAGATATTTTTATATCTCTGTGGGAGTGATTCTACCCCCACTCGCGAAAGCACACTGTTCAAAGCTACCCCAAACACAAACACGCCGTCGCACTCGGGTTTATAAGGAAAGCAAACCAGCCAATGGATCATGCCACACCCAATTCGGTGACTCCAGAAGTAATAGCAACGGCATCAGGCTATCATCAGCTTTGTTACAGTTGCCGCTTGTGCGAGTCACTAATACACAGCCTACATATTTCGAGCATCTAGGTGCCTCAATAATAGACCATATCATTATGTCAGAACCCATAGCACACTATTTTTGTAGTGAGTGCTTTCTAGGCATCACGATCACTTCAGATCATTTACCACCACTGGTCAAAACTTTATTTTGTCCAGCTTCTCCAGCACCTCCTCAATATACAGCCATTAAAGATTTTGTCGAAAGCAGACTGGAATGTGTTCTCGGAACACATCTTCAACAACCTTCCAGCACCCAATCTTCTAACGTGTCAAAATCTCGAGATAGCCATTAGAGACCTAACTTCCGTGATTATGGAAGCGGTCGATATCTCATTCACTTTGAAAAACATCGACACTTCGCGGAAACCGCTACCACTGCACATCGTGAACTGTATAAAAGAAAAAAGACGAATCTATCATCAATTCCTGCATTCAGGGACCCGGCTCTCAAAACCGAATACAATCGCATTAACGCCTTCATCAGGCGAGAAGCCAACAAACACGCCGAAGACTCCAGGACCAAAGCCACCTCCCAGATAGACTATAGAAACGAGAAACTCTTCTAGCAACAGTTCGATAAACTGACCAGAAGGAAAGTAAACCCTAAATCTCACCTAACCGACCCACAGGGCAACCTAATCTCTTCCGACCAAGGAAAGGAAAAGCCGACTTCTTTGGTCTCCACTTCCAATCTATTTTTCGATCCCCAATTTTACAACCAGTTCAAGGCACTCCTTGAGAGTCGCCTTGACGAACTCCGTACCCTCAACCTTCCCGAAATCCAACCCGATAACAAAAATCCCTCCTATGCCATCATCACTCCCGCCCAGGTCAACGCGTACTTTAAAAAGGGAAGAAATTCAGCCCCAGGTCATGACGGCCTAAACCGTAAAATCCTCCGGCACCTACCCGACCCAGCCCTCCAATTACTCTCCGACATTTACAATAAATGCCTAACCCTATCACACTTCCCGACATACTGGAAATCGGTGACCACCGTCATGATACCCATACCCAACTCCGACATAACCACATCTTCCTCATACAGACCCATCTCCCTCCTGAGTTGCTACAGAAAATGCTTCGAGCAGATTCTAGCCAGGTGACTCAGGGACCACCTCGAATTCAAGGAACTCCTTCCCAACAGCCAATTCGACTTTCGTCCCAACCGAAGAACGTGTCACGATCCCTTGTTGAAGCTGCTTACGGAAACCACCAGAGCATTCAATCACAAGCAATACAATCTGACTGTGTTTCTGGACATCAAGCAAGCGTTTGACAGAGTCAACCTCAACATACCCGACCTCTTCTTCAAACTCCTACTCTCGTACCTGACTAATCGGTCAGTTTGAGTCAAAGTAGGAAACACCTTCTCCGATCCTTTTCAACCTACAGCAGGCGTACCGCAAGGTACTGGTTTAGCCCCGATCCTTTACACTATCTTCGCATCCGACATTCCCGAAGTTAAACAACCCGGAGTAGTCGTAACGCAGTTTGAGTATAACAACGCCTTTTGAGCGGTTAATTGGAACAGTGGAACGGCCTCCCGCCTCATATCCAAAACCCTCCGGAACTTCTCCAACTGGGCGAACCGGTGGAGACTCTCCGTCAATCCCACCAAAACCTGTACAACCTTCTTCCGACATCCAAACTACACTGAAGATAAGTTCCCAAACCTAGCCAATAGCAATGCTTCCGTCACCCTGAATCAAGAAAGACTCCCACTCCATCAACAAGTCAGTTACTTGGGAATCCTTTTCACCAGAACCCTCGGTTGGCCCGATGTTCAAAGAACACTAAACAGGATAAGAAACCGAGCAAATCTACTGGGCGTCATCCAGGGTAGACCTGCACCTCGTGCAGATCGACCTCGCCCGCCGTGCACTATACAACTCGCGCTGGCCCTGCACTGTATATATACGTTCTAAGTTTAGTAATTAGTGTGTAAATAAAAATTGTAATAGACAATAAATGATTACACCAAATTGGTGACCCTGACGTGATCTGACCCGCGACGAACAGTAAAGTACGTGAGTTTAAAGGCACCAAAAGTAAAAGGAGTGCGCGAGTGAAACAGACAATGACGGAGTAACAAGAGTTAACGCAAGCACAACGTGTTAAAATACACGTCCCGCCATTCTGGCCAGATGACCCGGAGCTGCGGTTCGCGCAGATCGAGAATCAGTTCCACATAAGTGGCATTACAGCAGACGGAACGAAGTACGGATACGTAGCAGGCAACTTGGAGGCTCGATTTGCAAGCGAAGTACGAGACATCCTCACGATACTGCCAACAGAGGACAAGTACCAGAAGCTCAAAACCGAGTTAATCCGTAGACTCGGCATCACTCAGGAGCATAAACCAAACAGCTCCTAGAATTAGAGGAGTTGGGGGACCGCAACCATCCCAGTTTCACGACACTTGCAACACCTAGTGGGATCGGCTGTCTTGGAAACGCTCTTAAGATCCATTTGGTCCACCCGTTTACCATCAAACGTTCGCGCATTACTGGCAACACAGACCGAGCTAATCTCGCAAGCGTAGCCGACTTAGACGACGCAATTATGAATACAACTGAAATTTCACCCCTTGGGCCCACGGTCAACACTCTAGACGACACAATCAAGGACCTGGTTAACGAAGTAGCACAACTAAAGGCAAATCTACGAAACAGGACACCGAACTGAGCAAAAACGCATAGAAGGGAACGAAGTCGTTCAAGACCCAAAACCTATGACATTACACGTTTGGAGACAACGCAAAGAGATGTCGGCCGCTGTGTAAAGCAGCGAGTAACCACAGAAACGAACAGAGACGTAGTTAATGACGGCGAGCCATGCTCAAAATCACACACGCCGTCTTTTCGTCACGGGCAAGAAGTCGAAGGCAGAATTCCTGGTGGCCACAGGAGCGGACGTTTTTCGCAAAAGTTACTCACAGAAAAACGACAAGTTTCGCAATACAAACTACGCAGCTAACTATACCAAGATTAATACATATGAAGTAGTAAACCTGGATCTTGATCTTCGCTTGCGAAGAAGCTTTCCGTGGAGATTCATCGTAGCAGACACGCATAAACCGATCATAGTAGCCAAATTTATATCTTACTACGGACTCCTAGTAGATATGCGCCAACTAAGATAACATGCCATAGCCACGAACCTCGCGGCGCTGGGACGACTAACCAACGAGCCGCAAGACAAAGGAGTTAGCACGGTTATCAACAGACATAAGTACCACGAACTTTTGAAGGACTTCCCCACGATCACAAAGCCAGATGGGCTCCCTCTGCACCCGCAACATTCCACACAGCACTATATAGACAGATTGCCCACCAGCGGTCTACCGACCGCGAAGGTTGGTACCAGATAAACTTAAAAAGCAAAAGAAGAGTTCGTAATCTTGATCCAGCTGGGCATAGCACGGCCATCTAAAAGTCCGTGGGCAGCGCCATTACACATGGTACCAAAGAAAAGCACCGAATGGAGACCATGTGGCGACTACAGGGCGTTGAATGAACGAACACTCCCAGAGCGATACCCATTGCCACACACTGAGGACTTCTCGCAAACCTTGCACACAAGAAGATTTTTTGTACAATAGACTTAGTAAAAGCCTACCACCAGATCCCGATAACAGAAAAGGACGTACCCAAAACCGCAATAATCACACCGTTCGGATTCTTCGAATTTCTTTACATGACGTTCGGCCTACGCAACGCGGCGCAGACCTTCCAGATTCATGGACGAAATGTTACGGGAAATGGGTTTCTGCTACGCATACATCGACGACGTATTAATAGCACCATTGTCGGAAAAAGAACACGAATTGCATCTACGACAGTTATTCAAAAAATTGAAAGACTTATCATTATAATCATCAACCCAGCCGACACATTGTCCAGAGTCAATCAACTTACAGCAAGGGGTAATTTCGAAGAACTAGAGAGAGACCAGGCAAATGAAACAGAGTTCCAGGCCACATTACGCCTAAATAACACAAGTCTACAGCGCAAAAAATCACGCATGCCAGGGCACACTACCGAAATCTGTTTCGATGTGTCTACAGAGAACGCGAGACCTTTCGCCACCAAGCCGCTCAGACGGCAGGTTTTCGAAAACCTACACCAGCTATCACACCCCAGAGCTAGAGCATCAGCCAGGCTCGTTTCTAAAATATTCGTATCGCCAGGCATTCAAAGCGATTTCCGAAGATGGACACGGCAATGCACGAATTGCCAAAGCTCCAAAGTCACCAGATACAACAAACCCCAACCGACACGGTTCCAAGTACCGTCAGCAAGATTCGACCACGTGCACATCGACTTGGTCGGACCACTACCGGTGTCACGCGGATACAGATACATCCACACATGCATAGACCGATTTTCACGATGGCCGGAAGTCGTCCCGTTGGAAAACAGCAAAACGAAACCGTGGCACGAGCATTTTTTGCCCTCTGGATTGCAAAGTTTGGAACACCTCTACAAGTTACCACAGACCAAGGAAGGCAATTCGAAGCACAACTTTTTATCCAACTCGTAGACGTAGGCGGATTCACGCGGCGCAGGACAATATCTTACCACCCACAAGCAAACGTACTAGTAGAGAGATTCCACCGACACCTCAAAACAGCCTTAATGTGGCACGACACGAGAGATTGGTACGAAACATTACCCATCGTACTGCTCGGCATACGAACTGCCTGGAAGGAAGACCTCTCGGCAATTGCAGCAGAAACGACGAAAACATTCATATCCCATGCGAATTCCTAAGCGATCGGCAAACTAACATGTTCATAGAGCTAGAGAATTACGTAACGCAACTTTGACCCCACATGCAGTCACTCAAACCAGTACCGACGTCAACGCAGGGCACAGACCGTATACCATCATCAAGCAAGGGAAAAGGACGTTTACGATAGACAGGAGCGGCCAACCCTGCACGGTGACAGCAGGGCGAGGAGTAACGCTGGACGCCCCAAGCAACCCCCAACGAAGAAACTAAAACTCGGTCCGGAAGAAAAGTTTGCCTCCCGGTACGATTCGAAACGTCATTCCATCACTGGCAAGGAGATATGTGGGGGTGATTCTACCCCCGCGCACGAAAGCACATCCTTCAACGCTACCCCTACTCACAAACACGCCCTCGCACTTGGGTTTATAAGGGCAGCAAACCAGCCAAAGGATCATTCTGCTCCAGAGTTTCTCTACAGCCTGGATAGTGTTAACCGCCCAGTACCGGTGTATCTTATAGCCCGGACCGAGAAAACCTAGCGTTCTACACCGGAGTTTCTCACAGCCCGGATAAGAACGACCTAACCCAATACACCAGTGTTTCTTATAGCCGGACAGGGTTGTTACAGAACCGACCGCCCGCTGTCCCGTAAGCACGGATAATACATACGGAAGCCAGCGCTGTCGACAACGGAACGACTTTCGGGGCTTCCTACAACGCTCACCAGTGCCCTCGATGGTCACTCCTCTCTCTCTGACGCCGCACAACCAACCTCCTCCTCAGCGACCGAAGTGGCACCTCGTGCAGAGCGACCTCGCCCGCCGCTGTTTCTTATAGTACTCACAGGGTTGTTACAGAGCCGACCACCTGCTGCCCCGTAAGCACCGATGGTACACACGGAATTCGATCGACAATGCCGCCGACACCGGGCGTTTCGACAACGATTACCAGTGCTCTCGATGGACACAGCGCTCCCTCCGACGCCGCACGAGCAACCTGCTCCTCAGCGACCGAAGTGGCACTTCGTGCAGATCGACCTTGCCTGCCGTGCACCCTACACTGATATTAAATCATTGCTTTCGTTACTAAATTTTGACAGATATTTTACTATCTTATTTTTAGTAGTTATCATGTCGGTGTGTGATTTTTTAAGCAAATATGAAGGTATTAAACTGTTGATTTCGAGAGCTGTGAATGTGTCTGAATTAAACCAAAATTATAGATCTTGGATGACATCGTTCAATAGTGGAATAAATATGGAAATTTTGAAAGATCAAGTGGGTTATTCGTGTTAATGTTTGGGCGATGCCTTTGCCGAACACTTGTACGGGGAATCAACAAAGGAATTTTCATTTTTCTGTGGATTTCTTCAGCTTACTCAAATATTGCTTTAAAACAAGATTCTGCAGTTTGCCTTTTTTATTTAGCACCGATACAATATTATTAATTAACGACTGCGTCATGATTGTATCAAGCGATTTTTTTTTTGTAAAATTTTACTGATATTTACCGTTAAGCTAAGAAAATATGATAACGTATAAAGTGAGATTATCAAATTTGTTTGTAACAGTGAGTTTATTAATAATTGTGCTTTTGTTGAAGAATCATTATCCTTCCAATGGGAAATTAATTCTGAAGCATGTATGATATTTTCAAAGTACAATTTAAATTTTAACACAGATTCATGGCGCTCCACCCACCTAGTTTCGCAAAGGCTTGTTAATTGTTCAGAGTTTACAAATTTGAGGATTTTCATAAGTTTTCACAAAATAGGTCCTCACGGTGATATTTGGCGGAATCATGGGTTGTTAAGTCACCGTATTTGCCAAAAAGTTTAGAATATTTTTGAACGGGACTAAGTACACATTTATTCAATGGGGTTAATTTATGTCTACCACCAGATTTTGCATATAATACGCAAAGTTTACAACATAAACGACGCGAACTATTGCAATATGTCAGTCATGAAACAGAGTTAAAATGTTTTAAAGATAAAAAACATTTTACCTCTTTTTGGTTTTTACAATGCACCGAATATGGAAATTTGAACTGAATGGTTGGAACAACTGCGTGCTTCAATAGGTTATACTTCTCAAAATCGCTAATTGACATGGAACTGCAGCAACGTCTTCGGATTTTCCTATGTCCTCTGTTTGACTGGTTGCATAATGTTGTTGCTCAGGTTTGTCGACTGGGTTAAGTTCATTTGGATATTCAAGGGCAAGCGAAACCGCTGCATCATTTGGCTTACTTTTCTTACGAAGAAAACAGTCTAGCGTCGTTTTTCCTGCACGTTTATTCATTTCTCTAAATAACAATAACAACCCGGAATTTACTAACACTAAACCAAACTAACCCTGAATTTACACTACACTCTATTGCCAAATTATTATTACGTTTTTAAGGGGTTCCGATCCGTGTGAATATAACGTTGATTGATGACTACTAACACTAATACCCATTTATTTTTACAATTAATTCGTAGCACTAACAAAACTGTACTCTTATAACTTAATTAACTAACTTTAACTGACTGTACACTTATGACTCGCAATCAATGCAATTAATATTAAAGTTGATTTATTATTATAAGTTTTGTTATGAACGAATAAGTTTAAAGGTAAATATATAATGAAAAATTATTATTAATTTTATTAATAAAATTAATAATAATTTTTAATATTAAAGTTGTATTTCACTCACGACTTCAGATTTTTCCATTTAACGCACAATCGCAAAAGATTTAAGGAGCTTATTGAAGAGATTAAGCATTACCTGGCCCCTTTCTAAGTAAATAGTATTTGTACTCAATTATGCCGATCCAAGGGGAATTATATAATTTTTAAGAAATGCTTAAATATATTTAAAAGAATTGTGGGATAACAATTTGTGTCACACACTCAGGGTGTAGCGTATCAGACATATAATGCATTCAATTAGGTGTAGCGTATAACGTGTCTTTCAATAACAGCGGAATAAATAATTACTATGAGATACAACAAATATTAGTAAGAAGCAGGAAGTTACATTCGCAAAAGTGACTTATAAGAAACACCCTTTAGTCTTCGAAATGTTTCCATTCAATATGCAAAAGATTAAAATGTATTACTGATCATATAATTTAAAAGAGTTTATTGCAGATTGAACATTTCCTCGTCCCTTTCTAGGTAAATAATGTTTGTATTTAGTTATGCCGACACCGACACAAGGGGTTTGTCGTTTGTGAATCATTCCACAGTAATAGAAATACAAGTTTAATTACATTTAAAATACTAATTTCTTGATACCCTCTAATACTAAGCACATATACACAAAGTTATAAATAACCATCATAAAATTATAAAACCACCAAAAAGTCGCAAACTGTCTCTGAAAACCGCGCGTCGGTCGGCTCGTCTATTTATTTATATCCTATCTACCTTGGCTCGCGAAGGTCGTCGAATCGCCTATCACATTATCTTACAACATACGCTGTTGGCATCTTCTCAAAATTTTATTTTTTACTTAGGTATTCGTGTTTTGAGGTTTTTTACCTCACAATACGAAAGTATTGGGAGGTATTGTAATCGGTCGGCGAAATTTCGAGTGCAGCACTTTAGTTTTTCTGAATTATCGCAAAATAAAAAATAGATAGAAAGAAGATCCCAGCGTATTTTTGAAAAACAAATTTTGGACCTTGGGTCAAAAATTTTCGATTTTTTTTTCATTTTTACACGTTTTGAGCCATTTCTTACCATTTGAGATGACTTTGGGGAAAAAACATTTTTGCTCCTTTGGTCAAAATTTTTCGAAATTTTTTTTTACATTTTTAATCGTTTTGGGCCATTTCTGACCATTTCAGATGATTTTTTGAAAAAAAAAATTTTTGCTCCTTTGGTCAAAAATTTTCGCAATTTTTACACGTTATGATAAAATTTAAAACGTTTGAATTCTAATTACACTTTTTTTATTACTAAATAGAATTTATGTCATTCAAGAATTATATAAACAACTGTTGTTTTCGCAACAACGAAAGTTGACTATGGAATAAATGTAAAAATGATAACCGCATCAATAGAAACATATGGGTGACAAGGGATTTATATGTTTATAAAAATTGTACTTTTATGAACACATTTACACGTTATCAATTTAAGAACTAAATCAATGTATAGTGGGTGATTATCATTATTCACTTTCTCTGGGCAACTTTTTCGATCGTGAACATTTTTGTTTAGTAGGTACTTTAAGCTTTATAGGTATTATTTAAATAACTTAAATTTAAGATAATGAGTCTTGGTCGTCATATTTAATTGTTTCTGTCGAAGTATTACGACTTTTTTAATAAAACAATTTAACAATTTAATGATATGAAAAAACTGGACAAAATTTTTAGTAGCAAAAAAAAAACACAGTACACTAGTTACAAAACACATCAAATTCTTTCAATTTTACTTGTGCTTGTTTAAATTATCAATTACATTGCGTTGTGAGGTCATGTTTTGCACACATCAAAATTTTTTTTATGGTCCTTGGAGGGGGGATTACCCCGTTTACCACCCACCCACCCCCTCTGTATCTACGCCATTGAAATCTGACAAATGTATAACAAAACCCAATGTGTTTATGAAGTCATAAAATCAAAGCGTGCATATTCAAAATAAAATTCCACGTTTCGATTATATTTAATCTATCCGAAAATACTACATTGTTAAATGGAGATTAAAGTCGTCATTTCGTATTTAACTTGTAGTTGTGCTTTTTCCAAATAAATGTGCAATTATTAAAATAATGATGTGTTACATATAATTGTAACAATTCTATTAACAATTAACAAAAACCTTGATAAACACCTGTTTCTTCGATAAGTAAATATTTAACCAAAAAAATTATTGCTAAATTGTAATTTCAAATAAATGCTAAGCATCTTGCTAAAATTGTGGTCTAATTTAAAACCTTAATATATTCCTCTTTATATTAGAACAAGAGATTGTATTTTCGTATTTTACAGGGTTGAAAAGATGTTTTCATAGTTATTCATGGCAACCATCCGTTGAGAACTTAGTAATCGCAATTGACGTAGATTAATATATCATTTTGCAAAGTTAAATATCTGGTATAGAACAACACACCACCTTCGAACCTACGAAATGGAAATTAAAAGAAATGAAATAATTTTTATTATATTTTTTTTAGGATAATTATGCACCCCCTTTATTAATACTTTCATAACGAAATTAAGCAACATTGTAAAAACAAAAACAAAAATCTTTATCAGGTGTCAGTTAGACGTTGATATACACTAAATTAAAAATAAAACTCCAAAGCAGCCTGAGATACTTTATAAAGCAAAGTTATGTAAAATTAAATTTTCTCTAAAAAGTATGTTAGCACATTTTCTTAAAAAATTAATCGTTATTCATGTATTGAAACAATTTGAACTCAACACTTAAATTCTACCTTAGGCCGTATCAAAAAAATTGCATAGAACATTGTTGGGTTGGTTTTCATTTACCCAAATTGTATTGCTGGCTGTACTAGAAACTAATGGACTGTATTTATTCCTTATCGACTCGTTTGTTGGTCGTTTATTTTACAACTAACCATTTTCATTTTTTTTAAATCGTTTGCTTCTTCTTCTTTGGGATCTTCTTTTTTTTTTGGTTCCATAAAGGTCTTCATTCTTCGGGAGTTCAGGGATCTTCTCCCTCTTCAGCCCTGGGTTTTATTGTAAGTGTATTGTAAGTGGTAACAATTTTGATATTTATGATTTGTGAAAAAAAAATGTATATATTGAGTGTTTGATGTTTAAGGTTAGTGTTTAATGGGTTTTATAGGATGGATAAAATTGTCCATTTTCGTTGCCGCGGTCGTCATCGTTTTCCTTGAAGATTGGTTTTATCTTAGAATGTAGGGAGTATTGTCGAGCAGCTCTTCGAACTCCTCTGGTAGGTTATCTATTCGTTGAAGTAGGAGTGCTGGGAGGTGTTTGAATTTGGTTTTGGGTTTACGTGATAGTCGGGGTTTGTTGGAGAATGAGATTTGTAGTATTTGTTTGGTTGGGATCGTGTCACCGTTTGCCCTGCGATTTGTGTATTTGGTCTGTCGGTTATTGGTTGAATGTTGGCGTGTTGTATGGTTAGTTTGTTGGGGTGTCTGAAGTGTAGTTTGTGTATGGTGCGTAGTATTATCCTTTCGCAGGAGATGAGGGATTGGAGTTGGTTTGTTTTTAGGCTTGCGTACAATGGAGCGCGGTAGTCGAGTATCGGTGGAATGTAAGTTTTGTAAGTGTGTTGAAGGGTTTTGGGGTGACAACCTCTGACGTTTCCTCGCAATATTTTCAATAGTGATGCGCGGTTGCGTATCTTATTGGGAGCGCCGCTAGCGTCGAGTTGCCAGTGTAGGATCCGGGAGAACGTGATACCTAGGTGTATGATTGTGTCTTGTAGTTGTAGTCTTTGTCCGCGTAGGGTCAAATTGATGTTGTTGGAGGTTTGTCTGTCAAAGTTGGATAAATTCGGATGTCTAAACAGTATTGTTTGTGTTTTGTTTGGGTTGATTGTTAGTCTCCACCGGTTTGCCCAGTTGGAGAAGTGGGTGAGTTGTTGAGTTATTAGTCTGTTTACCCTGTCACTGCACTTACTGGTCGCCCAGACAGCAGTGTCGTCGGCAAATTGGGCTACTGTTATGTTTGGGTTTATACTTTGGAGAATGTCGTATGCATAGATGGTATACAGGATAGGTGCCAGGGCCGATCCTGGCGGAACCCCGGCGGTGGGATGAAAAGTGGAGGTGGAGGAGCCTACTCGTACCTTCACACATCTGCCTGTCAGATATGAGGGAAGGAGTCGGACGAATGCGGTAGTTTGTATATTAGTCCTGCGTGCTATACTTTGTCAAAAGCTTGTTTGTTGTCGAGGAAGACTGCGAGGCAACACTCCCAGTGGTTCAATGCTGTTGAGGATTCGGTATATATTTTTACTAAGGGGTCTTGGCAATAACGGTTCGGTCTGAAGATGAACTGGCTGTTGGCGATGATGTCGTTGGCTTCGAGATGAGCTCTTAGCCTTCGGAACAGGATAGTTTCTAAACATTAGCCCATGCAACTTAAGAGGGAAATCGATCTGTAGGATGAAGGTTGGGAAGGATTAGAGCTAGGTTTGGGTAACATGACGGTTGAAGCGGACTTCCATTCCGTCGGGAAATAGAATAGGGCAAGGCTAACTGTCTAATGACGTTTTGTGGAAGGTTCTTCAGTATTTGGCGGTTAAGTCTGTTTTGTCCTGGAGCGGAATTTCTCCTTTGTTTAAGATTTTGTAGTATTAGATCAGGTGAAACGGGGCTAAAGAAGGGGTCGTTGTCGGTTAGTACGTGCGGTCTCTGGTTTTGGTTTTGGATTTGGAATGCCTCAAGGTTTTGCTCGAGCCGAGCTTTGAAATTGTTGTCTAATGATGGATCGTCAGGGGTAGTGAGGACGGTTTGCAGCTGAAGGCCGAACAGGTGAGGATTGATTAGGTGGAATTTTGATTTAGTTTTTTGTTTCGTTAGGATCTTGAATTTGTGCCAGAATTTAAGGCCTTCGCGGTAATCAAATTTGGCTGTTTCTTTTATCCAGTTTTCCTGAGTGTATTTGTTGGTCTCCAGATTATTCGCTTAGTCTGTTGTATTTGGTTTTTAGTGGTGAGTCTCTGGTCTTCAGAAATCATCGGAATATCCGTCACTTTTCCTTGATCAGGAGAACGATGCGGAGGGGAAGTGGTTTCCGGCTGATGTTCATTACTTTTGTCGGGATTGCTGTGTTGGAAGCGTCGCAGATAAATTGGGTCAGTCCTTGTACGGCTCTGTCTATGTCGTCGGTAGTGTTAAGGGTTATATCTGGGAGGTTATTGGAGATGTGTTCTTTAAACGCATTCCAATCGGCATTTTGAACATTTCTGCGTGTGATAGTTGTTTGTGTTGCGGAAAGTGGGGGCCTAGGGATGTTTTTACAAGTAAGGGAAGATGGTCTGATGTTACAGTTGTGCCGAGGTGACTGTTGTCATCGAAATATTGTGTTACTTGTTCTGAGCATATTATGTGGTCGGGTATGGAGCAACCTTGGTGTCCGATAAACGTGGAGTGGATGTTCCTAATTCGTACTATTAGTAGTCTAAGTAGTTCGTTTGTTAATATTTGTCCGTTTCCGTTGTCAGTCGTGTCTCCAAATTGTTGGTGCCTGGCGTTAAGGTCACTTAGTTGTACTTCATTAGGGATGTTGGCTATATATTGTAGTAGTGGAGAGGAAATGGTGTTATGCCCGGGAGGGTTATAATAGCAAAATACTATTATAGGGGATGAGGGAAGGTGCACAGTTGCAGCTACACATTCAAGGTGTTGAAGGTGCGGCGGTAAGGTGTAGAGAGCGGATGGGTATCGGGAGTGTATCAGGAGTGCAGTACCTCGTATGCCTCTGTAGGGGTTGTTGTGAAGGTAGGTGTATAATGGGTTATGTTAAGCGTGCCTCTGTTGGTTAATTCTGTCGCTGTTATGGCTAGTATCTGTATGTGGTCTGTGTCGAGTAAATTTTTGATCAGGTGCCGTTGTCGTCGAACGCCACCCGCGTTAACTGTCCCTCTCGCCAGGTCCGTTACGAATAAAAGTAAGGTGGGGAAGTTAGGGGATGGAGGAAAGGGAATGAATAGGAATTTACTCCTGTCGGTAGCAGATAGTGCTGAAATTGACTTTCGTACCGCTCCAACTGCAGTACAATCGCCTGTCTAAGAACTCCCTGGCTACTAGTCCATCCTCTTCGTGATAAGCTTGCGCATATCAGGGAAGATAGTGAATAGAGTGGAAGGAAAGGGCTCTAAGGAAGGTGTTGATTCTGAGAAAGTGTTTGTGGCTCTCATCGTCAGCATCGGAGGAGGTGGTGGAAGCTGTTTCCAACTTGGAGAGGGGGATACCTAGGGAGGAGAGAATGGGATCTCCCACCGCTTCTCACAGTCGGATATGGAAGGGCAGGCTTAGGATTTCTGGCTTCCGTGATAGGAGGGGTACTTGAGGGATCGGCTAGGGCACTATAGTGCTAGGTGGTCCACCTGGGTACAGGTGGATCAGTATTTGGGAATGGGATGGGGGTATGTGGAGGATCGCATTGATAGGGTCTGTCGAACATACATACGCCATTATGCAAGAGGTAATCAATAGAGGATTTGGAGTGGGTTAGGATACGGACAAAGGAAGTGGGACGGTTGGAGGCTCTAGAAATTATACGCATGACCTTGGTAATGTGCGGGAGGTCGATGGCCTGTATAATTTCTGCCTCGGTTATGTCACGGTCAACCTCGCGGATGACGCATGGCAGGGAGAGAGGTTTGGGTTTGCGTCGGGTGTGGGTTGGGCCGGACAATTGGATTAAGGTGTTGGATGGGGTGCCAAATGTAGTTTTAATCGATTTCTCCACTTCGGCGGTAGGGATAGGATGTGAGGTTTATCAGGGCGGTGTGATTGTGGTTGAATCGTAGATTCACCCACGGGATCTGGAGAGGGCGGAGGATAGTGTACAGTTGCTTCTGGGAAGTAATTGATAGGGAAATATTGCGTAAACAATACCGGGATTTGGGTTGGGTTACGGTAGAGGTCGAGGATGAGGATGAGGATGAGGGGGATGACAAGGTAGAGGGTGAGGGTGAGGGTGGCGTCCTGGTCGTTGTTTTCGTCATCGTCGTGGTTGTCATCGTACGGGTCGGTGCTACCGGTAGCGAAGCTATGCCAGCGTATGTCACGGTCGGTGTCGTCGTCATCGTCGGGGTTAAGGAAAGAGAAAGGGGACTGGGGGGTGTGCAATAAATGCAAATGTATTGGTTTTTTTAAAGGTGGTGGACTCCCACCGAGGTGCAGCCTCACCCCGCTGGATTAAGGCTTTGAGTTAGGAGTCCTACAGAGAAGGGAGGGCTTTATTAATAGGTTAAGAATAGTGTAGGAAAATTTAAATTACCCTGCGGCGTTCCTTTTCGTGTGATTGGCTCCGGTTACTGCCTGTCTTCGTGCGTTGTCCTTGGATTTCTTCCTGCTTCCTTGGTGCTCCTAGTCCTGCTGCCACCTTCGATCCGACGGTATCCTATTGCTGATAAGGTATGTTTAAATTCCGATTTCTCTTCTGTAGTGGTGTGTTAAAACAGTGACCACTACTGCTGGTGAAAGCGGCGAAGATCTCGTATAGTGCTTCCCTGTTTATAGGTTTTAAAACAAAGAAACTGGTATTTACAATAGATTATTAGAGTTGGCCTTAACATACCGGCCGCCTTGAAATAATTAACATCATTTCAACTTACCGCTAGCATTAGTTCTAAAATCCTTAACTACAATTGTCTATTGGAAGCGCACACACTTTGCTAACTGCACGCTTAACTGTCGTATTTTTCACTCGTATAGCCACTTCTCGTACGATGTTGTCGTCACCGAAATGTAACTGTTCGATGTGACCCATTTTCCAACACAATGGTGGTAAATTATTTTCGTTCTGCCGCTCCAAAGAACCAACCTTTAGGACACTACGGGCATTCGTTTTCCATTTAGTTCTCGTTTGTAGTTCAGAGATATACTCCTTATACCAACGTTTCCAAAAATGTTGGATCATTTACTGTCGTTTTTGATAGGTTTTTAGTCAACCGTCGTTTATGGTTGTCAGATCGGGTTCAGGTAACGCCATTAATGGTTTACCAATCAAAAAATCAGCCGGAGTTAAAGGATTGTAGTCGTTGGGGTCAAACGGCATTGGAGTTAGTGGACGGGAATTTAATACGCCCTTTATTTGAATTAAAACTATAATAATCTTCATACGTTAAATTAGTATTACCGGTTACTCTCGATAAATGAAATTTAGCTCTTTTAATACCGGCCTCCCATAAGCCACCAAAATTTGGAGCTCTTGGAGGGATAAAATGTCAAATTATATGTTGATTTTGTAAATAATTTTGCACATGATCCGATGTAGTATCGAGAAAATAAAAAAGTTTCCTTAGTTTGAGATTTGCGGCAATAAATGTTTTACCGTTATCAGAAGATTTTCCTCTTCTAGCAATGAATCGTATTAAACAATCGATAAATGAGTTTGTTGTTAGATCCGTAATTACTTCGAGGTGTATAGCCTTAGTATAGAAAATATATCGCTTTGTATTTTTGGACCACTAAATTGCACATCGTTTAAAGATAGGCCGTTATCGATTTTCATAGAAGACCGAATACTACTCTAAGTCGCGTTGTAATCGATTCCTTTATAACCGCGTGGCGACTTAAAAAATGGTAAGGCTTCAACAAATCATTTTCATTTAATTGTACTTTAGTCATATGACCTAACCATTCGTATTCAGTCATGAAGTTCATATAGTTTTTGCGTAAATTGAAATTGATGTATTGATAAGTTTGTTTTCTAATTTAAAAATCTATTTATAGCAAGTTCTTTTGTATTTCCTAATTTACTAACATTGTCTTTTAGAGGAATGGTAACTTCACTCCTGGCCAAAAAAACCCGGACACTAGAATTTTTTTTAATTTTGCAGATGTTAAGTGGTTTAAATAGGGAGGAAGTAAATATTATTAATGAAAAGCATTTATTTATAACAATAAAAGTAAAAATAGGAAAAATAATAAGTAACAGAAGTAACGAAAAAAGAAAGCAACATTTTTACAAATATTAAACAAAAAACGAAATTTAATTACACACAGTTTCAACCCAATGTTAGTATCGGGTATAGCCCCCCTACATCTGCGAAGGGTTTCAATATGCCTAGGCATGCTTTCAATAAGGTGCTGAATCTGTTCTTACGGCATCTGTTCCCATTCTTCATTCAACACTATTCGCAGCTCTTGGATCGTTTCTGGCAATGGTTGTCTCTTTCTAGTCTTGTGTCCTAAATGTTCGGATGGATTCATGTCAGGACTACAAGCAGGCCACACCAAAACAGGGATTCCGACAATATTTAGATAATCCTTAACAATTCGTGCAGTATGTGGACGGGCATTATCTTGCATAAATAAGAAATTTTCCCCAACAAAAGTGACGTAGGGGACAAAATGGTTCTCCAGACACTGTTGTGTGCACCTGTCTGCTGTTAGGATTCCAAGTTAGATGAAGATTAACTCGGTGCGCCCGCTGAAAGAAATACCTGCCCATACCTCCGGAACCAAACGCTTTTCTGGGTGAAATGCAGCAAGATGCAAATCGTTCCTCGGGTCTCCTCCATACACGTTCGCGTCCATCTGGAGATCGTAGGTAGAAACGGGACTCGTCAGGAAACATTACGGACCTGCTTTTTTTGAACAGTCCAGTTTCTGTGATCATCTGCAAATCTCATCTTGTTAACTCGATGAGCTGCTGTTAATTTTGGGCATGCTGCTGGCGTACGAGAACGTAAACCACTTTCATGCAGGACTCTTCTTAGAGTTTGTGTAGAAATTTGAGTTCCTCGAGCTTCTAACAAACGACTAGCGAGAAGATTTGACGTTAAAGAGCGTTTCCGTAGTACGGATATACTTAAAAAACGTTTATCACGCTGATCTCTCGAGAGTTTTCTGCCTGCTCCTGGTCTTCTGGTGCAGTGTTTCCCAAAGTGTGGGTCGCGACCCCCTGGGGGGTCGCAATCAGATACTATGTGGGTCGCCGAAAATTTACAAAACAAGACAAAAACACCACTTTGTTAAATCATGTATTTTTATTTCAATAACACCGTACATAGAAATTATCAAAAGAAATATAACACTAAATATTAATAAGTCCGTAACAAAAAAAGAGAAAAATAAAGTCGAATATTATAATGTTAATGAGACCCATGCGCCTGTTCTCACTTTTGTTTTAATGGCAGTCATGGACGGGAAACCAAACATTTTACAGCTTCATCTTGCCAACTGAAGGTATTCCTGCATCCTTTTGGTCCAAAATTCGTCCGGGTTCTGGGAAAAAAATTAGAGCTTCAACGTTCCACCACTTGATATTTCAATAACTTTTTCTTTCATGTTGAATCGAGCGAAGTAACTTTCATGCCTGCAAAAACTTATTCAAAATTTGTAGCACTGTAATTGGATACATCTTCCATAATTTCCTGAATGCACTGGAACGAATCGAGCTGCCTTTTGCCAAGTGAAGTCGATCACAAATCAATTTTTCTTATAATCTCCTTAATTTTATCTGTGGCTGTAATTATATTAATGTCGCAACCTTGCAAATTACTGTTCAAAATATTTTATTGTTCGAAAATGTTAGCCAAATAGGATCGGAAAATTGATTTTCATATGAGGACTTCTCACCTTTCAAATACATTAAAGACTCTGCTCTTAAGCGACATACTCTTTTTATTAAATTAAATTTAAATACTGGTCTGCAAAGCTTTTCCTTTAATGGAATTTATAATTTTAATGATGGTTTTCATAACAGTCCATTTCAGGAGAAAAAGCTTGTGACGCAAGAGCTTCTCAATGTAAAAAAAAATGTCTCCATGTGGTATTAGGCATTATTTCTTGTAATCTGACAAGACCAGATTGATGGGCTGTCATAGCTTTAGCGCCATCTGTACATATAGCAATACATTTTCCCTAGTCAACATCATATTTACTTGTGCGTTTCATGAAAGTGTCGAATAAACATTTTCCACTGGTATTGGTCTCCAATGGGGAACAAAATAAAATATCTTCTTGAATGCCATTATTTGTATCATATATTACAAAGGTAATAAATTGGGCACCGTTAGATATATCTGCAGTTTCGTCTATTTATTAAGATTCTCCACAACTTACGCTTGAATATCCTCTGTCATATCACTAATTCTTCTTTGAATAATATTATTTGACGAAGGTATTGTTTTTAACTTTGCAGCCTCTTTTTCACCAAACATTAGAAGTACCATTTCAACATCTGCTGGCACAATCAGATTTTTGGCAATTGTGTGCGGGTTACTAGTTTTGGCAACGCGATAAGCAACTTTATAACTTGTTAATAATGCTTTTTCATTAGTAGTGGTTGCCAATCGAATAATATCTGGCTGCTTGTGAAGGACTTTCGGCTTTCTTTTAAAGAATTCTACGGGTTTGTCTTTTTTCTGGATGTTTACTATTTAAATGTCGAAGTAACTTTGATGGCTTCATGCTTTCGTTTGACAAGACAAGAAAATAACGGTAAAACCATATTTAAGATATTAATCACTATAAAGTCTGTTTTTCTTTTTATTACTGCCACGTTTAGACTTAGATGGTTCTGCACTTCTTTTTAAACACATCCATAATTTGTAATTTATCGTAGATGTAAAAACGTAAACGGGAATACGTAAGTCGTAAAATATTTACCCAATACCGCTTTCGCCACAAAGGCTGTTTGGAATTGAGGTCTTGTTGCACATTGCCGCTTATATAAAGCCAAAACCAGGCTACGAGAACGTTCCAGAGTGCCATCTAGTAGCGAAGTAAGGAGTAGCGTTTTCGCGAATATCATGGAAAAGATTGCGATGTAGACACAAACAAAGATGTCGCGGTGTACAATGTGCAGTCGCCTTTTCATTATTTAGTTTTATTGTAAATGCTAGTCTGGCAGAAGTACTACTAGTTACTAGTGGGGACAGATCGCAATTATTAAAATAATTGATACTTGTAAATTAGGCACGCTATTTTTGTTGCTTGGGTAATGGGTAGGGGGAAATAGGGGGTCGTGTAAAATTTGTTTCACAAAAATGGGTCGCGCTTTAGATAAGTTTGGGAAACACTGTTCTAGTGTATTCTTCAGTCTGACGATACCGAGCTGGTAGCATAGTGGTGACACGACCTGCTTAGAATTCGGGAGGTATGGGTTCGATTCCCGTTACCGTCTACCTTGTATGAGGTTTTTTCAGGGGGTTTTCCTCATACACATGTAGCGGCATGGTCACTGCGTATATGCACACCATGTGCGGCTACTGAGGCGAATGCTGGGGTAGTACTTCCCCCTCAGAACGCTAATTCCGTTCCTTCCGATCCTATCCTGACCACACCCATCCTCAATCCCACCATGCATATATACGTAACGTATGTATGTATGCATGCTGGAAATCCATGATTGTAGCTGAAGGAGCTCGGAAAGCTCGAGCAGCCCGCCCTCCCCCTTGGGGAGGGAATGAAATACGTGACCCTTTCCTTTCCTCCAGTCTGAAGATGCTTCGTAACAGCGTCGTGAACGGTACTTTTGCCAATATTAAAACGATTTGCAATATACCGTATACTGCGACCATCTTCATGTAACGCCACAACTTTGGCAGTATCTTCGGGTTTCATTCTCGCACAATTTGAAAATATAATTGCAAACTGATATGAATTTATCAGAATAAACGTGAAACTTATCATAAACGCAAACAA
The DNA here is from genome assembly GCA_036346205.1 of Vesta saturnalis. Classification (NCBI taxonomy): domain Eukaryota; kingdom Metazoa; phylum Arthropoda; class Insecta; order Coleoptera; family Lampyridae; genus Vesta; species Vesta saturnalis. Next base: position 279,280 of record JARFJB010002190.1, read on the forward strand.
GAAGCAAAACATCTGTTGTTAGAGAACAAGATAAAGTGTGACGTTTTGCTAAACTCATATTTTTTTTGTATCCAAAGATAACAAGATCATTTAAAAACCATGAAATTATGTAAAACTGATTTACGAATTGGAATAAATAGGTATCTTACTTCTTTTTTTACGAATTGGAATAAATTGGTATTTTACTTCTTTTTTTAAATGCCGGGATTTTTTTCCAGGAGTGTATAAATCTACCTGTAGGATCTCGTTGATAATTGTCATTGAAATGCGTTATACAAAATTGATCATCTTCTGATAATGCACCCAATGGATATTTACATTCTTGTAATTGCCAAAATTTCGATAATTGATCGTCAATAGACGTTTTTACAATAGTATTTTTACAATTAATCTCTATGTTACTTGAATAATTGTAAAAAAATATTTTCGGTTACAATCCAACCTAATTTAGTTTTTTGCAAAAATAAGCTGTTCGTCTGTATTTGAATTCGATCTGATAGTAAAATATTCCAAAACACTTCTGCTCTATTTCTTTACAACATTGAAACTTGGATCTGCTAATTTAATATAATGTGGATAATTCAAATTAGAGACTTTAAATGATTTTTTTGTAAAACTAAACACGAAACGTCTTCATTGTAATTTCCTTAAATGGCTACGATAGATAATAGAGCTTTATATTGTATTTTAGAAAGTGTTTCCCCTACCCCTTGAGTACTAAAATTAATTTTATTTGATATAATCCTAACTTATGACACAGACTACCACTATCTAACAATACCCTACAATAGAAAATATTTTCTAACTTATCTTTAATCATAACCGTTGCTAATAATACTTCACTACAGAAAATGTTTGAACAATAAGTACCTGGAATTTCGCGTAAATTATTAAAATTTTCTACCTGTTGTGTAGAACTTGTTTGGTTTTCGGAATTTTTATTGTTTGCTTCTCTAAATGCAGCAAAGTATTGTATGGTTTACTGCATTTCTTACAACATGAATGGCTACAATTTTGAATAGAATGATTTTTTCTTAAACAATTTATGCAATGCCTAAGCTTCTTAACTTCGCCGATTCGTTTGTTTATGGGTAGTTTTAAAAATACATGGCACTTATATATTGAAGGAGAATCTTTACAAAAATTGCAAACATACCCTTCGGTACTAACAAATGAATTAAAATTAGTTTTAGTATTATTATATTTTTTTGAATAATCAAACTTAGCCTCGACCTTACGTTCTAACTTATTATATTCTAATTTTTCTAGTAAATCGCATTTGTATTTTAAGAATTTATTCATATCTTCCATTGTAGGAGGATCACTAGTAATAGCCGCCGTAATTGAATATGGGATTCTTCTGATAAAATTGAAAATTCAAAAATAGCTTTCAAATGGTCATGAACAATTAATTTTTTATTTTCGTAACGTTCTTGTGGCAGCTTCCAAGCCATTTCATAGTTTGTATTAGTGATTTCAATTGATTCTAAAATTTGGCCTGGCTCTCCGTTCAATCTTAGATAGTAAAATTTTTGAACATCTGTAAGTGTTTTATTATCGTGTATAAAGGCGGAAATACACGGTTCAATTTGGTTGAACAATTTGGTTGATTCAACCAAATTGAACGGTGTATTTTGCGATATTCAATGAAAGTGTTCAACTAAATTGAACGTTGAAAGAAGTTGGGAGAATTTCCACTTTCGTTCATTTTTGTTGTACAACCGGGATTATTCACCCGAATTTGACTCGTCTATACACGCTTGTTGACAGGTGATAGATTGCATTCAATTCAATCATTGTTCCCAGTGCGAGTTTAATGTCTCTGTTGTAAGGTGTTTTGGCAGTTTAGAAAAGGACAATTAAGTGATATAGCGATTTTATTTAACAATGGTGCATAAATGGAAAGAAGAGGAGACTCCGATATTTCTGGATCTATATAAAAATCACGAATGCCTCTGGAACAACAAATCGGAAATGTATAAAAATCGAGTATTGAGAGAAAAGGCAATGAAGGCCCTTTTATCAGAATTAAATATTGCAGACGTTGTGGAAACTGATATTAAATTAAAAATAAAAAGCATTCAAACCAGATATATGGCAGAATTAAACAAGGTACTTAAATCAGAAAAAAGTGGCACTGGCAGGGATGATATTTACGTGCCGAAGTTATTTTTGTTTTCACAAGCGGTTTCATTTTTACGTCCAGTTTCAATATCCAAAAACTCTTCATCAAATTTGGTAAGTACAAAAAATGCTTTATTAGATAATTATCTGATTTAACAAGACAATTATTATTTAAATAAAAAACATACATATAAATAAATCCACACCAAAACATAAATATTAAGTTAACATGTAGGAAGTAAAAATTCTAAATCATTCTCCACTGCCAAGGAACAATGTCTGTGGTAACAAATTTTTCTGCGTAGGAATCCCTAATCATTGCCGCGGTTTTTTTATAGTTGTTGCTTGATGCATGTGTCACATCAAGAAGTCCTCCATGTTTTGTATTTCTCCATGTTCCTAAGTTAATACTGCCGGTCTCCCAATCTTCTTTGTCAACAGAGTCGTGTGTTATATAGGGTCGTTTAAGACTTGATGTTTTTCGAAGCCAATCGTGTAGGGCACAGGTTGTTTTAACAATTTGTTCACATGTGGTGGGATGCAATGGAATAGGCTTTTCAAATATTCGAAATCTAGAGACCAGTATTCCGAAAGAATTTTCCACGATTCGACGGGCACGTGAAAATCTATAATTAAATATTTTTTGTCGTTCCGATAAAATAATGTTTCTTGGGTAAGATTTCAAAATATCGGTTCTTAGAGGGAAAGCATCATCCGCAACAAACACTCCGTCTGGGGGTATATTAAGAATATTTTTCTCTAGTGCCTCATTAATTGATGACTTTGAGAATACTGTTGCGTCATTGACTCTTCCATTGGTTCCCACATCTAGGTATAAGAAATTATAATCAGCATCAACAATAGCAAATAAAATTATACTAAATGTGTGTTTGTAATTATAATATTCTGAACCAGTATTTTGGGGGCAGTGTATTACCACATGCTTGCCATCCATTGCCCCACAACAATTAGGAAAATTCCATAGAGAATTATAATTATCCATTATTACTTTCCATTCTTCTACCGTCATGGGTACCTGAAATAAAACAAATTGATGCCTTGAATACCTATACACATATAAAACAAAACTGGAGGACCACACACTATACATGCGTTGAAAATGAAGACATCAAGAACAGAATTTATTAATTAAAACCCAAATGACAATTTTAGTGCCACTTAACCGAGCTCTAATTTGTCAACAAAAATTGCAATCGGTTATGACAGAGTAGCGTCTTTCGCAAATGATGATAAACAATTCACCAGGCAACGAGACACAATATAGTATGCCACATTCTCCATCATACTCATCTAATTACAGTACCTCTACGAAGACTACTGATATCTACACTGACAATGTCTATTCTATTGCCACACCTCAATCTTCCATTGGCCAAGACAATGCTGATCCAACAGAAACGGATATATTGAGGGAAGCTCTCAATTCAATCACAAATATGTAATAGGAATATATATGCATATATACTAATAAATAAATATTATTATAACAATTATTTATTCCTCTAATGCTAACCTTGATATACTCTTCCAGTGTTTCCCAAATTGCTCTACATACTTCAGGTACAAACCTTCCAATAGTACATCTTGGTACTCTATATAAACTTTCTAATGTTCCAAAAGAATCACCTGTGGCAAGATATCGCAAAGTAATTTGCAGTTTCAGTTTTGCTGGAAGTGCTTCCCTCATGACAGTATTTTGTTTTTGAATTTTTAACTTAACTTTTTCGTGAAGTTCTTCAAATTGATTTTCGGACATACGCAGATGATTCCTATAGGCTTCTGGATCTTCCGCTGCCATTTCCACCAATAAAGTTTCTGATGCCCCTTTCTCAATTCGACGCATCACCCATGGTCTAGTCCACCAACGTCGACGTTTTCACTGCAGCTTTTTCTGCCTCTTTTTTAATTCTTCTTTACATACCTCCATAAATTGCTCGCAAATAATTTCAATACCGATCCGCACGATTTCAGTTGACGACATTTTGAAACTATCAATTTAATTGAAACGTGTATACAGTTCTCATCCAATTTGATTGTTCAATCTGGTTGAATCAGCCAAATTGTTCAACCAAATTGAACCGTGTATTTCCGCCTTTAGGGCATTAAACGCGTCTCTGAACTCTAACCAAGAGCTGTACTGTCTATCGAACGTAGGTAATTTTATTGTCTGTAATTTTACTTGTGATAACGCATCATTGCTAGAAGGGATGCCTTGTAATACATTTGATTGAATTGAAATTGTTGTTGCCGCTTTAATGAGCCTTACATCATCGTAATAATCATTTTCAAAACTAAAGGGTGATCGTTTTCTAAATCTTCTTCGTTATCTGATTTAATTTCGATTTATTCGGTATTCGGTATTTAACTAAACGTCGCATTATTTACATTTCTCTTTAACACAAGCTTAGAGTCTTTGGGTTTACTATGATGGAAAGAAAATACAAACTGGTCAAGGGCTTGTAGGGGATAATTCCATATCGGACACTCAGCAGCAAATAAACTATAGTGGACTGTATTTATTGCTTATCGACTCGTTTCTTGAGCGTTTATTTTATAACTAACTATTTTACAATGATACTTACCTATTTACAGGTTTTAAAACGAAGAAACTGATATTTAGAATTGATTACTAGAGTTGCCGTTAACAACTTTAACTAAAATACGGAAAATAGTGGACTACCACGGATAGAGATTATGGAAATAGATCTGTAGATTTCTCTCACCGTATGGTTGGTGGTTTTAATTAATCTGTTCTGCCTTAGCGGAACGTAATTAAGCTTTCAGAGGTGTGCTTTAGTGGAAATTAATCAATTCAGGAATAAATTAGACGACAGGAATATTACGCTGAGCAAATTCTCTCGGTCTTACTTCCGGGATATGAGGGTTTTGAGAAGTAATGTTCAATTTTCGTACGTAATTTTAGAACAGGAATTGACTACAGAACCGGTTTTTAGAAGTAGCTCAACTTTTACACACGATTTCGCCTAGCACTGCCTTATGGGTGTGTTGGTGTATGTAAGTGCAGTCATTCATGGAACAAGGGCAAGAATCCCGTCCTACTAGCTACTTCGTGTGTTTTTGTGGGTGTAATGAAGTCACTTAGAGAACAAGGGCAAGCACTACCTCCTATTAGCTACCCGTGTATGTTTGTGTAGACGAACTAGGCTTGCTTCGGGTCCGGCCAACGAGTTTATGAAGCGGTTCTGGCTTACTTCCCATCTTCACACTTCCTTACGTGTGTTGTCTAGTGTAAGTATCGTTTAAAAAGCTTACGTGTTGGCAACATCATGCAGTAAGTAAAAGCTTCCGGAGGTGCAAGCAATAGAGCCCCGATAAATCAGAAGGAAAAAATGAATCGAAATTGCAAAAACTGTATCTGAAACAAGCTCGGGATAAAATCAAATCTAATCTGATCTCGGATTTCGGTTGAAAATATGACTGTCGGTAGCGGCTACCTTCGTGACGTAAATATCTACGATTAGTGTTCTCGTAATCCGTCCGTGGATAGTGGGAAGCTTTGCTGCAGAAAGCTTTCGACGGTTTACAATAGTAAGGACTAAAAAATTAATTATTGAATATATCTGTGCAATTAAAAATTATTAATTCTTTATCATAAAGGAGTTCAATTATTTACAGACATTCACACGAGTTTGCAACACATTATGATGTTTAGGTATATGGAAAGAAGGGAGATCAAAGTAAGTTACTGTCACTGTCAATATTTTAAATCAAACATAGGGCAATTAAAAATTAATAGAGCAATAAATTACAAGTATTAATTTGCAAATCTAGAAATATAAGATTAGTACAAGTATTGAGTGAAAACAGTAAGAATTGATTTAAACGCTTTTCAGATAATTAAGTGAAACTTGCTAAGCACGCATGACCAAACGCGTTAGAAAACGAAGTATATCGCACAGCGACGCCGTTATTTGTTGATATTTAACAAGATGAAATCTTAATGTACACAAAGTTAGAAATTATTAACGATCTAAATAAGTGTATGGAACAAAATCATAATTAATCTATACGTGAGTGCATTGTTGAACTGAAACCAATCTTCATTGAATTAGTGGTGTCGAGTATAACTTATAAAAAAGTTTGCCAACTCAGCTTTAGTTTTTAGATAAAACTGAATTAGTTATATCAAAATTTAAATTAGATCCAAATAAGAACAGCTTTAGTTGAAAAAAAAGTGGTGTTAAAGGACTTACAAAATAATACAGCAGATTACGACGAGCATGGTGCGATCCTGCTAAAGTTGTAAAGTTAAAGAGGATAGCTTTTAGCGCTGGTGACTACTATATTACGAAAGAACCTACACCATAAAGCGTAAGATAATTGACTTTAATTTGAGTTTATCGGTTGATCATCTTCTGTCAGTTGCTAAAGCAGCAGTTCGTAAAATAAGCTTTTTGTACAGATCTAAACCGTCCACCAACTACATCTACTACAAAAGATCAAAATTCGACCTCCGGAACTTAATTCTTACCTTTGGGTTGGTGCTCTCCACATCGTTGACCGCATTTAAAAGAGCGATTAGACTTGAAAATAATCAGTTTTTAAATTCTGCCATACAGCCCTTGTGTTTGGAGGAACAGTTTCAATTATTTCCTTGTACCATCGGTTTTACAATGGCTATTACGTTGCTGAATTACATTCTTTAATACCATCCTGCCTCACCTTTGCTAGGGACACTCAGTTCACTTCTTCACATCACAATATGCAGTACAAATTACAACTCGTATCAAACGCTCGCAATTCACATTCTTCTACACGGGTTTTAACTCTCTAATTATTTTCCTAGTTCCAGCACTCCTTTCACTTTTGATATGAAAACATTTTAAGGCAGCCTAACGCTAACTCTAAAACTGAAAATATTTATGAAATAAACAAACGTGCCCTTTTAAACATTAATGTGAAAGGCAGTGCTAATATTATGCATTGTTACTGTAGAACAAAATAATTATTCAAACTTGCTAGCCGAGGTAGTGTATAGTCTGATTTATACTACTTAACTCTGATTTAGATTACACAATGTTAATAATTTAGTAAATAATCTAGTATAAACTGCAATTGATTATTCAAATTTTTTCATAAAGTAAATGAATCCTTAAGCAAGGATCATGTTGCGATAAATTCACATTATCTATCCCAATGAGAACTAATCCTTTATTTCTGTACAACGAAAAGAGATGTATGACAATATAGCAATTTTATTAAATAATTTTAGTTACAAAATCTTGTTACACATGGCACACTAACTGCAGAACTTTACGAATAATCACTTATAGTCTTTGAAATTAAGAACCCAATTACTATTAGCCCATTATTAATTTAGTGAACCTAAACAGTTTCTGGATTAACTATAAGTAACCCATATCTCATATTTAACCCAATCTTTCAAAAATAATGTTCCTATCTTACATGTTCTACCTTAATAGTTAGTAATAACAACTGCTTATATCACACACTGTGTGATATAAGCAGTTGTCATATAGTTTAACAGTAAACACAGTGAGTACTAATATCACAGTATAAACACTTTTATACTGTGCTAATATGTTTTTTCTGCGCTACTGTTGTAACTATGTAATAATGATTAATCTTAAATAACACCCTTTTTCGTTAAAACGCTTACACTTAAATCTTTAATAAATTTAATATTTTGCTTCATATGCATACATCTACATTAATCATTGAAATGATTGCGTTATACCCTACATTTTTCTTATTACTTCGATAAATACTTTAATGTAATGTTAACTTTTTTGCGATTATTCATATATTTTTAAAATTTACAATCCTAATAAAAATTTCAAAATAAAATTGATTTTCTTTTATTTTAATAATCCCGTTCTTTTTATTTCTCTTAAAACCAGCAATAACTTCATTTCTTATTATTTGTAATGTAACATGATTCTTTTACGCATGTTAAATCTAATTAAAACCTTAGTCGACCGCTGATGATGATAGTGTAGCTATCGAAACGCGTTCGGTGTTTTTTAATTTTGTGTGGGACGTGGATGTATTTTGATTTTTACAGATCCTGCCACAGTTCCAGTGTTCAAGATTTTTCAAATTAATTAAAACCCATTTATATAACATTTTAAATAGAGAAATTTTCTTACACATTTCTAGCTGTTAACATCTCTTGGTTTCTAATTTTCATTCCCAATGGCTCTTACGCATCTCCGTGCGAAATATACGATTACAACGTTTCCACACATCATATTAAACATTATTAATTGTTTTCCCGCTACTATGATGTCCTCTGATGTTTTCATCCCTCCTTCCAAAAATTTTTGTCTTCTTTGTTTATTTTCGTGAAATTTACAAGAATTTTTATTCAATTGTTGTAATGGTTTCGGTGAACTTAAACTACAAATTTATCAGATAATACTGAAATAGTAAAAAATTTTAATTGTTTCTTAAAAACCAAGCATTTAGTCTACATTTACACTTTTTGAAACCGTGTTCACAAAGGGAATTGAATCATCAAAAGCGAATCTTTAATTACAGGGTGTTCACAGATAGGAACGTTTCAGAAAATGCATTCAAACTACATTCAAATTCCATATTCTACACATACCACTAAACACGTCCTCAACAAAAATAACATATGTAGTGTTAGCTATTTACACATTACACAATTTTTTGATAACACTTAAAACACGATATGCAACCGATTCAACGTTCGATAAATTTAATACTCAACGACATGTTCACATGGGTAGAGAAAAAGGTCCGTGAAGGTCTTCAGACAGTGGTTCATCTACTTCTTGTGTTTCCAAATATCTTCTTTTTCTTCAGTGTCATTCATGTTGCTTATACTGTCAGTGGGAGTTTCCTGATCCTCGTGAACAACAACAATTCGAAATACCATAAACACGGTATGTACCGGGTGAGTCATTAAGGAAGGACGCCGGCTATATCCCAGAAACCGCTTATGTTACGACTTGCAAAAAAAAATTCTTCAGTAAATGTGGCCAAGAGAAAATGCTGGAAATAATTTTAAGGCTTGTAAATAGACCGCTAGGTGGCGTAATCGCTATAGTAAATTAAAAAATGCCTAATAAGGAACAGAAACTTAAGGAGAAAATATATTGGAAATATCGTAGTTGTATTTTTGGGACAATTTTACCCATTTTTTGTATAAGAAGTTTTTCTCTAACTTCACTGGTTTTCCGTAGGGGGAACTGCGAAAGTTGTCAGACAAACACGTAATTATCTTCGGAACCAGTCATCGAATCTTAAAAAGTAAAATTTCGTTGGAAAGGTCTTTTCTTGCGATATTCGCTGATGTATTTAAAAGTTAAGTTTGATTAACGAACAAACCGCTAGAGGACGCTTTCCAAATATTGCTGAAATTTTAGCGATTTTCTTCAAAATATTAAATAGAATGGTATGTTTTTTATATTTAAGTCAGAAAAAGCATAAAATTTCGCCTATATCCTGAAAATTTCAAGTCGATATCTTTGTTAGTTTCCCAGACCAACAATGTATAATGACGATGTATCCATAGTAACATTAATTTTATCAATGTCAGTGTCAAGGGAATATTATCCTGAAATTTCCCTACAAAATTACCTCCGGTTTTGCGGTGTATGCGGGTGTATTGTGATACGAGTTTCTTTGACTTATTGCCGCATTCTTTATGCCAACAATGCCCTCTAACCAGGAAGCATATGATATGTTAGCAGTATATTTCGAGTGCTTGCAGAATTCTACTGTTGCTGCACGATTGTATGCGGCTCGAAAGACGGCATTACGAAAATAGACTTTTTACTCGATTATCACAACGATTGAGAGCTACAGGAACAATTCATCCCCCAGTTACTCACAGAGCACGCAGATCCCAAACGGAAGAAAATGTTATAAACGTTCAACAAGAGCAATAGCTCATGACTTGGGACTAACACAAACTACTGTTCAGCGTATTGTGAAAGAACATAAGTAAGTTTTAAATAAAAGTTAGCTATTAAAAGTAGTAAAGTTATAGCTATTAAAAAACCATAACTTCAATTTTAATTTTAATCCATACCATGTAGTCCTTCATCAATCACTGACTGCAGCTGATTATGAGCAACGTTTAGACTACTGCTATTGGCTGTCGAATATGCTCATAGATAATCAACATCTGTTATCGCAAATATTGTGGACTGACGAGGCTACATTCCGCAATGATAAATCGTCCTAACATGCATTATTGGTTCAGAACCAATCCTCGTTGGATGCAAGAAATCAGGGCTGGTGGAGCGTCAATGTTTGGTGCGGTATTTTAGGAGGTCGAATTATTGGTCCTCACCTTTTTGACGCACCACTTACTGGTGAAACGTACCTTAATTTCTTGCGGAACGATTTGCCGTTACTTTTAGAAGATGTGCAGTTGCTTACTAGGCAGCGGATGTTTTTCCAACATGATGGCTGTCCGGCACATTTTTCAGTACGCGTGCGTCAATTTTTGAGTAACACTTTTTCTGATACATGGATCGTAGGAGGGAGCTTTTTTCCATGGCCAGCTAGGTACCTACATTTCCTTATTCATTCTTAACTTTAACAGCTTAATAACCATTACCATTGTTACCTTCTAGGTCTCCCGATCTAACGTGTTTAGGTTTTTATTTTTGGGGAAGAATAAAGGACCTTGTTTTTACAACCAGGCCAACTACGCCTGAACATATGGTAATTAGGATAAGAAATTCTATTCGCACCCTCTCCACAGAGGAGATAGAAACCGCTGTTTTGTCAACGGAACAGCGGTTCCAGCTGTGTATTGATAATGATGGCAGACAATTTGAGCATTTAGGTCGCCACTGAGTAATGGCGTACTACTCATCTCTAGTTAATTTTCGATGGTCCACCCGGTGTAATTATTAACCAACGGTAATAAACTAACCACAGAAACTCGATGATAATAGCTGTCAGTATTATCGAATTACTGGGGTTAACTCTCGGGATAGGGTTAACCCGTGTTTATAAAAGCTGACCTAAGTGATAAACTATTATGTCAAAAAACTTTGCGTTTTATTGTTTTTGGATCTAAATTTAAAGTAGGTATAAAATTGAAACCAACAGAGATATCGACTTGAAATTTTTAGGGTACAGGCGAAATTTTATACTCTTTCTGAGTAAAATATAAGAAACATACCATTCTATTTAATATTTTGAAGAAAATCGCTAAACTTTCAGCAATGTTTGGAAAGCGTCCTCCAGCGGTTTGTCCGTTAATCAAACTAAACTTTTTAATACATCAGCGAATAGCGCAAGAAAAGACCTTTCCAACGCAATATTACTTTTTAAGATTCGATGACTGGTTCCGAAGATAATTACGTGTTCGTCTGAACTTTCGCAGTTCCCTCTACGGGAAACCTGTGAAGTTAGAGAAAAACTTCTTATACAAAAAATGGGTAAAATTGTCGCAAAAATACAACTAGGATATTTCCAATATATTTTTTCCTTAAGTTTCTGTTACTTATTAGACATTTTTTAATTTACTACAGCAGTTACGCCACCTAGCGGTCTATTTACAAACTTTAAAATTATTTCCAGCATTTTCTCTTGGCCACATCTACTGAAGAATTTTTTTTTGGAAGTCGCAACATAAGCGGTTTCTGGGATATAGCCGGCGTCCTTCCTTAATGACTCACCCGGTACATGTCATCAGCGGAAGTACCATTTCAAAATCACGATTTGCTTCTGGATAAATATTCTTGCACATTTTTATTAAATTTTCGTACGCTTCGTTTGATCGAATTTTCGACAAATATGCATAAAGCATAAAGTCTTTGGATTAATAACTAGCTCCTTAATAAAATTAAATATTATTAAACTGTTTTGAATATGACAAAGGCTAAATGTTATAGTCAAATAGCGAATTTAACAAAATTTTATCAAATTATGATATCAGTCTAAAATTGTGAAAAACTTTAATTTCAAATTTATATAACCATTTAAACTGTTATTTTAATAGCAGACTACGTTAGCATTTTCATGTTTTTCATAGTTCATAAAGTTATTTTAACATCTTAAACAATTCTTAAAGAATTACCACTACTGAGGACGATGACTGTAATTGTTATCGAAAGGTATAGATTTATGTGAAATATAAAAAAAAATACACCATTAAAAACTCAACAAAGCTAAGTATGTTAAAAGTCGAAATGAGCTTAAGTGTGAATGCCGCTTATTGTACATGAACGCCACGCCACTGTTTAAAATTTCCAATAACAAGACTAACCAATCAAAATTTCTATTTGATAGTATTGGATTCCCATTGGTCCAACAATTTAAATCAATCTAAAATTTTGACAGATACATATAGATAAATGAACGGTTACTTTAAGACGAACTAATGTTAAAATGTAGACAGTAATTTTTAATTGTACCATATATCCGCGATTAATCTATTTGAATTATTTGCTTTTATTGGCATAAATCGTATCAAAATTGTTATTGTTATTTTTTTTTAGTAGTGGGGGTACATTTGAAATCGGACATTTTGACGACTTATTAACAAGAAAAAACTGTCAGCTTGTTTTGTCGTATTTCTTTAGCGCGTATAAATTTTCCAATCAGAATCAAGCTAAAAGAATCATCAATTTTTTAATTATATGGTAAGTGACATTGCATTGATTTTCCTGTATTAAAATATTCAGTGTTATTTAGTTCTTGGTAGACAGGTGTGATTCATTTCAAAGTAGAATGTAGGTTGTTCCAGTTTACTGAACTATATCGTTTTGTGGGCTTTTAAGTTATTCAAGTTTCATAACCTTGCACTTTATAACACTAATTTTGTATATGTACCTATATGTATAGAACTTGAAATTTTGAGTTTTTGTCTGTTAGTATTTTTCCCTTTTATGTTAATTGCTTTTACCAACATATCTTAAGAATTTTTAATTTTGGATTTATTTACAGCAAAAATGGCAGCAGAGGATGATGAATGGAAAAAATTATCAATAGAAGATCGTTGTGTTCATAAACAATGGAAAGCAAGAGTAAATGGGTATGAAGATGCAACAAAGTTATTCCAACAAATTGATGACGAAAAATCTCAAGAATTTTCTAGATATTTAGGGTTAGTAAAAAAATTTGTCATTGACAGTAATGCAGTAGGACAAGAAAAAGGATTAGAAGCTACTCTTGCATATGTAGAAAATTATGCGTACGCTGGTAAAACTGTAAATGATGTTATGTCTGGTATTGTAACGAAATGTATTGCTGCACCTAAAACTAGAACACGGGATTTAAGTGTACAAATTATCTTAATGTATATTGAAATAGAAAAATATGAAGCGGTTCAAGATGAATTAATTAAAGGATTAGATCAAAAAAATCCAAAAATTGTTGCAGCCTGTATTGGTGCTATTACTACAGCTCTAAAGGAATTTGGAATTAAAATAATCACACCTAAACCATTAATTAAGAAGATACCAGCACTATTTGCTGAAAGGGATAAAGGTGTACGTGATGAAGCTCGTTTAATGGTTGTTGAAATGTATAGATGGGTAGGCCCAGCTTTACGGTAAATTTATATACCCATTATATGTATTTGTATAAATTTAGTCTTTGTTAGATCTCAACTTAGTAATTTACAACCTGTTCAAGTAACAGAACTCGAAGGAGAATTTGCAAAGGTGGAAGGTCAAAAGGTAGCACCAACTCGTTACATACGTTCTCAACAGCAGAAACAAGCGAAATTAGCGACAGAAACTGTCGAAGCAGAAGGTAATGATGTGATTCAGTCTGATTGTGGTTTCATTTGTGATTATAAGGTGATCATGGTGTAGAAGAGGTAGATTATAGCCCACCAGCTTTAGATCCATATGACATTGCCGATCCAGTAGATATTTTATCAAAACTTCCGAAAAATTACATGGAACAATTAGAAGCAAAAAAATGGCAAGAAAGAAAGGAAGCTTTAGAATTATTAGAAAATTTGGTAAAAGCACCAAAATTAGAAAATGGAGATTATGGTGATTTAGTTAGAGCATTAAAAAAGGTACTGTAAACTTATTATTATTAGTTTTTAAGCTTAAAACACATGTTACATAAAACTAAATTTGAAAATATTAATTCATCATATTTTATCATTTCACATTTATTTTTTGTTATTTAAATATGGGATTGTATTTACAAAAGTCAGTTGTAGTATATTAAGTATTAAGAACGGTAAGGGTTGTTTACTGGTCGAAAACAATATTTGAACACTGAGTTAAACAAAATATTTTAATATAATCCGAGACCAGTTAAATCCTTAACATTCGTGATTCTGATGCTATTTTTCGTGTGATGTCTTTTATCTTCCAATCTACATAATACATATATAGTTTACGTTGTTAGGTAATGTTATGCAATCGACATTTTTTACACTTACGCTAAATGAACGTTTTATCTCATTTAACGTTTGACAAAGTTGCACCAAGATGGACCATGATGTCTTTGTGTGGGGTATAGGGATGTATATTAGTATGTACGATAACTCCAGAACAACACACTTACTTCAAATTTCTTATTTTAGTTTGTTTTCATCTATCCTGGAGCTGATTAGATTTCAGTGGTGGAGAGGTTTCTATCAAATATTTCTGAAAACATATAGATTTTAAATATTATGTTCTATGCAATTTTTTGATACAACACGTAATTTAGCGGCAGACAAATTCTTAAGGTAGAATTTAAATGTTATAGTCCACATTTTTTCAATATTTGAATAACGTTTATTATTAAATATTACAACTATAAATGAATAAATGAATGAAGAAATAGTAGATGAAATGATTAAAACAAACATACAAATAATAGGTACAAGCGAAACAAGGAAAAACAGGAATGGACAAAAAGTGCTGAAAGACGGAGTAGAGTTTATAGTATCAGAATGAACAAATAAGAAAATCACAAATTGGGGCCCGATCTCATCGAGAATCATATATACTACCCAAATTACTGTTTGTGATAATTGAATAATGGGTGAAAATATAACGATAGGATTGCATGAAGCTAAATTTTTATGTAACTACCATATCTCAAAAATATTGCAGTGGCGTAGTTTCTGCGATCGTCTGGTTCTTCACCGATCCTAACTTTGGATTTTTGGTTTTTTCTTTAAAAATGTACTCATCTAGCTCTAAACCTCACAGATTCGAGAAAAAACGGCTTCAAACAATTATCTTTGAAACCATTCCTGTAGGTATGAAAATTAAACCTTGCAACAATATTGATGGTAATACCGCATGTTTCTGGAGTTCGGTAAAGTCATGCTGTTACTTGTGCAGTATCACCGAAGTGATTATGGATTCAAACGGCATGAAGGGTAATTAAAATGTAATTATGTGTTGCTATACACAAGCAGAGCTTCTTGGTTTCCAAGTTGTCATACGTAAAAAAAAAACATTACAAATAAAAATAATTATAAGCTTTTTCGGTGGTCGAATGGTTAGAGTGCATGTCTATCATCAGAGCGGCATGGGTTCAGCAAACCTGGCCAAGATATCTTATTTTGTAAAATGGAGAAAAACCAAGGCACTCCTCGGATAGGAAGTAAAACTGTAGGTTTCTAGGTTTCATGGCAATACAATGTTTGACATGTGCTAATGATTAGTGGTTGTTGCACATAGAGATGCATGACATTTCCGTCGGTATCTAGATCTTGGCTCTGTAACGTGTGGTTGAATTCCGCCACAGATTTTTGTTTTTCAAATTTTAGGTAGACACTTAGTATAATGTGTTTTGTCGGGTTGGACTATACATTTTGGAAACATTAATTTAATTGCAAATTTTCATCTTATTTGTCGATATCTGGCTTTGTTATAAATATATAATTGCGAATTTATGAGATGGGTTCGATTACTACTTGTAAGAAGAACCAAGAAGAAACTTACGAGAGCTACAAACAAGAACATTATCATTTACATTGATAGTATACCTTAAGTTTAAGGTTTAACTTTAGCATTATAATTCTTAATGAAAAACCAACTGTTTTTAAAAATGAACAAAATACACTTTTTTCATAACTCTACTTTATACGATTTTAGAAAAGACCTCCACCCTGCGCAAGGTAGTAACCCAATCTGTGATAAAATTCAGTTTTGGTGTTTTCTAACATTTCTTGGGTAATGCTGTTTAACGAGTCTGTAATTTTGACACGAAGTTCGTCCAAATTGCTAGCATGTTCATCCCTGTGCCCATAAATTTGCTGGGATACGTATCCCCAAACAAAAAAGTCGTTCGGCGCGATATCAGGTGAGCGAGGAGGATATTTAATAATACGGTTAGGGAACGTAGTTTGCAAAAAACTGTTGAACTTTTATTGCAGTATGAGCAGGACAGCCATCTTCTTGATACCAAATGTCATCAAAATTTATATTGAGGCGTTGAACAGCTGGTTTCTCAACAGTTCTAAATATTTGTCTGCATTCAAGTTTCCGTTGATAAAAAATGGACCAATTATGGAATTGTCTATAATTCCTGCCCACACATTAACTTTTTGGGGTATTGTGTCTGGTAAGGAATACTAATGTGTTTGTTATCCCGAGAGTAACCTACAGCGACAGACGGATTGTGATGGTCATGTAAGTTAAAAGAACACTCGCCGGTAAACAAAATATTTTCAATAAATCTTTCGTTTTCATTAGCCTGATTCATTATATCTTCACAAAGTTCGATACGCTTAGGTGATCTTCTAGAAAAATTTCTTGTGTAGTGTAGTTTGCAACTTATAGCAACGGTATTTATTCCTTTTCGAGATATTGCGAACTGTTCTTGGTTCAATATATCATTTCTTCAGCAATTTTTGTACCATTATCACAGGAAATTAGTTTCTGCTAAACTACACACTGCAATTTCTTGGAGTTCACGCTCTTCGTTTAAGTTACGACCAGGATGCTGACCATCATTACCATCAATGCTACTGCATTTTCTACAATTATTTAAACATCCACATCTTTCAAATTTACAAACAGTACGCATAATCGTACTTTCGGATGGAATTGGCCTGTTTTCAAAGGAAAAAGCAAACCTGCCCATTATTTCTTGTGCAGTGAGTGCTTCCTGAATAATATCACTAAATAATCTGTATTATTTCTTCAGTGGAATACATGAGTATTGTCTCGGACTTGCAAAAACACTGATTTTCAATTCTCGTTGACAGTAGCAATTAAATGTGTCATTGATACCAGCGTACTCAAAAGACGCATGTATGGCATCAGCACTTTTACTTAGTCAGACGCGCGATAGCATTTTTCCATACCTGTATATATATATATATATATATATATATATATATATATATATATATATATCTGTGTATGTGTGTGTGTTTTGTTTTGGTTTGTAATTTATAAATTGAATTTTTTTTAAATTACGTTTCATTTCCACATGTTAACATTTGCTATTTTAGGCGGGTGTCTATTGGTTTTTTGTAAATAATGGTTATTCCTAGTTATTTTAAGTATGGTAATTATAGTTAGTTGAATAAATAATTGCGTCATTGAAAAATTGTTGCTTCGTATTAAAATTATTACAGGTTCGTGGACGTTAGGTCACTGTAAGTTTGATAAAATTTATTTTAAAAAGACAAAGAGGTTGGACGTTATTATGCGATAGTTTAAGGTTGATTTTTAGAGGCTTTGATTTTCGAAAATATATCATGTTACCGTGGGATTTGTTTCCAAGTAGAATGTTTCTGTGACGTAATTTTTTTCGCTTTCGTTTTCCGAGATGCATATCGTTTTTATCGCGCTTACCATTTTAAAGTATTGCTTTTTTATGATTGGTTAATTCAGATGAAATTCAATGTAGTTGAAACTGAAAGAATCATTAATTAGTCTAGGCTGAGATGTAGAAGAAGACAAGTTTTGTTGCGTCGTTCGCAGCGTACGCGAAATGGGTTGAAGGTGGAAGAACTTAGTTATGTATTACCGGGGGTGATTAGAATTGTTATCGTAGGAAGAGATTTCGGTATACCCTTAGTGGGATTTTTGAAGGCTCGTTCACCCCGCAACTATTGTATTGTGTGTCAGAGTTGACATTATTTTCGGGTTCATAGAATTGTATCTAGTCTTTTCTTGCTAGTGCTGATTCTAATTTTTTTGGACTATTTAGCGCTTTTCTTGCGGATTTATTAGCAAGAAGTTCAAGTTATATGTTAGTTTCATGTCGAAAATGAAACTAAAACGGCAGGTAACAGATAATTAGAGTGCACCGGACTAGCGCGGTGGAACAGAGGGCGTGGGCGTGTTTTTTAATTTAAAAATACTGAAGGTGGTTAGTCGTATTGTCGAAAGTCGCAAATAAGGGTGCGTCGTAATTAGAATAAAGTCAAGTAAAGGGCCGCCAGACTGTTATTAAGACGAAATCGGTAAGAAGACACCTGGGCACACATAGATAAATCGGCCTTCAACAGTCAAAAGATCTCACTTACCTTACGTTGGCTACCTCCAGGCGCGCGTCGGAGATGCTTCGAAACTTTAGCTCTAGAACAATTTTAAAAATATCCACACACTCAAATACCAATATAGCGTGGGCGCAAATCAGCTGTTGAGTTTTAATGACTTTAATTTTATATTTCGTTACGTAACCCCCAACTCTTGTGAACAAAATAATTCAAACGCAATAAAAATATAATGAACGTTAAATGTTACGCTTAAATCTCATTAACTCAAATATAAATACTACTCATCTTCAAAGCTCTGTCATTAACTGAACTCCAAACTAAAATAATGACATAAGCTAAATAAACGTCATTTAATATTCCTCTACTCGCTTACGTTAAACAACACAAAATATTTAATAAAACTCAAAAAAACTGTAAGATTCGGAATGCTTCAATTATATGAAATTACCACTGGTTACTTTTAAAATGAATCAATAAAAAAATAATGAAATCAAAATTTAGCTCTCAATTAATTCTTTTGGTTTGAATAATAAAAAAACCACCACTTTCGTAAATTGTTGCTTTCACTGGTCGGGAGATCACAAATTAACACCATGAATTTCTGTTAATTGTTCATCTATTATATCTAAATATATCTCAAAAAGCACACAAATACATAGGTTTTTATTTACAAAGGTTTCGGTTTGATTCAAAATCTTAAATACTAGAATACGGGAACATAAAATGGTCAACCTTGTAAGCTTATCAAGTGGCCTTTGATTTTGAACTACGGAAATAGAATTATCTAAATATGAATAAGTTCAGAACAATACGTAACCAATTGGTCACTAAAAATCAATTTTACCATGCGAAATATTCATATACATAAATTAGCAGCACGTTTAATTAAATAATAAAAAAAAGCAAAATACCAAAGATATCGCAAATAAAAGCAGTTCGTCAACCTTTAAATTGAGATGACGTGAAAGCATCAAATTCCGCAAAATAACACCAAAAACAAACGACTGCATTTATTCGCTCGTCAACAAATAATTTGACCAAGTCTACAAACAAAGATATGGTAAAGCATGCACAATAACGTAAATATTGCGTTACCTTCTCCACCGGACAGCAACGAAAGCGTGGGAACGCCTCCAGGATACCAGCAGAATGTCCTCGATCGGCAAACCAATACGGCAATTTTCCAGTCTTAATTTCGATAGCGATACGTTTATCTTAATTGATCAGGACGGTATATAGTTTATGTGCACAAAACTAGTAGCTTTTGCACACTTTAATGTTCAATTAAATCGGTAGCTCTATTTACAAGTCTGTTTAATTATTAAAATGAAATCAAAAAAAGGTCTATTTACAGACTTTCGTCTGTTGCAGCTAATTTTCTTTTACGTGAGAAACAAAACGTTGTGCCTTCACAATGGTTTCATTCCGTAATATAAATCCACTTTAAGCACGACCACGTACCACCAGTAAGATGCACTTAAATAAACACATCACTTAGTGAAATGTTCGATAAATAAATAACCAGGAGGGATGAGCGTCTATACAAATATTCACCAAAGGGGTGCTTTTAGTTGCAAACAACTTCTAGTTCGTTCCTCCGGGTATTCGAAAAAGGCACTCCCCTCCAAGCTCATAGATCACATCTCTTACTCACGAAAGTCAGATCGAGAACCTCCGCGCAATTAACCGCGCAAAAAACAGCTTCCTTCCGTTTCCATCATATTGCACCATATTTCTCAACATGATAAAACTGCTGACACTGCGACGTGCACAACTCAAGTGCAAATTGTCGTCACAGATTTATTTCTTAAACGATAATGATAATTACTTAACACTAAAGGATTGAGATACTATACTCCGGCAGAAAACGGCGTCAATTACTAAACGCGATAAGTAAAATTAACATCAGCCCTGCTTAAACAAGCAACCCAAGGAATGATCTCATCCTACCATTTTTAATGCGAACTTTTCTTATCTACTGCTTTATTTTAACGATACCTTTTATAAAAAATCACAGGAAAACTAATTTAGATACAACTTTAAAATTTCCTATTTTCAATTAATTAATCCACAAAATACATAATTGCCAACTTCAGAAATCAAATCGTAATTGCAATACGAAAAGTTTAATTCGAAACCATTACAACTTAGAAAATCAAACAATCTATAGTTACTTTCACTTGTACATTGATGAACACAAAAAAAAACAAGTTTCGTTAGCGTAAACTGAGTCACTAGCAAAAAAAAAAGAATAAAAAGAAAAAAATACGTACATATATACAGGGCGTTCAAATACACATGACAATACACAGCTAACCCCTAACGAATGATAAACTCGCTGTAAATAGATCGCTTGAATAACTTTGTGTAAATTAACTTTCGTTTTAATAAAATTGTTTATAAGTACTTAAAGGATAAAGAACGCTTGTAAATAAAGCTATAGAGGTAATATTTACGTTAAGCCATATGAAAAGGTGATTGAAGCATATGGTTTTTGATTTAAAGATATTTCGTTACTGAAGTTCGTGTAAATATAATTTAAGAATTGAGGAGATAAGAAGATTGGTTTTCATCAATGAAACACCGAAAGGGTCAATTTTGGTGCAAGCGAAGGTAATTCTTTTTCTGAGTTTACGTTTGTGGTATTAATAAAGGGTTTATTTGCATTTATTTAGCTGGATGAATATGCTTCTTGTCTATGATTTTATTCAGTAGTCCTTTAGACGTTTTATTTCGTTTTATGAATTGTATTCACCCACTTATGGATCATATTGTGTATTGTTTGTTTTATCCTGATTATGCTATGTAAAATTAAGTATTACAAAAATTGTTAAATTTAGATGTTCGACGTTATCTTTATGTTTTTGATGTTAATTAAAATTTAAGGTACATAAGGATAACTTTGGATTATTTGAATCTTACAAGAATCATTCGAAGTCAGTTTTACAGAAATGTTACGGAATAAAGTTACATTTCATGCGTTTCGGACAATACGCTGACTGTTCACTTTAATTCTTATTTTTATTTTAATATATGAATAGTGTTTATGAATTGGGGTTTTATTTCGTTAAGTGTAAATATTATTGTGATCTCGCGCGTTTCTCACAACGATAGAGTACTTACGTTTGATTAAAATTTAAAAGATTAGATCTTCGTTCACATTCAGTTCACCGTAGAATTTATTTGCTTTACGAGAATTTTTGGATTTAGGCGATTTTATAATGACGACGTTCGATTACTTTTCAATATTTTAGTGCAAGCCGTAACGCAATAATTTTAGAGAATTCTTAAAAAGATAATTAGTCATTTTGGATTTGGTTGATGTAATTGCATTAGAAGATAAGTTTTAAGATATACCGTAACGTAGTTAGAATGTAAATTAGTTCGTGAACCGATCAGGTGGCTAATTTGCACGCCAGTGATTGTTCTGCGAGTATTCGCAAAATTTTTTGGAACCGATACCTGGATTGGCGATATAAGGTAAGCGAGTTTGTTTTATTTGTTTAGGAATTTGGATGTGTACTTTTCGCATTAGGTATAACGGTCCCGATATTGACGTTTATTAAATTATAGGACCGTTATGACATTTATTAAATTATAGGACCGTTATGACATTCATTTTAAATTGAATAATTAATTACCATATTAACCAGGTGTTTTTGGTTATTTGAGCCAGTAATATTACCTTGAAGTTTATCGAAGTGTATATTGAGTTTTGAGTTTTATTATCACAATTTGGCGGATTTTAGATGAAGCTTAGGATTGTATTTAAGTTTAGGTGAACTTTGCGTAGATATTTTTGGAATAGAATTTTCAGGTGGATGGGAGTGTTTTATTTCGAGAGAGCATTATAGTTTCCTGTTAGGCCATTATTTTAAGATCTAGTTCATGACGCTTTTCCCATTATAAATGTATTTAACAGATGGCGCCTTTGTGATTTATTTTCCTGATTTTGACATTGTTGAATGGTAACAAGTGCCCCTTTAGGAGTGAGATGTAAGAACCCCGCCCATACCACTGAGCTATGTCGGTTGCTTGAACTTTACCTATACGGGTTGATGCTCTGGTGAGTGTTTGGTCTGTACCAGCCCACAAATACAATAGCAAATAATGATTTAATTAACTAAGTTAAAATAAGAGTTTTGCCGATGTATATAAACTGCTGTCCCTGAAACTACTCTCACAGGCAAGCTACCGATGGGCTACGTACTGTGAAATGTTGTAGGTGTATGATTTTTTAATCAAAATAGTGTACAGTGTGGAAATGTACGGGATACGTTTTTCTCTTAGAAGTCAGTCGAAGAATTCTTTTCAACGGTTTGAGCAACGTGTAGCAGCAAAACAGAGCAAGTGAAAATTTGTGCACCAAGGACGTGCTCGATTTCTTCGAACGGCTCGAAGAGGGCAAACGTGCTTGAAGTGATGGTCGAAAATTGTGGAATGTGTCAAGACAATTGAACGAACCACACAAAACTCAACACCACCATACCATCGGCACCATGGTAATAGATTCACCTTGATTCCTTTGACATTCAGCTCCCCCTTTATGAGGACACTTCCATTTTGATTTATGAAAATTATACACCAACTGCATATTACAGTACTCAGAATAGGTACATTCTTCTGACTGGATTGAAATTATTTACGTAATATAACACATTTGTTTTAGTAATATGATAGATAAATAGACAAATATTTAATTTGTTTTTATTAGTTACGTCAATTTGCCGAAAATTCTGCAAGTTAGATGAAAGAAAGTAGGATTCCGAAATTTCGGACTAGAATAAATAATTATTCATAATTATTTATAATATTTATAAATGTAAATTTTATAGTAAAAATAACAATTTGTATAAAAAGTTGCAAAATAAACCTGTTTCTTTGCAATTTTGACAAACACATCCTGTCCAAAAAACAACACCTTGTTTTGTACCAGATTTTTTGTAATTTAATCATTGTGGAAAATTAGCACATTTGATACGTTTTAGATTCATTTCAATTAGAATAAAATATGTATATCGAACTGATGTAAATTCTAAATTTAATAAGGTAACAATCAAATTATATTAATGGAATGTGAGCCTGCAATATTGCAAGGATTCACACATACCAAGGCAACTTGACTAATATTAAATTATTACAAGTTTTTTTTTTTGTTATGAACGAAGTTCAAAAGTAAATATGTAATTAAAAATTAATATTAATTTTATTAAATACATAAACAAAAAGTTTACCCCAAGTAGGATTTGAGCCTAAGACATGTACTTTGCTAGAGTACCGCGCTAACCAACTGCTCTATCGAGATACAAGCCGCAATCGATGTAAATTTTGTCTTTATGTATGTAGAACTGATGTGAATTCTAAATTTAATGAGATAACAATCAAATTACTTATATTAATGGAATGTGAGCCTGAAATATTGCAAGGATTCACACATATCAAAGCAACTTGACTAATATTAAATTATTATAACTTATAATAAATTTAATTGTTATTTACAATACTTTTCAATCTTTACGTTTCATAACAAATAAGTGTAATTTCTAAATAAAAATGATCAATCGTTAACATTCCTTAAAAATTGAAATCTCGTTTTACCACTTATGGTAAAAGGAGGTACCATTACACTTTTGACAGTTAAGGCGTATGTCAAAAAGATGACATATTGTAACTAAATTGCACAATAGTATATTAAAAAACAAGTTTCATAAAACCAATTTTGAAGGACGAATTTAAGTTTAAAAAAACTAGTGGCGTAGCCATGAGTTTTTTAAAAGAATGAGTGCTTCAAAGTCTTGTGAACCACGTTTTTTATGCTATTTTTAATAATTTTCCCTTTTTACGTCGTTTTTAGACAAATTTTTTTACTTTGGCTGATTTAGGGATTTTGTGTCGGTTGGTAATGTCTTAATTGTAAAAGTGAAAATTTGATCTAGTCGCTTTTTGTTTTATGGAAATTCTGTCACAAAACACGAAAATGGAAGATAATCAGGATAATCTTGCAAGTGCGCCTCCTGAAATACGTGGAATAGCAAAAAATGCGGTAGCGAATTTGCTCACATCAAAGTTTACCACTGGACGCACCCTGTTTTTGACACGTATTGTAAGAGTGACACGCATGACAATTCCAGATCAAGGTTAGCCAATCTAAAAATTTTCGTAAAATGTTTCATGTATTAATGGCTATAATGACATCGAGAGGATGACCTCGCGTTTCTTACTGTCTATAGAGTATCAAAATGGAATCAAATTACAAAAATAGGTTTATGTAATCAAACACAATGCAAAATTGATGGCATTTCTAATTTCTATTTGTGTTACATTTTTTAAGTTAATTCAATAACATAATTGTTTATGGTGGTTGTTAATAAACTAAACTCATGTACAAAATCATATAATTTGTAACTAATCAGAATGGACCCATTCAAAATCTTTACTGTCACGGGATTGTATATATGTACGATTAAACCGTCTAGGTAGAACTCAAATCTCTCTACACCACGATCAAAACTAATTGTATTGGTATGTTCTATTCCACGTTCCACATATCAGGAGTAACTCTGTCAATTGATTGTTTCCACGTAGCCAAAATCTTTGCTTCCTTCCTTACCAATATTTTTATAGTAATACTGTTTGCAAATTCCCCAAATGTTTTCAGTCAGATTAAAGTCAGTAATATTTTGGAAGTCTTTGTACAGCATGTCCATTTTGCAATTTTTAGATTCAAATACTCGTTTGTTTGAAACATTGAAACGCTAATGGACGCAATGATTTTAGTATAGGCAACAAATACTACATATGGTAAACATTATAGTAACCCACATTACAGATGTCAAATAAAATTAAACAAACTGTAAATAATTATTAAACATTATTACTTATGTCAGAATAAGAAAGAATGCTTGACATATTTTAATAAATTTTACAAACGGTCATTTAGCTGCTTTTTCAATTTTAGAGTAGACCAGTGCGCCAGACCCCATTGTTAAAACTGCATGCTTCCATTTTTTCCAAAGAGAACTAGATTACTAAAAAAAATGAAAATGAAAAAAACTAAAAAAATACCGCCCTCTAATTTGCACGTTACTTATTAAGTTGCGTTGAGTATGTAACACTTACATTGGTGGAGAAGAGCTCTTTTCAACAAGAGTAAGTTTGCGAAGATCGATTATAGTCGTTTTTTCATAACTAGGTTCCCACTCTCCCCCACCTCTTATTTGAAAAGATAGACTAAAACTTGTTTAATAAAAAGTATGCAGAATTTCATTCATATGGATCAAGTGGTTATGACTTATCTGACAGTTCGTTCAGTTTTTTTGAACAATTTTGTCAGCTATATATTGTGCGAGATTGTGTTCAGTTCTTTATTTTTTTCGCTTGTGATTGTTTTGTTTTGAGGGTGTTATCATCCTAGAGTGCGCCAACGTGGAAACTACTGCCAATTAAGCGAATTCGACAGAAGTTGTATTGTTGGTTTGCGCGAAGGTGGTTTTTCGTTTAGAGAAGTCTCAAGTCGCCTTAACCGGAACCAAACCACCATCATGTTCTGATATCAGGCATGGACTAGGGAGAGTCAGGAACACCCCAGAAGAGGGACTGGGGGCGAAGAAGAAAAAATGAGGTGCAGGATCGTCATCTTAAACTTATGGCAACAAGAGACCGATTCTTAAGTACCAGATCAATTTGTCGATCAATGGTTAGTCAAGGAAGGTCGTCCTGTAACCCTTCGAACGGTTTACCGCAGAATCCGAGCTTTCGGATTACAATCCTACCGGCCACATCTTATGTAACGGCTCAACATCGACGGCAACGTTTGGAGTGGTGTAGGTTGCGACTGCACTGGAACTAAGAGTGGCGTAGGGTGGTGTTCACTGATGAATTCGATTCTGTTTGGGGATGCATGATGGCCGTATGAGAATCAGACGAAGACGTGTGGAACGTCGAAATGTTGAATTTTCTGTTGGGGGTCATGTGCACCAAACTATAGAGATTATGGTATGGGGTGCTGTAACTTATGCGAGTAGGTCTCGTTTGGTATTCATCCGAGGCAATATGACGCCCAACGATATGTGGATAAGGTGGTAGAACCCATATTCTTTCATCTCTTCAGCAGTTGGAAGACCCACTTTTGCAGCAGGATAATGCCCGTCCTCATATTGGACCGATTTGCAGAGGATAATGCTAATCTCTTACCATTTCCAACCAGATCTCCAGACCTTTTAGTTGTTAAATGTTTCTGCCAAGTTTGGTCAAAAAAATTCCTACCCCTTCTTGTCACTGAGTATATGTAAGACATTTTGCTTTGTTCATTTCTGCATGATAATTGGCGTCAGTGGGTTTTAGAGCAAAAATTAATGGTTTTTCACCAATAAACCCGTTACTATTTCCTGCATGTATTACTATATACTTTAAACTATGATTAAAATTGCAATAGTTTTATTATTTCTTATCAATATCACTTACACAGACTCTCCCATTTTGAAGTACCCATATTTTTCTAAAAACCGCATTGCCGTCTAATTGCTGTTTACCGATTTCTAAGGTATTCGTTATGAAAATGAATCTTGACTAATGTAATATTAGGCAATACCATCAATTCTCTTTAAAGACTGTCTTCCGTAATGCACTGAGCAAATCAGTAATATATTCTTTTCTTTTAGAACTTGAACCCATATGATTTAAACCATTTTGGATCATGTTATCAATTGTATTGTATATTGATACTTGATTTTAGTTACATGGGGGTTTTCCAGAATTACACATTTGTGAAATAGAATTAACTGTCCGTATGTTTATATTCAAAGAAATGAGCAACTTTCTACAATAAAGTAGTTTATCATTATGATTATTACCGTTTTTTAAAAAACACTTACCTCTCTCACTGCATTAACAGGTAAAGCAATCCACCATTGTACCTTTCCGGTTCAAAATAAGAAGAGAAGCAATACATTTCTCTGGTAGAGCCTTGACCATTTTTGAGGTTAAAGTGTTTCCATTCACAATCCCTTTGTAGTTTTGATACAAACAGATATCTGTAATTTAAATAGAAATAAGTGGTTCAGGTTTGATTGTTAGTGTATGTGTCGGGTGGTTTCAAGTGTTATAACCATATTATGTTTCAAGATCAAGTTTCTATAAGTTATTAATATGTTATTTTCCATGTTCTGATTTTATTATTAATTAATAAATTGTAATTGTTATCAAAATACCATTGCATTATATTGCGATTTTTTTCAATGTGTCAAAACGATTTAAGAAACCTGTAATTAAAACTTTATTCATTAAAAATTATAGCTCAATGTCAAATATAATTTTACAACTCCTGTAGAAGTTTCATAAATGTGTCTTTAATAATTCAATTTTATTTGGATGATGTTAAGGTTACATAAAAACGATATTTTTTTATCTCTAATATTTATTGACTTTTTTACTGAGGGCGGTAATTGCAATTGCTATTGAAACGTTTTAAAGCTTGTAAAACTTTTGCATACTTTTACCCAACAAGATTAAACTTTGAGTATTCAATTTAATGTAAAATTAAAACCTCATTTCGTTGATAGAGTAGATGCGACCTGTTTATTTGACAGAGCATATTTCCATAGAAGCTTCCTGTATCCAGATGTTGAGGCAGACTACTAGTAATGGTTTTTTCTAAATAGTCATTAAAAAAATGATCAATATTGTCTTGGATGTAAATATTTTAAAATCATGTATTTAGATTTTATCACTTGTTAGTAGTATTGATTGACGTATAATTTTTTTTTAGATAATTCAAAAAGATACAAATGTAGTAGTTGTAGCGTTAGCTGGAAAAAATTTGGCAAGTTTAGCAAATGGACTGAAGAAGCGATTTCAACCTTATGCCTCTTTTTGCATACCCACATTATTGGAAAAGTTCAAAGAGAAAAAACAAAATGTTGTATTAGCAATTCGAGATGCGATTGATGCTGTGTATCAATCGGTATGTTGTCAAACTTCAATAAATCTGTTTCATAGTTATATAACGTCTTTAGGTAACCATTGAGACAATATTAGAAGATGTGTTAGAAGCATTAAATAGTAAGAATCCTTCAGTGAAAGCCGAAACATCTGCATTTCTGTCAAGATCATTTACAAAAACTCCACCAGCATCTTTAAATAAAAAATTACTCAAAGCTTATTGTGCAGCTCTAATAAAAATTATAAATGAACCAGGTATATAATTTTGTTTTAGAGTGATTATAAATGCGTATTATTTTTTTAAGATCCGATAGTGCGGGATTGCTCTTCAGAAGCACTTGGTACATTAATGAAGCTTGTGGGAGAGAAAGCAATCAGTCCGTTTCTTACAGAAATTGAGAAAGATAACTTAAAAATGACTAAAATTAAGGAATGTTGTGAAAAAGCTGTTATTAGTGTGAAAGTAACATCTGTTAAGAAAACTGCATCTGAGAAAACTGCACCACCATCTTCAAAAGTTGCTAACCCTCCTGTTGAAAAATCGGCACCAAAACCGAGACGCCCAAACACAGGTATAATAAGTGAATGTGTCAATATCATAATACAAATTCTCGTCTTTGTTTTTGTATTCACATTATCAGAAGTGAAATTTAAATTGAAAGATTAAAATTTAACAAGTATTACTATTAGTTGGGGCCTTTGGTTAAGTGATTAGATTAACTTAATTATGATTATCGTCACATTTATTATTTTCATATTCATATCTGATATTTTATTGTGAACATGTTATTTAACAGTAACAATAGTAATTTTCAAAACTGTCTGAGAATTACTCTTAAACAGTTGTATTTAAAATTTAATTCAGACGTTTAAAGTTTTCACCAAAATTCACAATATACTTTAGTTCATACAATTCTTCCAATGACGTTGATAGAGTAGTTTCAAAATGTCGTGGCACTCGCCCCTCCGTGCGCATATGACTCAAACACCTCGAAAGTATTCGACAAATCTGCTGCTATTCAACTTATAAATGTAGTCATTCGCTTTATTTACTTCACGTTGTATTTGTATGTTGCCGCTTGAGCTTATTCCTTCTATTTTATACAAAATCTGTCTTTTCAAGACATTTTTTATTATTTCATCGTTATTTATTGTCCAAACTGCCAAGTAAACGTTTTGAACATGAGTGGAATAGTTGTCACAGTCAAGCTCGTGAAATTATTCATAAAAAATTATTTAGGGAGTAATAAATAGTACGTTTAAATTTGAAGATGTGTGGAAATTAGCAGAGAATAAATTTAAACCAATTGGTCGTGAAGAATGGGAAGCTGTGTGCAAACATACAGAGAAGATTGAACATGAATAGTTAGAAAAAGGATTTAAAGATGAAGTCGAAGAGCTGATTTTTACTGTAAATGCAGGTGAAAGTGTTGAAGAAATTGTTTACAGCAGTAGTGACAAAGACAGCGACAGTGAATTAGATTCTAACTAATTTTGTAGTTATTTATTTTTGTATGTTAATAAAATTACATTTTAAAATGTTTTATCAATTTGTGATTTATTATATATATATATATATATATATATATATATATATATATATATATATATATATATATATATATATATATATATATATATATATATATATATATATATATATATATATATATATATATATATATATTATAAATTGAATCTTTTCCGATCAAACAAGGAGGGATGAAGAAATTGATTATGCCAGTAGTGACAAACACAGTGACAGTGAATTAGATTCTAACTAATTAAAGTTCTGTAGTTATTTATTTTTGTATGTTAATAAAATTGCATTTTAAAATGTTTTATCAATTTGTGATTTATTTTACATATTGGTATTAGAATTTGAGATACTTCTGCAACAATGTTTTCCGATCAAACAAGGAGGGTCTCATCAAGTTGCACACTGCTGTCAAAGGTAGTAGTTTGTGTTCTGTCCTATTAGAAGTATTTCAAGTTATAATATAATCATAATTGAGAAGCTTCATTCAAGTTTTTATAGTACACATGTACACCTACCATTACTTAATCTATAGTGTGAACTTAATAAATACTTGTCGTATTTGTAATAACACTTTCTGACACATATTTTAATGTAATGACGGCAATTGATTGATTCCGGTTGTTGGTTCTTAAAAATACAAATATTTAGACATGCGATTAACGATGAGCTTTAAGAATTTACCTATTCTATCTATTGAGTCTAATTAAACGTTTATAAAACTTTGAACTTCATTTTTGCAAATCCTTGATAAAAACAGCTGATGTTGAACAGGTTAGGTTATGTTTACTAACTAAAAAAATTATTTTAATGCAAATATGAAATAGGTAATCCAATACATACCTAAACTGAAATTGTTACAAATGATCATTCAATAAAACTGTATCCAGTTATGATAGCAATCGTTAAAAAAGTCGATAATTACTAATTTTATTCATTTGCCGCATATTGTTAGTATGGCATTTTTGCTATCGAAGTTTTCGAATTATAACATCGTTTAAGTTTTTCAAATTGTAGAAAATCACGCCGCGCATCTCGAGTGCCACGACGTGTTGTACCTACTCTACCTGTTAGACGTGCAGGTAGGTTTACCGATATTAATTTTCGTGTATGATTTGTTGTGTCATTTTGTGTCAGTATGCTGTGTAAACCATTGAAGCGCATTTTTTAATATATTTGTCTGCAATTATACATTTAGTTTCAATCAAATTTCTTATACAGGGTGTGTATAAATTGGCGCATCTCCTACTTATGGCATTATCCTTTGGACAATTCTGACATGAAAATCTATTTACAAAATTGTTGGATCTGCTTCAGTTCTTCACATGAAGCCACAAAGTTTGAAATTTCAGCTCGTACTTTTGCAATTGATATCAAATGTAGAAGAAAAATATTATATTGTTTTACAAAGTATCATAGTTAAATCTATTTGGTATAACTTATATGCAATCGGGTTTGAAAAGAATAAGTTTTAAAGTTTTTCAAATTTGTAAATTTTGTGAGGAATCGATTTGGCAACATAATGTTAAGGCCTCGTAATTTCATGTGATATTTTTATATTTCAATGTGACAGTTCTCTCATAAGTTCCACAGTTGATATTTTTCACTGTGTACGCATTCAGAACCGTCCAGATAATTACGCCAGAAATGTTGCAGTGAGTTATCCTTACCATCCCGCGCCGATTAGACATTTGTATCAACATGCACGAATATCAATTTGAACAAATACAAAGCAAATTCGCAACAGTTTCATTATCGTTAAGTTAATGTCCATATTTTGTTGATAAATTGCCACCTGTTCATGTGTTTACATTAATCTCATCATTGCCATTTAATTTTTTCTTGCAATGGTTCATATGAAGAAGCGAAAGCAGATCTGACATTATTGTAAATACATTTTCGTCTCAGAATTGTACAAGGAAAAACGCCACATGTAGGAAATGTGCCAATTTATACACACCCTGTGTGTGTGTGTGTGTGTGTGTCTATATATATAT
This sequence comes from Vesta saturnalis, assembly GCA_036346205.1. Classification (NCBI taxonomy): domain Eukaryota; kingdom Metazoa; phylum Arthropoda; class Insecta; order Coleoptera; family Lampyridae; genus Vesta; species Vesta saturnalis. Next base: position 311,291 of record JARFJB010002190.1, read on the forward strand.
AGTGCTAGTCAAAAGTCCCCTCCCCCCTTGTGTCTTTTGAATGGTTTTACTTATACTAATGAAATTTGGAGGGTGAATATAAACGGATATAAGCTTCTCAACTAGTCATGACAAGTGACGTCATAGTCATATATGACGTCACAGGGTCACAGTGACCAATAATTTTAAATAGTACCTTATGGCAAGTTACATCTCGTTTGAAAGGTATTAAAATTACCTATTCAGTCATACTTTTGTTAGGGTTTAGGTTGATTTTGATAGAAAAATTAAATAAATACTAAAATTATAGTTTGGCATTTAATTAATCAAGATTCAAGGACCAATTCTTATAGTAAATGTTGGAAATGTGTTCAAATGTGTCTGCGGAAATTGCTCTGCATTCTTCAACAATTTCCATGCAGCGGAACGTCTTTTTAATGAGAGGTACTCCGATCACCTTATATCGAGTACTTATTTGAGGGAACTTAACAAAAACAATTTACTTTTTGTGCTTTTGTATGAAACATTCAAGACACATTCCTGGATGTGCAGAGCGCGTATAGCCATTGTCCCGTACAGTGTAGAGACCACTTGTTGTCTGTAGTGCTCGTGAGTTTGATTGTAGTCAATGCTGTGCGAACTAAGACTAAATCTATGTAGATACAGAGCGGTTGTTAATTTAAACGTTCCGAGATGCACACCGCTTTGTTAACTAGCGCATTATAACATTGCCGCCAAAATCCTGCTGATTCTGGAGAAATAGTGTGGCGCATTGCCGCTCTTGTACACTATGTGTATTAGAGACTGGTGGGGAAGGTGTTTTTTATACGTTTCTTGAACTTTACTACAGACTTGTCATGTTGATAACAGTAATTTAAGCGATATTGAGCTTGTACAGGGCGAGTCAAGCTCAACGGGACGGAATCTCATGGGCAAACGGTAAGAAATAATGAAAAGTCCTTTTACAGGCATATGTAGATTAGTAACAGCTACAATTTAAAATTAATCTCACATATACAGGGTGTTTCAAATGCGAGTAACATCAAAGTTATGTTTTTTTAAACGGAACGCCCAGTATTTTATTAAAGTTCTCAATTACTTTTTAAAAAGTAATGTTAGTTTATTAAAGGTACCTTAGAGCTAAGTTTGATAGTTTTCGATTTATTTGACATTTTGTGAAAATACGGTCTTCTTGAAAATAATTAATTACAGCTTATCAAGCCAATTTCAAACTGTAATTTTTTTGCTCATTTATTCTATACTTTTCAGATTGGTATAATTACAATAATAAATTGTTATACAGGGTGTTCCTGACATTTGGTTTAATTTTCATCATCTTTTTTGTGCAATTTCTTTGTTATTTTAAATGGAACACCCTGTATTTTATTATATATTTGAAGTTACCATACAAAAATACAGTTTATTTATTAAGGGTTTCGTATGCCTATTTTTAATACTTTCCAAGTAATTTGCATTAGATTACTAAAATTAGTGCATTTTATTATTTTAATACAAAATTTATAATAAATGTTCAATAAGATGTCCATTTTCACGAATGCACATTATTATCATCTTTCAAATGATCTCACATTCCTTAGCATGTCAGGAGTGATTGTGGTGAATGCATTTTGAATACGTATTTCATTTCCATGTCTTCAGTGGTTGTAGGAGAGGTATTAAAAACGATATTTTTAACGTGTCCTTACAAAAAAAATCCATTGGTGTTAGATCATGTGTTCTTGGGGGCCTATGATAAGGACCGCCTCTGCCGATCCATTTTCCTTGTCTTACATTACGCGAAAAATGGGCTGGAGCGCCGTCTAGTTGCAACCACATTTCTCTTCTGACATTTAAAGGAATGTCTTGTAAAAGAATCCAAAAATCACGTCTTAAAAATCTAATGAAATTTCTTCCGTTTAAATAACCATAAAAAAATTTGGCCCCATTTACGTAGTCTCCTGTTATCCCCCCATAAACGTTCAGAGACTATCGATTTTGATGATTTGTTGTTTTGTACTGGTGGTTATTTTCAGTACTGTAATAGCGAAAATTATGCCGGTTAATTAGTCCATTGTTATCGAAAGCAGCTTCATCGGTAAATAGGATTTTGTTTAAAAAGTTCTTCTTTACCTTCTTTTTCAAGAAATTGTAAGCAAAATTCAAGCCTGTTTTCAAAATCGTGTTTGTATAAATTTTGGTGCATTTCAATGTGATATAACACTTGATTGACTTACATCTATTTCTTTAGATACACATCATGTACTAATGTTAGGATTTTCGATTACTGATTGCAACACCAATAATTCCGTATTTTCGTTTCCCGTTTTATGTTTCTCCAATTCTCGTTTTTTATGTGCCACGCTACTTGTTTCAGGAAATCCAATAGTCTTTCAAATACTTCCTTGCGAGGATAATTTTCTAAAGGAAATCTTTCTGCATACACTCATGCTGCCAGTAAACAATTTTCCAAACATTCCCCAAGAATTAAAGTCATATTGACACGATCTTTTAACGAATACTTCTTCATTTTATAGTCAATGACAAAAAACTAGATATGAAATTAACTAGCAATGCTTTATAAACATTAAGCACATTTGACAGATACTAAATTAAACTCACAGCCTCTGTTGTGAATAAAATACAAATTTTATGTATCTTTAGTAAACTAATACAAATTAATCGGAACGTATTAGAAATAGACATACGAAACCCTTAACAACCATTGAAAACATGAAAATACGTATTTAAAATGCATTCGCCCCAATAACTCCTGACATGCTAAGGAATGTGAGATCATTTGAAAAAGGGATAATAATGTACATTCGTGAAAATCGACATCATATTGAACATTTATTACAAATGTTGTATTAAAATAATAAAATACACTAATTTTAGTAATCTAATGCAAATTACTCGGAAAGTATTAAAAATAGGCATACAAAACTCTTAAGAAATAAACTGTATTTTTTGTATGGTAAATTCATAAATGTAATCAAATACAGGGTGTTCCATTTAAAATAACAAAGAAATTCCACAAAAAATATGATGAAAATTAAACCAATTGTCAGGAACACCCTGTATAACAATGTATTATTGTAATTATACCGATAGAAAACCTGAAGAGTGTAGAATAAATAAGCAAAAACATTACAGCTTGAAATTGACTTGATAAGTTGCAATTAATTATTTCCAAGAAGACCGTATTTTTACAAAATGTAAAAGGACTTTTTATTATTTCTTACCGTTTGCCCAGGAGATTCCGTCCCGTTGAGCTTGACTCACCCTGTACATAGGTACCTAAATATATATTAGGGTAAGATATTTATTCTTTCTGAATCACGGATATATAATAAGAGAGGAGCACACGCGGGTCATATTGCATTTTCTTTCAAACTTGGAATATTTTAGTGGATACTAAAACAGTGTTAATTGCTGTTGAATTTTTTAAGTAAAAATCACCGTCAATGTTTTAACTCCTCTTAAAAATAAGTTTCCGTGACCACTTCACGTATCACATCCTCTTTTTAAAAAGTGCTACTTACACAAAGCGTCGTTTATTGTTAGTGGTTTGTCTGCACGCGGAGTAACATCACCCCATTCTTTTATTATTCTTAGGCACGTTAAAAAGAGATACCTTCTCTTTATTGGCGCTATAGCCACTTTGACAGCCAGGTGCAAAACAGTACCTTCGGGTAATTTAGTAAAATGTCATCACAACACAAAATTATAGCATGACTATACTGATGGAACGCAAGCTTTCATATAAAATCTGCTTATTAATCATATGCAGTTAGGTTTTCGCGGCAAATATGCAATGATTGCGCTCAGGTCTCCAAGCTAGTTGTTCATCTCTGTCAGGTTTTCCTCTCTCCGTTCGGCCGACATTCGCGACCGCTCTAGATGCGGTACAATTATACATCGCCGATTCACCTCTCTTAGTTCTGAATTAATAGATTATCTCTTCTCATTTATTGTAGTTTGAAGCTCACCTAAAGACAAGAAGCGATGGATGAACTCATAAATATGCCATGAACTTGTGTGAAGATTTACATATGCATGAAATAAAAGTAACTAATGACGAAAAATTTAATATTGTAGTGCAATGCAAGTTGTTACGAGAAAACATAGTTACAAAAAAATGTGATAAATGGGCCATTGATTTTTCTCATTTAACTAATAAAAATTGGATAACATCAAGATCTTTTCCCAATGCTTCCCGCTATGAGTTTAGAAAGTTATTTTCTATTTTCTATTTATATAAATAAATAGAAACACAATCAAAAATGATGAGTTATTAAGAGATGCTGTTGATGTTATCATAAAAATTAATTTTGAACATTATCATGAAGTGAATGTAGCAGAAGCTTTTGTGTATTTACGTGTGAGCAAGAAAGCATTTTTCAGATGTTCTACAAATCAGGATGTCTGCAGCGGCTGCTCGAATGTACCATGAACTAATAAGGATTGAATCTGAATTTCTAAATACAGCTTCCCTTTTTGCTAATGCGAGACAGAATCTAACTGAGCGGCAAGTTTATATGATAAATGGCGTTTCACACAGTATGGTACTTGTGAAGAATTTAGCATGTGAAAAGTCCTTAAGAAACAAACTACATACCTTCAAAGAATCCAGAGTTGACTTGGTAATTAAACAGAATCCGTTTATTGTAGTTGTCACAACGCTGATAATGAAGCGCACATTTGTTGAAAATTTTGAGAACAAAATGATTTTTGTGAACTCTAGTGGTTCCTGGGACTAAAATAATATTTGCATTACTTTTTACCTCAAATAAAATACGTATTATACCTATTGCGTGTGTCCTTCACACTGCACAAACTGAAGCTAGCGTTTGCCTCTGCCATGTAGCCAACAATAAGAAATTTGTCCCTAAAGTGTTCATGACTGATGACAGTGCATCTGAGCATAATGCCCTTATCAACAGTGTTTCAAAATTCTGTTTTAATTCGTTTTGTCAAGCATTCTGGAGAAGGCTTTGGCATAGTGGACATGGTGTGAAAAAAGATAGAAAAACTGTGATGGAAATGTTTACATTCTTTATGCACCTACATTGGAAGATTTCATGGTCACGCAGTGGAAGGTAATAAGTTATTATTCGATCATATTGATAAATTATGGAACCGCAGGACAGAATGGTGCATCTTTCTTTAACAGGAACATCGTTGTCACTAGGAGGTACAATACTAGCAATTTCACTGAGGCGTCGATTCTGCAAACATGCACTCTTTAATGCTTGTGCATTCGTCGATTTCATAGTCAATGTCTTTGAAGATTACTACAAGCGAAAGTTATTAGAGTTTGCAAACAGCAGGCGAACCAAACCACAGATTGATTATGAGAATGTGTCATAAAGCAAAAGAATTGAATATCATTTATAGCGTAGATGATAACGTATTTCAAATTTCTTCAGAAAAATACTCTAATTTTAATACAATAATACAGAAATTGCGGTTTGTAATTGTACTTCTGGTGCTGGTGGGAGATTCTGCAAACATTTATGTGCTATAAGAACAGAAGTGAGGTTTGCTGTTTTAAACGTTGCCGCGTGTAGACGTTTTTGATAGAATTCAATTAGCTGTTGGACACTCAGCCTCAGAAGACTTTTATAGAGATATGGACTTTTGCACAGATGAAGAATTGAAGAGCCCCTCAGTGCATCTATAGTGGTTCTGTTGACATCAGCTGTTGCTGATGTCTAAATCCAGAATGTTCAAGATCACAGTAATAGTGTCAATATCATAAATCTTCAGAATGACAACGGCTTTAATCGTTTCAATGATAATCTGCCTGAATTTGATCGTTTAGTAGCTATAATTGTCAAATTTCGAACTTTTTGGAAATCTAAACCAATCTTTGTGGAATAAAATCAAATAAAATTAGAGTTCAGCCAACATCGATTTTGCGACGTAAAAATAGGGGATTAACGCAATCTGGAAGAATTCCAAGTTGGAGGACTTTCCTATAATGAAAAATTAAAACGGCAGCATAACATTAGCAAAAATATTTTGTTAAACCTATCAAATGCAAAACTGCATTGAACTAACTGTTTACACCTTTTGTTTCAATAAATAGGTATGAAAAGGTCATTTCCATTCATTTAAAGCAGTTTTTTGATAATTTTTTAGACGTTGAGAGTTGGTAGGGAATGAGAAATGGTCGTAAACAGCGATAAGGGTTCGTTGTACTTTTATCAAAGTTATTATATCTACTTAATGCTACTAGTGTCCTCCAATGCGTATTTTAATGACCACTACGTATGCCCCTAGTTAGACACGTATCCATGTGTATTTCAGATTGTCTAAATTAAGCATTACCACCCTGTACTACAATTAATTTTGTTTGATTCATGAGCGCATAGTCAAACTCGCTAGCGCTACAGACAACAGTTGGCTCTGTACTGTACAGGACAATGGCTACACGTGTCCAGTCATTACAATAACTGATCACTTTTGCCACTAAATTGCTGGCTTCTCTGTTGGTTTGTCGCAATTTATTGTAGCACCCTTGGCACTGTCTCCTTTTCTTTTTGTTTCTTCAAAAATAATAATTGTATAATAATGTAATAAAAATAATTTTAATTACATCTTCTGAAAAAGCCTGATAGATTACATGGTATATATGAGGGAATTCGAACAAAAATATGCGGAGTGAAAACAAAATATACGGAGTGAAAACATTAGGAGATGGAGAACTCTCCATACAACATATTAGTAAGAGCAAGACACAAAGATTACAGTAGAAGAGAATATAGAATATGAAAGAATACCAATTTATAAACTAAAAGATATGGACAGAGCAGAAAAATACGAGGAAAACACAGATGCCGAATTCAAAAAATTAGAATTAAAAATAAAGGAAGGGACAGTAGAAGAAATATGGAAAATATTCAAGGAAACACTAATAAAAAATACCAAACATATTTGTGGAAAAAGGAAATTTAAACCAGACACTAAGAGGACCAGGTGATAGAATGAAGAGCAGTTGGAGAAAAGAAGAAAGCATGGAGAAAATTTATAAAGACAAACCAGGAGGACAGAGAAGATTATATAAGAAAAAGAAAAGAAGCCAATATAGACATAAGAAAAGCAAACTACGCGCGAAAAACCACAAACATTTCCGGGCAATAGTGAAGAAATTAAGAGGAAATAAAGGAAAAACGGAAACAATGGAAATCCTACAAGTATGGAAAGAATACTATACAATAAGTAATAAGTAGAAGAGGCAATTAGTACATTTAAATTAGGAAAGGCAAGAGGAGTAGATGGCGTCAAGACAGAGATGATGAAATTTATGAGCCCAAATGGAAAAATACGGTTGTACGAAATTTTTGAGAAAGCATGGGAAGGGGAACGGATACCAGAGGAGTAGGAAAACAATATAATTGTACCAAATCACAAAAAAGGAGAAACAGGAAAGTGCGAAAACTACAGAATCATCTGCCTTTCGTCTACAGTGTTTAAAATGTATACGAAGACTCTACAAAAGAAACTTATACACTACATAGGACATAAACTTGCCGATGAACAAACAGGGTACTTACAAGGAAAACAAACGATAGGCAATATACATATAATAAGAAATATAACGGAACAATAGAAAGAGGAGATGAAATGTTTGTTACATTTATTTAAAAGCAGCTTTTGACAATATAAATAGAAGCTACATATGAATGTATTTGCGGGAATTACGAACACCAAGAAAACTCATTAGAAATATTAAGAATATATACCGTAAGGTCAAAGGGAGAATACATATGAATGGAGAAGCATCTGACACGTTTTATGTGACAAAAGGAATAAAACAAGGAGGTAGCCTTAGCCCGCTTCTATTTATAACATTGATGGACAAAATCTTAATAAATACAAGGACAAAAACATAACTGCATTCACAAATAGGACATTACCAACTAATGCCAATTAAAGTAGGCAGTCTAATGTATACAGACAATGTAATACTTGTAGCGGCTAAACTGTCTAAAATATGGAATGAAGAAATAGAGAACAAACGTATGGAGATAAACAAACAAAACAAAAATGATGATAATAAATAACAAAAACGGAGATAGAAAGGAAAATAGAAATAATGGGGAAGGCAATAAAAGCAGTTGCAGTCGTAGAATATCTGGGCTCAGTAATAACAGAAGACGTAAGAATAGAAGTTGACATAGCACAGAGAATGAAAAAAACGAGAAACTATGCAATAAACAAACCAACAGTACAAAAACAAGAAGTAAAATTGAAAGTATACAATAATATAGCGAGACCAACATTAGCCATATGGCAGCGAGGCATGGATAATAAATAAAAAACATGAAAGAAAGATCAATGCAGTTCTTAAGAAGAATGGAGGGGAAGACCAAATGGGGCTGAGAGACAAACGAAAAAATCAGACATACTCTTAAGACAAGAAGGAATAATGGACTATATACAAAGAAAACAACTACGATGGTTTGGCCGTATAGTAAGGAAAGAGGACGCGGAGAAGACTCAGAAAACGATACAAAGGATTGAAAAAATTGGAACCAAGATAGGCAAAACATTGGCAGACGTGAAAATAATGGCTAAGAACCAGAAAGAGTGGAAGGACTGGACCTCAAATCCGATACCCTGAGGGGTATAAGGATAAAAGAAAAAGAAGAAGGAGAAAATCACATCTTCTGACAGAAAAAGGTTGTAATCGTCTATTAAATTAGCATCAAAATTTAATGAAAGAGAATCTTGACGGCACAAATGTCATCTTCAACTTCATCAATATATCTAACATAACATTTTTTATCGGTATTTCATCCAAATCAACATTTTCGATATCAGTTTTTTGTATGTAATTGTCATTAGAAAGGAGAATCATCACATAAAAAACATGGAGTAGGACACTCTTGTTCTTCTTCATCAAATGTTTTGAACGTTATTTGAGTCACTTTGCTCTTCTTTATTTTAAGCTAAAAATATTTTTCTATTGTGAGCTGACATTGTGATAAAAGAATGAAGACTAAACAGCAACAGACATGTTTTGCAAAACGTAATAGTAAAAATTTTGCTTTAAACCAAAACCAGTCTTCTATGATTGGTGCTACACATAAGTAATGAAATATGACTTCTGCGTGTTACCAGTTCTGAGTTTGTTAGCATATTTAAATTATAAACATGGTTACAATTTGAAAGCTATTTATAAAATTGCAATCAAAGATTAAATTTTTTTAAACAAACATAAATCATTAATCTTTTGAAAATGATTATTAGATATATTATTTTTAGCTACAGTTGGCCTAAAGAAGAAGCCTGGAGCTTCAATATCATCTGGATCTGCTACCATAGTTAAATCTAAATCAAATAAGGCAATCATTGAAAAATCTAGAGAACGGGAAGTTAGCGAAGAGGAAGCAATTGAATTAGTATCTGATATATTAAAACCGGAAACAATAAGTGGTCTTGCTGATGCAAATTGGAAAAATAGGTAAAATGATGTTACATAATTTCCTATTATAAATAAAAAATTATTTCAGATTAGGAGCGGTTGAAGAATTTATGTCACAAGTTCAATCAATTGATGCAAGTAGTGCACCTACACAAGCATTGGTTAAAGTATTAAATAAAAAACCTGGATTAAAAGATACAAATTTTCAAGCATTAAAAGCTCGATTAGAAGTTTTAAAACATCTTGCCGAAAACTGTTCCTTTTCCACGTAAGTTTGCTATATTTCTAATTGCAAAAAAGTGTATGTATTTATAGGACTACGGCGGCAGTGTGTGTTAATGATGTAACAGAGAAATTAGGTGATTCAAAAAATGGAGGTTTAGCAGGAGAAGTTTTGCTTTCAATGGCAGAAGCTACTAAGTTTGATTTTCTATCTGGTTTGGTAATGGATTTTGCATTGACTCAAAAAAGTCCTAAAGTTTTACAAGAATCTTTACTCTGGTTAACTAATGCTATAAAAGAATTTGGATTTGGGTAATTTAGTGTAACAAATTTTAGTTTATCTTGATGAATATATTTATAGAAATATGGATGCAAAATCTTTGATAGAAAACTCAAAAAAAGCCTTAGCATCTTCAAATCCCACTGTTCGTACAGCAGCAATAGCGTTAGTTGGTACTTTATATTTATACATGGGCCCTTCTTTACATATGTTCTTTGAAAGTGAAAAACCCACATTAAGGGAACAAATTAATGCAGAGATGGAAAAATATGAAAATGAAAAACCACCTGTACCTGTGAGAGGCCTTAAGACTGAAATAAAGTCAAACACTGTTGAGCAAGATGTTGACAATGTTTCTGTTGAAGAACCTACCAATAATATTCAAGATTTATTACCACGAGTAGACATAAGTTCACAAATAACTGAGGCACTAATTGATCAAATGGCAGATAAAAATTGGAAAGTACGAAATGAAGCATTGACAAAAATTAGCAGTATTATTTCTGATGCAAAATTAATTAAACCTAGTATTGGAGATTTACCGCAGGCCTTAGCTTTACGGTTAGTTGATAGCAATGGAAAAATTGCTCAAACAGCTCTTACTATATGTGAAAACATTGCTACATCAATGGGACATCATTGCAAACAGTATGTACGGACATTATTACCAGGATTTCTACAATGTCTTGGTGACAGTAAAGTTTGGATTCGTACAGCTTCTGTTAATTGCTTAAATTTGTGGGGAGATTTATGTTCTTATAAAGAATTTTTTGAATCTGAAATGATTGCAGATGCCCTAAAAATTGGTTCACCTACATTGAGAAGTGAACTATGGATGTGGCTGGCGGAAAAATTACCAAAAAGTAAGTTAGAATTTGGTATTAAAGCAAGAAATTTATTTGAAATTTCAGTAAAATCAGTTCCCAAAGAGGAGCTGTTGGTGTGCATACCACATTTATATTCTAATTTAGAAGATCGAAATGCAGATGTTCGTAAAAATGCTCAAGAGGCAGTTTTAGGATTGATGATACATCTTGGCTATGAATCAATGAATAAACAAACTGAAAAGCTAAAGGTATAATAAATCAGAGTGTAAGAAGTATTGTGTTATAATTAGTTTTACAGCCTGGTTCAAAAGTAGCAGTAGTTGCAGCTTTAGATAAGGCAAGACCAAACTTACCAATAAAACCATTACCGAAAGCGAAACAAGCTCCTATTGAAGATAAAGCTGTTCGTGGTACAAAACCAGTAGCTAACTCTAAGAATGCTGTAAAACCTAAAGTAATAAAAATAAAACGTTAGTTGAAGTCTATTAATGTTTGTGAAATTTAGGGGGTTGCCGCTGTTATTAAATCATCTTCTGCTCGAAAGAAAGATGATGATATTGATACTTCTCCTTTGATGACTATAAATAATTTAAAACATCAACGGACAATTGATGAAAACAAATTAAAGGTTTTAAAGTGGAACTTTACAACACCAAGAGAGGAATTTGTTGAACTCTTGAAGGAACAAATGACTGCTGCAAATATTAACAGAACACTTATAGCAAATATGTTTCACACTGATTTTAGGTAAGGGATGAGGTGGAGTTCACAAGTTTTGAAATTGTGTGTTTTAATTGGGAATGGTGTGATTTAATTTTTTTCTTTGCAAAACTGATTCTTATCATTGATTTGGTTTATTTCTTTCTTTATATGTGGTGCATGGCTTTCACTAATACTTATTGCTATCTTTTATTGCACATTTTTGATATATAAATCCAGATTGACCAGAAAATTTTGATTAAGCATTTAAAATTTCTTGCACGTAGATTTTTGTATTACCAATCTTCCTATTTTGTGGTTTTGATTTGTTAGTAATTACATAACTCAACTTTCGTTTTTACTTTTTATGAGCTTTTCATCATAATATTTTGAACTCTCAGATCTTATGTAAAAAGTATAGTGTATCCAGGTACACAATCCAAGCACAGGTTATAATATTATCTACCACTTATAATTTTAGCGTCGGTTACCTGGTTGGTACAGTGATTGAAGTATGTCAACTGGTTCTGTTGAGGTAAAGGGTATCTAGACTTAGTTTGAAAGTACTGGTGTGATCAAAAATACCAGGCACAACTGCTCTTATGAAACATGACGTTAGCAACCATTTGCCAAAACGTGGTAGTGTGCCCATGCTAAATATAATCTCAAAATTGATATTTGACGTTTAATGTTTATGAGTGGAAAGAAAGGTGGCGCTGCTCCTATGAAACGTGTTGTTAGTAACCATTTGCCGCAACACATACTGTGCATTTTTCTTTAATCCGAACATATTTTGTACACAATGCAATTATCCCTATGTTCAGTTTTAAAAAAACGTGTCAACTTATAGGATATGCACAATTCACAAACTGATCCAGCCTTTTCAGTATTTGTAGGTTGTATGCACAAAGCAACCACGAAAAGTTGCTTTGTGGGTTATATGCATGCTAAATAAATTGTAACGCAAAAACTTTAATAGGAATTGGGAATGATAAATAATTACAATAAATATGCCAAGTGTCCTCCTTGACATTCTAAACAGTATTCTATGCGATTACGAAATTCTTGTAAAAAAATGGGGTTCAACTCATTACATGCAGTAAGTATACGATTTTTTAATTCGTCGGCATCTTGTATATGAACTTCATTATAAATTTTAAGTTTCAAATAATCTCGGAGAAAGAAATCATTTGGCAATAGATGTGGCGCTCGCGGTGGCGAATGACCAAATCTCCCTATCTACCTGTCTGGAAATGTTGTACTAAGAAAATGTGTCACTGGTCCTGTAGAATGTGGTGGAGCCACATCCATTTGGAACCACGGGCTCTCAATATTCAACTCCTCTATTCGTGGAATAATATGAGATCGAAGTAGTTCTAAAAACTTGTTCGCATTCAAATTTCCATCAATAAAGTAGGGTCCGATTAAAACATTGTCGATTATTCCAACCCAAACATTAACTCTGATGTTACATTGTGTATGTGTTAGATTTTGTAAATGAGGATTCCATCGTGACCAATATGTTTTAGTAAAAAAAGGAAGTGTATTAGGTAGATGGAAATGGAGATAGGTACATACCGATAATTTTGGGAGTTTACTGTTCCATTCAAGGAAAACGATGCTTCATCTATGAAGACTATTTTTTTTTTTAATTTCATATTGTTATTGAATAAATTAAATAATACTTCACAAAAATCTGTGCCTTTAATTTTGTCGTCATTGTACAGTTGTTGGGGATTATGAAATTTGTACGACCTGTACTTAAATTTTTTTAATGTTTTAAAGACTGAACTTTGAAATTTGAAATTCTTGTGTGATTAAACACAGTGATGCTGTGGGATTGTCCTCAGCATAGCACAAAATGTTTAGTTCTAATTCCTCATTGAGGACGTGGCAGGTTTTTACTCTTTTTTTGTGGAAATTTGCGACACAACCGTCCTTATTAAACTGAGTAACGATGTTATGGATGGTTGAAATAGATGGGATGTGTTCCTCAGGGTATTGTACGGCAAATAAGTCCCGCACTCTTCTCAAACTATTGTTACTTTTGTACCAATTTAAAATTTGTATTTTTATTTCAGTGGAAAGCATTTTGTAAGTTTTGTAAGGGTGGTATTTTTCAAAATATGTGACAGCTGTCAATTTGACTTACTACTCCTTTGAACTACTTCAATATGTTGACACATTTTTTTAAAACTGAACATAGGGATTATAAGTTTTTGTTATGAACGAATAAGTTCAAAGGTAAATATGTAATTAAAAATTATTATTAATTTTTAATGAACATAGGGATATTTACATTGTGTACTAAAATCGCACGTTCGGATTAAATTTAATCACACGGTATGATAGTACACCAATATAAAACGTAACATAATTGTATTGTTACCCATAATTGTTAATTGTTAGTAACACTTTGTTAAATAAATTAAATTATGTTTCAATTTACTTTTTGTTCTTTGCATAATTTTGAACAATTTGGGCACTCCTAAACATTAACTGTCAAATATCAATTTTGAGGTTATATTTCGTATGGGCGCACTATAACATATGTTGCGGCTGTGTCAATGATTATTGGTATGATTTGTATATATTCTCCTTCTCAGTTCCCAATCTTGCAATCTAGTAGGTTATGTCACGTTTATTGATCTCAAAAGATTATATCACTGCCAACTTCTACATAAACACAATAATTTTTTAAACAGACCACATTGTTTATTAAAGTGTAATGTAAAATGGTACACAATTTCATAAATGATCTCTTTCTTATTTAAAAGTACAATTTTTTTATTTATTTCAAAATACAAAAAAATCATAATTGCGATAACATAACACTGGGACCTAACGATGTAAAAAATAGATTTAATATTTCTTATGATAGAACATTTTACATGTAAGAAGATTTTACATTTACTACACATATATACTATTGCACTTTTGCAAAATGTACAACGCCTTAGACTATTGTTTTCATTTTTAATTATTTCATGCACTACGTTGCCAAATTGCATGTGAGTAGGGTGGCGTTGAACAGCCGGTTTTATTTTTATTTATCAAACTGTGATTCTGAACGAAAATTAACTTAGTTAGGTTTCTCACTGTATACAATTCCATGCATTTACCATAGCCATATCAAGTGGACTTATAAAACAAGCCACCACCATTTCTTTCCACGGATGTTTATACGGTAATTTGCTATTGCATTATCGTGGAGATCACCCATATATGCATTGTATTTCCAAATCATATATGGTTGTGGTACTGTTATATCTTTTTTGTGTTTTCTGTTATATCGTTTTACTGAAGCAAGTGGTTCAATTGTGTCACAATTTGTTGCTACAGTAACAACAGAATTATTGTTACAGCATATCATGATTATATTATTGCCGTGATCACAGCGTCCGTCATCGAAATAACCACGGGCATTTAAAATTTTTTTACTATTCCAAACTACGAGATCCTAAACGATTTTCACAAACGGCACCAGTGTCAAAATAATGAAGCTTTTACAAATACACCAAATAAAACTGGTGAAAAAGTTAACAAAGTACCGTTTATAATGCAATTTATTCTCTCGCAGTTGGAGTAAGTTGAGCACTACTTATCCAAATAATCCGAATCCCTTATTTATTTTTTCTTTACATTTTCCAACATACGGTATAAGTCTGAACAAACATCTGTCACTACGAGCAAAACCACAATTTGAAACCAAAACGCACCGGTTTACCTTTTATAAATACTTTTACCAAATGTTTACCAAAATATGGCATCATTTGTTCATCATTTGATGAATGATGTTTAAAAATTCCAAATTTTCTAAATTGCCGATTGAGAATGCAAATTTATCTTTTTTATTCAATCGTGAATTGTCAGCTAGATGTAATTTTTTTTTATGTTATACAAACCTGTTACTGGTCATACTGTGTTTTATAAACTTTCACCCATATCTTATGATGACCAAAATAATTTTGTTTGCATAACCGGGTGACAGCCGCTGATTTTCTATGTAACGAGTGAATTACGTTTTCCACTTCTTTAGTTGATTCCGGAAAATCCTCCAAATCAAGCGCAGTACGGCACTAAACTGTATTTATTGACGAATTTTGATGAACCAGCAATGTTTCCGTCACCGTCCGAGGTTGAAAGTTCTCGCTAACACAGCATGAATTCTTCATCTGTTAGCTCATCAACGTCTGAGTGTATAAGCAATGTCTGTTTCTTTAAGAAGTATATGTAATTATAAAATGCAAAAAATTTTTTAACTACTCAAAAAAAAATTTATAACGTTGCAGAAATGAAACAGTGGGAATGGGTTAAAATATTATAAAAAATTAATTTTTATATTACTGCTACAGTATTGATGACTTTGTCAACCAATGCTTCTGTATTTTTGTAAAGCATAAATCAGTGCTTTTAAGTACCCCAAGGAAGTAATGTAGAGGTATTGAACCTGGTGACCTTATTGGCAAATCATGAGGTTCACCTTGTTCAATCCAGCAATTATCAATTGTTTCAAATTGTTTGCACTGTATTAAAAAAATTAACTTTAGGAAGTGTCATCTAATTACTAATGTGTCTCATTATATCACCCCAAACAATCTCTTAAAAACTGTAAATATTACTCTTAAGTAAGTTATCTACACAAAATAAACCTAAACAGCTATATAATCATGCTAGACCACACATTGAAGCTAATGACTTTGAAAATGTCTACTAGCATGAGTGTTTTCATGTGATAGTCAATGATCATTATGCAAAGCATTAATCCCTTCACTCGTAAACTGTGCTTCTTCGTTTAAAGAAATGCATTTGTAAACCGTGACATTTTGTCGACCCCATGGAAACTTAATGTTTTGGACTACAAAATCAAGACCATTCAAAAAGTTTGTTATTCTGTCACTTGCAAAAAGGGTTTGAAATAACGCCCTGTACTAGAACACAACCTTGATTTTTATTAACTGCATGTATGTACAGACAGCACTATCTTTGCAATGCATTAAAAAAAGTGCTATGCCGTCACTTGCAAAAAGATTTTGAAATAACGTCATGTTGAGAACTCCTCTGTTTAGAAAACAACCTTGGTTTTTATTAGCTGCATGTACAGACAGCACTATTTTTGCAATAACTGAACGAATATGTTAGACGCATATTTTTTGTCACTAGAAATAAGTTATTAGGCATTGATAAAAAAGATTTAAAAAATGGAAAAATGTTTAAGTATTTTAACAATTAAATTATACACAAATTTTCAAACATTAGGTAATGTGAATAATGAACATGTTTAACTCACAAATTTATCGGAAAAACAGTTGAGAATTGGACCTAAACATATTAAACAGTTGGCAGTGGGATTTTTGAAAATGATTTAAATTAATAAACTGTATTATTCATTATAAAATACTTATCTTTTTGGGATTTTTAATGGTACTTTAAATTATACAATCTAAACGTTTCGATAACACTTACAGTTATCTGTCAGTAGTAATGTTTGTTAAAATTGTTAAAGATGTAGTAAACAATTTTGTCAAATTTGAAAATTCAAACATAAACATAAGCCTGCTATTAATATAACAGTTTGAGAACATAAGCCAACTATAAAATTGTAGTAAAGAATAACTAGGTCATTAAAATTAAATATTGTTAAACTGCCTCAAAGATGACAAACCAGAACACTCTTTAAAGCTAACAATGAAATTTGCCAGCCAAAAACACATTTAACAAAATTTAATCGAGTTATGATGTAAGTGTAAAGTTGTGAAAAACTTCAATTTTAAAATGATAGAAGCATTCACAAATAACATTACATCAAAAAATAACAGTTAAATCTAACAAAGAGATATCTTTATCAATAATTGAAGTGTTATTAACAATGAAAAGCACAATGCAGAACTTTTGTAATTTTCAATTTCAATTTAATTTCAACTACTTATGTTAAATTATGTTGTGGAAATTTAACATATAATTTAAAGCATTTACTTCAACTAACATTTGCTTGTTATAAACTTGAATATTTTGAGAACAGTTGAGAATCTGACCTTCCACCACTCCACGCCTAAGGGGTAGCAATCCCAATTTTAAAGAACCCAATGCCAAAATACACTTGTAATAGTTCGGTTGACAAATTTTTAATGCTGAATAAAACAAAAAAAGATTTTCAAAATCAGTTGATACATAACGGGATTTTAGCAAAATATATTCAAAACGACAAAATTTGAGTGACTATAAAAAATAAAAACATGTGAAATTAGAAATAAATAACACTAAACATTATTAAATTAAATCTATTGACAAAGGCTTGTTGAACATTGTCTATCATGTCTCTGATGGTTGAGCCGGTTTCTTGACGTATCATTTCGTTTAACGCCTTAATTTTTGCAGGTGTATTAAAATAAACTTTAGTTTTGAAATAGAAATAATCTAACAGGGTTCAAACTAAGGATCTTGCTGACTGGTCCTCTGATTATGAAATATTTGATCAAGGTATTCACGAACTGAACGTGTATAATGTGAAGGCGCAGTATCTTGCTGCAACCAAAGTCTGTGATCAGGTGTAACCGTTGAAGAAGTATGGTCCAATAATTCCAAAATCCATTTACCAGCCCACTCATTAAGCTATACCGGCTGTAAATCAAATAGTAACTTTTGAACGGGTCGTTAGATTTTGTTCAAGTTTTGATGGGTTATATTAGAGCCAGTTTGGGATTTTTTTTACATAAAAAAACAATATGACCGACTTCCGGTTTCACCGGAAATGACTCAAAAGCTGAAAATTTAAATTGAACAACCTGTATATTTTTACGTTTAAATTCTACGGCTTCAAATGCATACAGTTCATCTGCCAAATGACAACTCAAACGCCATTTTACTTTGACAGAGTCAGCTTCAGGAGCATGTTGTGTTAATAAAAATTAGAAAATTAAAAATTACTGCTTTATTTAGAAACTAAGGAAATTACTATGCATATCGTTTTACTAGTACTTGAAAGAGCTATTTAATATACAGGGTGGCCTATGTATGTTTCTATTGGGAACAGTGAGTTTTAGTTAAAAAACCGTAATTTTTAAAATTTGACCGTTAACAAGCTTCACAAAAATTAATTATTAGGAAAAATAATATTGTGTGTCAATTATATATAATTTAGATGACGTCATAATACTCTAAAATTAAAAACACTTTTTTAAAAATAATATTAAAATGGCGCCTGAGTTGACATTTGAAAGATGAAGTTTATATATTTGAAGCTGTAGAATCCAAATATGTAAAAATATACAGGGTGTTCCATTTAAATTATCAGCTTTTGTATCATTTCCGATGAAACCGGAAGTCTGCCATCTTGTTTTTTTAAGTAAAACATCCCAAACTGGCACTAATATAACCCACCAAAATTTGAACAAAATCTAACGACCCGTTCAAAAGTTACAAGGGTGGCTCCTATTTGATTTACACCCAGTATGTTGACATATTGTGTTTTTGCTTCCCTCATACAATGCGGATTTTGAATAAACTGCAAAATTGAATTCTGACAGATTGTACTTTTTTTTCTTCATCTTTTTTTTATTTTGCGAATCTTGTACTGTTTCTATACAACTCTGTATGTTTTTATCCTTTAGACATCTGTGATGTGATAAATCAGAGTCTGTATTCTTTGAGATATTGTTACATTGCAAATCTTAGGTATTTAAATATTCAATTCTCTGCTAAAAATATGCATCATATAGATAGCATATTACCTAATAATATATAATATTTATGTAATATTAGAATATAGTATATTACATAATAAGGGTGGTAAGTAGCCTGTTACAAATGAGTGCATTATTACGATACTCACTCCCTTGCGATCGTAATAATACGCTATGCTTTTTCTACTTCTATAGTCTGTGTGGATGTATGTTAGTATCCACGATAACTCCAGAACAAAAACACCTATGTACGTAAAATTTTGTATTTAAGCTTGTTTTCATTTTGCTTGGTGTTGATTAGATTTTGGAAGAAATCCAGATGCGGAGAGGGGGGTTTATTAGGGCTGTTTTTGGTTTTTATCAAATATTTCTAAAACAGCTGCGTATTTCAAAGATATAAAAATACCTTAAACCGTAATACCTTAAACATATCTATTAATTATGTTCTATGCAATTTTTTGATACGACGCGTAATTTAGCGGGAAAAAAATTCTTAAGGTAGATTTTAAGTGTTAAATTTTTTCAATATCTGAATAACGATTAATTGTATAAGAAAAAGTGTAGACATATTTTTTTACATAACTTTTCTTTATAAAGTTTCTTAGTATAACGCAAGGTAAGTCTAAACTGTATCATTTTTTTTTTAAGTTAACATGTATTTATGTCTGACATGACGTTTTAAACGTCATTCTGACAAAGATTATTGTTTTTGTTTTTACAATGTTGCCTGTTTTCCTTATGAAGGTATAAAAAAAAGGGGTTGCATATTATCCTTAAAAAATGTTACTAAAATTATTTCATTTCGTTTAATTTCCATTTTGTAGGTTGGAAGGTCATGTGGTGTTACCCTCCAGGTATTTTATTATCTTTGAATGTTTTATACACGTACCTAATTTTGAAATGAACGATCCCATAAAAAATAAATGACTGTATAAATGTATTACAGGAGATGATGGTTCATTTCAATTCCCACATTAAAGCTTAGGGGTAAAATTCGAACTTAAAAATATTAGAACTAGCAACGCCATTGGTTTTGTTAGTTATTGTTCTAAAGTAATGTTTAACTTAAACTACTAAGTAGTATCTTGTCTGTGAATGTGTACCTACCTCATTTATGAAATTGTTATAAACTTAGTTTTATTTCAATTAATAAAACGAAAAGTTGCAGAAACGCTGTATGATGAATAACCTAAATAATAATTAATACATCCAAATATGTAAAGTTTGCTTATTTTCATAGTTTCATAATAACGAAAGTTATAAGCTAAATGAACTTGTGATATCATATTGATAGATTAAACATATCCAAAGTTATTATCTAATAACCTATTTTTATTAATTAAATAACCCACTAAATAAACTGCTACAAAAAGAACATAATGCATAAAATATAATGTTTCATGTAAAATTTACATAGTTTTAAAACAAATCATATTCGATACTTCACAAATTTCCATTTTATTTATTTTAAAACATAATTGACAAATTGTACAAGCAGTCATTAGTTCACTAGCATTATTAATCTACTAGAGGTAGAAGTGTATGAAAGTAATCTCAGTTACACCATCGGTAACTGGTATTTCCCAGATTATTTCATTATTCATTCTTCAGTTTTCTAAGAAGAAAATTACATTTTAACACAGTGTCATGTTCTTACATGGTGCTTAAACGTTTCTTTAAATAACAATATCAATATATGTTTACCTAAAATCGCATTTTAACATATCTAAAAGTTGAGGTTCAGTGTGGTAAGTGCTTTTACTACAACTAATAAATAGATTATTCACATACTAAATACTTCAAACCCACATTAAAAAAGTTGTATCCATTTTA
Organism: Vesta saturnalis; assembly: GCA_036346205.1. Taxonomy (NCBI): domain Eukaryota; kingdom Metazoa; phylum Arthropoda; class Insecta; order Coleoptera; family Lampyridae; genus Vesta; species Vesta saturnalis. The sequence continues at coordinate 332,246 of JARFJB010002190.1, forward strand.
CAAGATGTAAATCTTCCCCATACAAATGTAATAATTTTTTGACGTTGCACTTCCAAACAAAATATTGAGGTTAACTCAGTGAACAAAACACGAAACACTATACAACGCAAACTATTCTAATATTGCGCACGATCAAGGTAAACAAGAGTAAAAAATGGAAATTAAATATATGGTTAACCTAGGTTAATATTATATTCAAAATAATTATAAACTTTTTAGGTATGGTCATTAAAAATACTACCAGGGGCGCCCAAAACGTTTTGTACGCTACTGGACCGATATCTGGTGCATTTATTATTGTTATTTAAGGTTTTACACGAAACTGTCAACTTACTGCAGTTTATATTTTATTCATAATTATTCACATTCGACGTATCCTCGCATGGGGAACCAATAATCTAGTTAAATTTAATTCTAATAAAACTCAGTGTTGCCTTGTGTCCGTCAAAAAAGATCGATCATTTCATGTTGTAAGTATGAAGGGCTCAGATCTTTAGTTTTCAGAGTCTATTACGATGTTGGAAATGACTGTATCTTCTAATCTATCATGGATTTACCATCTTCTGTCAGCTAGCAAAACAGCTGATCTAACGAGTAGTTTACCTCCTAACAACTCTTTCTGCTCTATAAGGCTCAAATTTGACCTCATCTAGAATATAATTCACCTCTGGGTTGATGCTCCCAAATAAGCTCTCGATATTGTTGATCGTATTAAAAAACAAAGTGATTAGGGTTATAAATGATCTGTCCTTAGCTTCTCGCATGCAGTCCCTTGAGCATAGAAGAATCATTTCAGTTCTTTCTTTGTATTATGAATATTACATGTGCTGCTGAATTACATTCTTTGATGCCATCTTGGCCCACCTTTGCTAGGAATACTTAGTTTGGTCATTCACATCATCAGTATGCATTACAACTTGTACCAAATGGACGCAGTCCACATCCTTCTACGTGACTTCTAAACTCTGGAATATGTCTCTAGTTCCTGCTTTCCTTTCAGTTATGATATGAAAAAACTTAAGGTAGCTGTTCATAGGTATCTCGTGGCAATTTAATATCCCACTATCCATCCTCCTAAGTGTTCCTGAGTGCTTTAGCATAGTAGGCCAAACTTAGCATGTTCAGGTCCACAAAAAAAAAGTTCATCTGGAAAAATTTTAACTTTTATAGATATTCATTCGTATTTTGAATGAACTCATACATAAGTTACTGACAAACCTGTTTGTAATAAATACGAGAGATTTGATTTTTTGCCAACTCTTCAAGATCTTAAACCTACATAATTACATATGTGATTACAACAAGTAAATTAATTATGAAACTTATTCCTATTTTTTCAAAAACAAATAGGGTGGATTTAAAGGCACAATGAAGTTAAAAAATGACATATGACTAAAAGTGAGTTTGGAACGGTAGGAATACAAGTCTGTAAATAATATCTTCTTAAGGAGTTTAATATCGGAGTTATCACTATATTTAGCTATTAGCTGACATCACAAATGATGCAATTCAAGTCGTACATATGCTAATCCATTGAATCTTAGTAATCTGCTCGATTTTAAGTGACTTGGGTTGAAATTATGTCCTCGGGTGTGACACCATATTTGCATTAACCAAGTTATTCTCAGCTAAATCTCTAAAAAAGAAGAGAATGACAATAAAAGAGAAAGATTTCAAAACAGAAAGGGTGACATGTTTTGGTGTAAATGTGGCAATTGCATTGAAATGACAAATGATTTTGATTGTGTGTTGCAAAGGATCAGAACAAATTAGCGAAATGATGTGAGGCCTAGATTGCATTACATTGCATGAGTCTTTGAAAGTGTTATTTTGAACAACGACTGCCTGAAGGCTTCCTAATATCGAATGCTTCTACAAGCCGACAAAGAATGCAGAAAAAAATTAAATAGTGAAACAAATGAACTTTGGAGACATGTTGGATACAAACAATTCATTTACTGGATCAACAGTTGGGACCATTAGGCCTCTGCAAAAGAAAAGTAATTCCTACTTGTATAATCAATAAAATCAGACAGAATTATCCTGAGGAAAATGGAATGTATAAAGGATTCATTTCGGTGGAAAGCAATGATCCGGATTATTTTGATTAGTGATTCAATTTGTTCTTACATTTGTATTTATATAATTTTTAAGAACAAAAATTATTTAATTTTACAATTAACATGTAAGTAACATGTAACGTGTAGAAATAAATATGCTAACTTTTTAAACCAGTCAAAATATTTTGAAACACACAATACAATATCAAGTAAAAAATAAAAAAGTATTATAAAACAAATATTTGTGTACTGAAACTTGGAAAAACATATTTTCCAATTTTCTTAATTGTTCCTACATTATTGTATAAATTTGCATCTATCATACTGTTGGGTATACATGGCAATGCTCGGTGTATCACAAGTGAACTCACATGGTAACTTTATTCTTGTTATAGATTTCCAAGAAATATACGATAATAGATGTAACTTAAGATTCTGCATCTATTAAGTCAATAAAGAAAATAGTCATTTTTGACTTCACTGTGCCTTTAACCATAGAAAATGTAGACCATAAGGAAGGGCAGCGTACTTTTCTATTAATTCATTGAAATAAGCCACCATCACTTCTTCAATCACAACATTTACGTTTCTGTTCTCCATTCACGCCTGAATTTTTTCCAACTCCTTGACATGCCTGTTAGATTTTTTCAGGACTAGAATAAATTTTGCGAAAAAAAAAAATAATTTGTTGCACACTAATTGTTTGCTTGATGAAAAACATAACACGAATTTCTTTGCAGTTATAAAAATAAAAATTTATTTTATTGAATTTTTAATAGCAGGATTGAACCATTGAGTAATGAAATCTAAGAAGAGGCGCAATCTTATGAGACTTTGTGTGGTAAGAATGTCCCGTAGAGATCTAGGCGGCACAACAATTGTAATCCCGTTGAGATTTTCAGTCCATCATTGCGATTGTAGTGGTGAGTTTGTATAGTCTGGTGTGTTATAGCGTTAAAGCATTGAGTTCAATGGTGTTATTTTTTTTGTTATTACATTCATGGCAAATTATAGTATACAGCATTGCTAGCAAGGGAAAAATTGTTTTACTGGCGAACAGCAGGATATATGTGTGGTGAGCCGAAGGCCAGCCACTTAACTTCTGGAGCCAGTAAAACCTGTTACCTTGCATGTATTGTTATATATTTTATTTGTTACTCATTTGTAAAAAAAATGCATATATATTAATTAATTAGTTGCAAATATTTTGATTACAAAAAATTCTCAATAATTTGTCGTAAGCTTTGGAAACATTACTGTGACTATGTATGTTTATTTGTTATTGTGGAGAAAATGAATGTGCCGGAAGCAATTATTAAGGAAGCCACCAGTGTAGCATCAAGTTTATTGCCAGAAAAATCATCCTCAAGGTACGAGCGTGATTATAGCGATTTCAAAAATTGGCAGAAGAAAAATGGTATGATTGGGGTCACAGAAGATGTTCTGTTAGTTTACATGAATCAGCTGTGTGTTTAGATTCAGACCTAATTCATTATGGGCAAAATAGTCTATGCTCAAAAGTTGCTTAGAAATGCAGAAATATGTTCCAGTTCGCAGGTTTGTTTTTTAAATAATGAAAAAATGTGCCGTTTGTAGGTTTCAAAACGTCATTGTGTTTCTCAAACGAAAGAATGAGCGTTATACCCCCAAAAAAGCCAAGGTTTTAACTAAAAAGAGGTTGAATGATTTCTGTTGGAAGCTCCTGATGTGAAAATTATAACAGTATTCGGTATCTTTGGGTATTGTCGATACGACGAGCTTCTCTCCCTGACTATGAATGACATAGAAGATATGGGTAAATACGTTATCGTGACATTGCGTCAAACAAAGAATTTAACAACAAGAAGGTTTACCATAACCGATAATGGCTGCAGCTTCGAGCCCTGCATGTTGTACAGAAAATACGTAAATCTCCGACCTCCTAGAACAGAAACCTACGAGTTTTTTTAACATATCGAAATGGAAAGTGCATTTCCCTTAATGCTGTTCAGCACACTGTTAGCGCTGTCCCAAAACAAATTGCGAAATATTCAGGTTTAAAAGAACCAGAGTTGTATACCGGCCATTCTTTTCGGCGAACTGGGGCAACTATGGTTGAGGATGTGGGTGAAGACATCTTAGTACTAAAATGAGCAGGAGGATGGAAATCCAGCGAAATTGCTACAAGCTACGTTCATGATTCAATAAATAAGAAAATCATGTCTAGAAAATTATTTCCTGGCAGTGAGTCTACAAAGGCTACGCCGTTCTCTCTCAGTTCCAGTTTCGTGTACCACCCTCAGCACCAGCAGATGGTTCAAGTTCAACTATTGCATCGTCCAAAGTCTGTTTTACCGGAAATAATTGTACGATGATTTTTAACATTTACGATGGAAACAGAACACAATTTTCGAATGTATATAATTGTACTAATTTATAAACAGACAGTTAACTTGAAAAGATTTTACAAGTTACATTTTCTTATTAAACTGATGTTGAACATTTTATTTAAATTGTATTAACTGCAACGAGTCCCACATTTTATTACGAAAATTTGAATAAATTAACCCCCCACTCCTCTTAAAAAATAATACAGAAAAAATATAAAAATAACAAAAATCAGCAACAGTCTGAAATGCCCTTTGTATTAATCATCTCTTTGTATATCTGATTATTTATTTATACGGGGCCCCAATGTTATGATTCACCTTGCCGTTTTGTATTAAAACCAGTATTTAAAATAAAATTGGCAAATTATTCTGTTAGAAATAATACTATACGAAATTAAAGAATTATAGTCCAGTTTTCAAAATTTGGGCAGTAATAATAATAAGAGGGAAAATTTCTATATGCAATTATAAAGTTTTATTGTGGTTAAAACCGATAAACAAGTATATAATTAATAAGAGGAATATACTTAAAATTGTTGATAAAATTAATACTTGCAAATCTCTGATATAAAAGAGGTGACGTATCGGTTTCTTGTGAAGTTTGAATAAAATTTCATGTCACATGCAACAGTCGTGTTTACGGACGACGCATTGTGGTGGTAGCACTACACCGTGCTTTACTTTGTGGATAGAGCGGGGCAGGGGAATGCGGCAAGTGTGATACCCATACAGCACGAACTTTTGCATTATTGTTACGCCTTTTAGATTTCATTACTCAATGATTGAACAAAACACTATTTGTATTCAATAATGCTAAACTAATTTTGATGTTACAATTGAACAGGTGAATATGTCAGCACCTGTTGGGATGAAAATATAACTTTGAATCTCTTATTGACTTGGTTATTGGTTCTTTCAAAGCGACAAATACAGTTCAATGAACTATAGTCGATGGAATCGTTATTTTTAAATTTTATTAATTCATTACATACAAAAAATAAGTTCGAGAATCACTCCATATTATTGTGATTACTGCTATTAAAAAATATAGTATCAGAAAATGTGCTGTATCTCACAGTATAATCGCAGATGGTTAATCCTTAATATATAACATTATCTTATAAAATAGAAATAGTGTTTTTCCTTATATTTATATATACTGTAGATAATACATTGCTATAATATTCCTATTGTGCTATAAATTAATAAAATTAAATGTGATATTTTTCACATTGTAGTTTCAGATAGGATTGACCTACCTAATTCTGAAATTTAATTAATTTTGGTTTAAAAATAAAATATTTCAAGTGAAGCATCATGAAAAATCTTGGGATTATTACACTTTTTGTAAGAAAATTTTAAAATCTTCAAAAGCCTATTCATGGAATAGATGATATTTACATATTCTAAACTTCAACTAGTCAATTGCTAATTACTCCAATAGTATTGCTGTTTAAATTATGTTTGATATGATGTAAGTGGCTCAAACGGCATTAGAACATCGCACGGACAAATAACTGAAAGGGCCAACTACCTTGTCGTGAGGTTATGGGTTTTATTAAAATTTTGTAGTTATGATAATACTGTAAGTCTGATTGGATAATGTTTTGGACGCCACCCTGTCAATCCGGGTGAAATGTACGCAAACAAAATGAGGTGAAAAATACTTGAACCAACATTTTTACTCGCCACCAACGGTTCCATGGGTTGATTCTAATATGTAACCACCACAATATAGCTCTTACTATTCGGCACTTCAACTTTTAAATTTTTACTAAATTCCATTTTGAAGATTGTTACTAAATTAAAATAAAGAAATCTCCCCACTATTGAAATCAGCTTTTGTTTACTTTCCGATTCAAATAAAACTATCCCCGCCTCTATCTTAATTGACATAAGCTCAAATTAAAATCTGATACTGTTCCCTCTGCAAAAGAAATCTAGTACTAGAAACTAAATAATTCAATTTTAGCAAACGCCTATTAAATTATTCAATAACAATTACTCGTCCAAGTTCACAATCAATGTCAACATATCAAACAAACGCTTTTATCACTGGATACGGTTAGAAAACAAATCACTCCTTGAAATTTTAATATTCCGCAACATTACTATTCCTTTCTTTTGCTACCACAAAAGTGTTTTCGAGAGCTCAAGATTGGCAGCACATGCCCTTTTTATTTATGTATGAATATATAATTACACATTACAAGAAATAATCACAAACCATACGAACACGACGTCACCAGAATTCAAAATTAAACAAGAGAAATTTAATATCTTATAACTAATTTCGTAAATATGTCTATAATAAATAAACATGTAACTTTGTAAACACTATAAAACTGGTGACGTGTATTTCATAACATTTAACTAAAAAGAATAAAAATTCGATAATTTTTAAAAGAAACGTTAATTTTTATTGTAACCGAAAATAACAATAAGCATTTGGTTTTACCTTACACCTTCAGGATGCCAAAGTAGAAACAGTAAAGGGATGCTCCGGGTTTCAGACTCGCTTTCTCCTGTCGGTGCGATAGTTGGCTGCTCTCCAACAATTATATTTCTCAAGACACCCAAAATTCTACTGCATTTGCAAATGGCTGGATACAATTGCCGTCAGCAGGGCTCTACATAATTTCTTGGAGTATTATTACATCCAATAATAACCAATCCGTGTACTTAGCTGATACCCCTCAGCATTCACGTTAGTTAAACCAACCGTCTTAATTACTGAAGTATAAGCCGTTCACCACAATTTTCCCTTGCGCGATTCCAGTGCGCCAGGAACACAAAATTACTTCTTCAACAAAATACGCTTCGCGAAACGGGATAACACTCCCTCTAAACTCCACTCTACACGTTATTCAGATACACACGAACATAAGGGAGGTTTAACTTAACGCCACCGCTCCACCACCAGCTATTAGCTTACGCACGACCTACTTAACTCGTCGCTCGCCAATCATCTACCTTCTCTTACGATTCTTCCAGACCTCGCCATTTTACACTTCACGAAGCATAACCAACCACAAATCGTACGCGCAATAAAACGGAAACAATTTTCGTATACGCGATCTAGAAAGTATGTCAACGGTACCAACTTGCAACATTGGACTATCACGAAAAAATTTCTAACCTGATATGTTTTCGTCGTCGCTATACTTGGGAAAATCTACCCTTACTTAACATATAAAAACCACAGTCGTCTACTTTTAATTTTTCATCTACTCTTAAGTTCTAAGTATCGCGTCGTTACCTCATTCTGACTGGGCTTTCGCACTATTTCCTGCAGTAATCTTAATTACAAACACTTTTCCATGAAGTAATTTCCACTCAACACTAATCTATAAATTAACAGTTACCTAAATTATCCGATAATTACCCCAACAAACTGCTTTCCTTGCTTATGTTTCCTAAAAGGATTGAACTTAAACAACTATACTTATGATATGCGACAAACATATTTGCAATTTAAAGCTTCAATATCTTTATAAAAAAAAAACGTAATAATCATAAAACTGGATACGAATATAATACTTTTTAATACACTCAATTAACTTCCATTCAACCATACAAACAAGACTACATCAGTGCTTCCCAAACTTCATAACTGGATATACCTAAATTTCTTATAAATAATACAACAAAATCTAAGAATATCATAATTTTCTACTACAATTTTTACACACGGTGACAATGAATTTTATTTTTAGGTTTCACATTAAAGCGATAGATTCTTTAATGGAAGATATCCCCGGAAATGGACCAGCTCTTATATCAAACCTAGATCTAATTCTTAAATGGTTAACTTTAAGATTTTTTGATACAAATCCATCAGTTTTACTAAAAGCTCTTGAATATTTGCATTCCGTGTTTAATATGTTAATAGAGGCTAAATATCATATGTTAGAAAATGAAGGTTCTGCTTTTATTCCTTACTTAGTTTTAAAGGTATGCTGTTTAATTGTCTTTTAACTAAAATCATTAAAATAGATTTTTGTAGGCTGGAGATCCTAAAGATGCAGTTAGAAATGGAGTCAGATCTCTTTTTAAACAATTATCGTTACTATTTGCAGTCAGTAGGTTATTTTTCTATGTAATGGAAGGTTTAAAATCAAAAAATGCTCGTCAACGTACTGAGTGTTTAGAAGTTATGGGTTCGCTTTTAGAAGATTATGGTATAAACTTTATGTTAGTATGTCTAAAATGAATTAATACAAATTTTAGGAATGACTGTTTGCATACCTTCACCTGCAGTATGCCTTAAAGAAGTTGCTAAACAAATTTCAGATAGAGATAATGCTGTACGAAATGCTGCTTTAAACTGTATTGTTCAAGCATATTTTATAGTGGGAGAAAAAGTGTTAAAAATGGTTGGGCAGGTTAGTAGTATAATAGTGAAATTGGAATTTTGGTACTAAAGAAATGCTTAGATTTCAGATAAAGATATGTCATTGTTGGAGGAGCGTATTAAAAGAGCAAAACGCCCATCACCAAAAGCCACTCGAACGGAACCTCAAATGACAAACCTTAACAGTTCTCCACAACGGGGTTCGTCTCCGGTTAAAGATGTTGAAGAAACTAATGGTATTCATGATGGTGAAGATGAAAACGGAGAGTATGACGATATTCCCGTTATAACGTAGGCTAATTTTACAAACCATCTTGAGATATTCTAATAAAATTGTAGGTTAATGCCTCAAACACAACCTGAAATGCCAGAGTATTGTGAACAGCCCTTCCACTTAGATGCGGATGTAATGAAAAAGTTAGATAATAATAAACCCCCAGTTTCTAATGTAAAACTTGAAGAATTTGATTTAAATTTTATCGAGGAAGATGTTACTGTGCCATCAATTTCTGATGCTAGAGCCAAGTATGTTTTTTTCAAATAATATTGTGATTTATTCAGTGAATTTTTTTAGAGCAATACCTGTATCACCACCTAAGCCTATATTACCAAATCAAACATTTTCAAGATCTAGCTTAGGCCACTTGCAAATAAGTCCGCGCCCAATTAAAGATCCAATGTTAGAAAAAACTATTAGCAATATGGGATTACCTGATCATATTTTAGCTTTTAAGGTATTTAATCAATTTTTCTAATTTTTTAAAAGTTTAAGACTGTCAACTATTAGTCTGCTTAAGGTCTTTAGTAAGTTTAAGGTGGAACAGTTTATTCAACATTGTACTTTGTATAAAGAACTTACTAAAAGATAATTTTTTCTTTAGGGGTATTTTAATTACATACTTCTTTTTGCACAGATAACCAACATAAATTAACAGAACAAACTAACGAACACTTCATTACTGTTTATTCATATTTACAAAAAATATCTAAATTATTAACTAAACAATGTGAATATATTACAAATTCAACTTTTTATTTTTATTTGAAATATACATTATTTTAAATATTATGGGAAACATTTTCAAATAATATTGTAAAAATTAAACTGCAACTAGTTTTTTTTTTTTTAAATAATACATTCAATACCAATTAAACCACACCACGGTATTAGTTGAGTTGATCACCCTATTTCCACAGTTTTTGATTTTATAGCGCGACGTTTCGGAAGCAGACTGTGCTTCTGTCATCAGGCTTAGTCCTGAGAAGGACTGTTTACGCACTTGATTCGAATTCATATGTTTTGATTTTTTTCCAAGCACTTGACTATCTCAGTTTCGAACTTTGGTACCTTTCACTTACAAGTCTGGCACCTTTACCGCCGACCCACTGAGTAATAATCCAATATATATTTTTTAGAACACTATATATATATATATATATATATATACCAAGGTAATGCACAAGGAAATTCAGCAGAAGAAACTAGAAAAGCTAATGAAGAAGAAGAATGAACCAATCAATATCAATCGCAAGAGCACTGTCATAAACATCTCTAAACGACTGTAGAACGAGAACGAAATGAGGGTTCTTAACAAAAGCTTGAACTGTGCGATAACACCGAGGCATATTCCGAAAGTAGATTTAATACCCGCAGTTGAAGAAACAGCGATGAAATTAGATCCTGAAGAAGTCGAATAATACAGAAGTAAGGTTAGATCAGTCTTAGAATCATCTAGGTGTACTAAGCCTAACCTCTCTAACATAGAAAGGAGCACGGTCAATTCCCATCGATCAAAATTCTACCGGCAGACAAAAGAAACGCGATTGTGGTAATGGATATGATGACTTACAACAGTAAGATCCAAGAACTACTGGTTGGAGGCGAGTACAATCAAATACCATCAATTGAAAGACGGATATACCAGGCGGTGGCAAAACAAGGGGAAGTTCTCCGATTACCAGGGAACTAAACTTACCACACACTACAGCAAACCTTCGGATCTGTATGGCTTACCAAAGATCCGTAAGGAAGTAATTACTCTTGAGACCAATTGTGAGCTCGAGAAATTCACCTTGTCAGGCATTAGCACACTATCTGCTAGCCATAATTACACCAAGTCTATGCTCAAGAATACACAGCACTTCGCGGAAACCAGCAGAAACTTCCAACAAAACGACGAAAAATACTAGTAAACTTCGACATCGTGAGCCTATTAACAAAATTAGAATTACATATTTCCAAGAAAAAGACAAATTCTACCAACAAGAGTTTGGGATGGCGATGGGTTCCCCACTATCACCCATAGTACGAAAAAGTCTCGCACCAAGGTGTTATCTTTGAAACATATGAAGGGATACTTATGAAATTCTAAGACGATGAATGGCACTGTATTCTGCATTTTTTAGAGTAAATCTTAAATTTTTCTGACGTCAGCGTTTAGCGTACCACTGCCATCTCGAATGTTTTTAAATGGCGACCTAGGTAGAGTGATATCACAGAAAAGCTTATTTTTTCCTCTTTACAAAAATATTTGTTATGTACCACTTCACCATGAAATGTGTTATAAAATATCAGTTTTATTAATCTAAGTTACATTATACTCTAATAATGATTTGCCCCTGGTATCATTATCAACAAACAAATGGCTACACTTATTGTAATGAAGTAAATGCAACTTAGTAAATGGTTTAGTTATAATTCCGGTAAAATAAAATTTTGTTTAAAGTTACATTTTTTATATTTTTGGAAAGAGGAAAAAACAAGCTTTTCTGTGATATATCACTCGACCTTGGTTGCCATTTAAATAAATTCAAGATGGCGGTACGCAAAACGCTGTCCCTAAAATTTGACATTAACTCTAAAAAATGCAAAATACAATGTCATTCATCGTCCTAGTTAATAACTATCTCTTTATCCGTTTCAAAGATAACACCTTCGTGCAAGACTTTTTCACAACCCGGTATATATGGAAGACTTTGAAGACCAAGCGATATCCGAATTCACGGGAGAACCAATGATGTGGCTTAAATACGTGGATGATACCTTCGTAGTTTGACAACATGGGAACCATACGCTGAATGAATTCCTAGATCACCTAAATAGCCACCCTCCATAAAATTCACAATGGAATTGGAGTCTGAACAGGAATTGTTATTCCTGGATGTACTTGTACACAGGACATTTTCACGACACGTGAACCACATGGGGAGTTATCTACAATACAACTCCAATCACCACAAAGGCGTGAAGTTAAGCATGGTGAGATGCTTGTACGATACAGCGAAAATTAATATGCTCAAAACAGGGGACCTGAAAAAAGAAAATATCGCTAAAACACAAAGAAAATGGCTAGCCTGAGCTAACACCTAACTTAAACAGAGAAAGTGTAACCAAAAAAGAAGAACCTAAATATACAGCGATAATACCATATATACAAGGTATCTCAGACAAAATATGAAGGATAGGCAGCAAATACAAGATACGAACTGCTTTTAAATTGACAAGAACGCTCAAGGAAATACTAACCAAAACCACACCACAGAATGGGTACCAAAATTCCAAGAATTGTGTATACAACCTAAATGCGAATACGGCAAATCATACATAGGAAAGAGCAGTAGACCACTAAAAGTGAGAACCCAGAAACATAAGAATAACATCGGCGAAGGTGAAATAGAATGATCAAGAAACGCCGAACATATTTGGAACGAAGACCATCGCTTAATTTTGGAAGTAAAGAAAACAAGTGGAAACGTTCATGCATTGTTAGAAACCAACTTAGACAAAAACGTTTTATCAGTAGGTTGTGGAGCTCCCATTCTTCACAACGCAATTTGTGTTGCAGTATCAAAAACAATACCTATTGATATCGAAAATTTGGTATTTAAAATTTAAAATTTTAGTATATTTTCAGTGAGAACAGAAAATCTTATATCATTCTCAAGTGCTCAAGTCTTTTTTTCTGAGTGAAGAACATGCTCCGATATAAATTGTTAATTTTTTGAAAATGTGGTTATTTTTTCTGCAAGCGCAATTACAGATCTTCAACGAAGTAAAAAATTGAAAGTGAAGAAATTACGAGTTGAAGTATCTTCGCACTATTTTTGCTCATTAGAGAAATATATCGATAGATAGAAACACAACTTTTTTCCTTTTACTGCAAAAAACTTACTAAGCAAACTTGTTGAAAAAGGTGTGATAAAAGAAGAATATGCTTATTTGGTGTCAAAAAGATTTTACTACTAGGTCGTTTGTTACTTGCAGTCATGGTCAATACGATTTTTTAAAGAATCCAGTAAGATGAAGTATTTTCTTCTCAAGCAGATTATGACATACGAAAAATTTGAAGTATCTTTTTCTTATTTTTACTCTCGGATTGCTTTAAAAATAGCGTCATATGGAGTGGAGACGTATATTCAACAAGTACAGTAAAATTTGTGACTTTCCTTTTTTAGTTTTTAAATGCATCATTTTTAAAATTCACATATATGTTACACATTTGTATTACTGACAGCTGTTACAGTTTTATAATAAGTACAGTGATGAAAAGTGTAGCACCTACATAATAACTTTAAAGTACATTTCATTGAACATGCAACCAGTTCGATCTTAAATATGTTAAATACAAAAAATACATGTCTAATCTGTGTTTAGTTTTCACAAAATGGTCACCTATACTGAACTGCAATTTATATTTTATGATCAATGTATGTATGTAAATGATATGGTCTCGTCAGCTGTGACCGTATAATATTGTCTAACGAAAACGAATAAATTAGTATTCTTGAATCATAATTAATATGAAATCTAACATTTTTAATGATTTATTTACATAAATAAGTGGTAATGCTTCTTTAATTTATTTTAATTAATTAATTTTAATACATAAACAAAAAAGTGGTATATATCTAAATATATAAACCTTTTTTTCTTCAGACATCAATAAAAGATGACATTTTAAATTTCACCTGCAACGTTAAAGTTTGACATTTTCACCGGTGCGGCGGCTGCAAAAGTCTATTGCATCCCCTCACAGCGGATGCAAAAGTAATGTAAGTTAATAACTCAAAACACCCAATTTGGAAAACGACGAAAACACATTTATTGTTTAGAGTTATACTTATAAAGATTAAAAGTACAATGATTAAAACTAACATTTTCTCCAAAATAAAATCCGCCAGAGGTAACAGTGAAGGTCTCGCTGTGTTCTAAGGAAATAGTCTTTAATTCTTCCTCTTCTACATGAACTTCTGTACTCGTAGCGCTTGCACTAGGTACAAAAATAGTCGAGGCTGCCTCTTTTTTTGTTGCTAGAGAGTCTTCAATATAACGCTCAGCTACAGTGCTGGATTTCCAGCCACCATGGCGCTTCAAACACATTAAATCTGCGCCGCCGTCCACCAACAGTGTAGCTGAGGTTCTTCTTAGACAATGCCCTGTGTATTCTGTATAGTTCGCTAATTTTAAGAAAAAAGCTACCTCCCTAGAAACTCTACTTATTTTATGGATTCCCATCACCGCTCTTGAGCATTTTCCATTACCATATTCAAAAAAAAATCGGCGATTATTCATATCTCGTGGGCGCAAAGCAACATCTTTGTTATATAAATTTAGGAAAGATTCCCCTACAACTGTAAATGATTTAATTTTTTTTGTTTTGCTATCTGGAATTTTAATATGCAGTAGAGTTTTCAGGTTCTCAATGTCGTCTACCATCATCTTCACCAATTCATCCCAACAACATGCCTCTGAGATACCAATAATCAAAACTATCTAAAAAAATTCAAAATATAAAGACTTGTTTTCATTTCATTTCTAAAACTTGCCTTCATTGCCAAGTATTTTTCGTCCGATAAAAATTTCTTAAATTGGTCTTTTTAGCCTGCTTTGAGGTGTATCCTTCATCCTGCTTCTTTAGATATGCACGAAGTTTCAAGTATTTGCTTATATCTACGCCACGTCGAATGCTCAATAATCATTTTATCATCGAATATTGGGGCCACATTGTCGAGCTTTTCATTTTTGTTGCTAATTCGGCAGAATAAGCTAAAATTACGGTTTCAGAGTAGCTTTTAATATTTTTTTCATCGCACCAATTTATAAATTGCTGAAAAGCGCGTTCATAGATTTTGCTTGATCTTTATTGCTGTATTAGCCGCTTCAGTAATTTCTGACGGCGTGTAGTTCTCCAAATCTATCATACTCCTAACAATGTAATATTTTAATTTCCACAAATCGGAACAAAAAGTTTACTAAAACACTTACAATAACACGGAGAATCTTCGCAATTTTCAACTTGTTTAATGCATTTTTTTTTGAACGAAACCTAGCAACGTCTACTGCCGCCTGCCAGAGCACGCTAAGTAAATCTAACTATTCCTCATTTTCACGACCTAATTATTTTTCCTTGGAAGGAAAAAAAATAGTACATTTTATGCGGAGCAAAATGACTGTATTTGCCGGACGAACGTAGTGAGATTCCGGCAAACCTACAGATTCGCCACAAAAAGTGTCACTTTAGCTCCTTATAAAATAATATACTATTGTTTATAGTTTGCTCATGAATAAACTTCTTAAAATATTTTCCCGGACTTCTTTGGAATATTGTTCTCCATGCAGAGATGGATCAGTTATGGGCATCGTTATTACGTAGTCCCGCAAAGTAAACCCTGGTATTATAAGAGTTCCTTTGAATAAGATTTACTCTTTTGTCCATATTAAACCGGGCTATTATGTCCATAAGCCTTTCTGCGGCATTGTTGTTTTCATTTTCTATTAACAGGTGCGCTTTTTTAGCCAACAGGTTAACACTCCCTAAACCATCTTTAACTAGACTGTAAATATTACTTAAAAATGAACAGTACCTTTTATGTGGTTATAAATCGAGGTGTCCTTAAGCTGAGGGATTTTATTGTGATCATCATTTCCGACATAAATGCAAATTTCATCTCTGCACTTGCAGTGGTCTCCATATTCATGGTGAAATCCATATATAAGATCACATTGCAGTAATCGATGTTTTGACCATTTTTTGCGTGTTCGTATATGGAACACTTGGCTCTTTTTGTCAGTTTCTTCATTTGGCCAAACGTCAACACTTTTCTTCCAGCAGTTGATACTTGTATCATTTTTTATGGCTTCAAGATGGTTGCCATAATTTTTTAGTGCATGGTTGGTGCATTCAATTTATTGTACTTCTGCACCATATGAGACCTCCTGCTTTATTTTGGCAAACACGCTAGAGTCTCCTTCAGCAATAAATTTGCAGTAGTGCAATCCATGCATGGCTTCGCTTTTACAAAATCCGACTACCATATTTGCCTCCATGGCTGTTGTGGGACCGTCCCAATTTTTATAGCACAGGTGGTTTCCAGAATCGATATCTTTAGTTTTTGCTCTTGCACAAATACTACAGAACTTGTTCTGTACTGCAATATACAACAGCCTGCTCTCCTGTGTATTGGCCAATTATACCCACCTAAAATTTAAATAGTTTTATTGTATTATCTTTTGGGCGGAGTACTAGCTACCACGCCTTGAGTTTAATGTGGAAGCCTGTATGCACACAAAAATTCTATGAAACTGAATGCAGCATTTAAAGGGTGTTAATCACAAGGTAACATACTTGTACCTGAACCTCCATAACAGATTTATTCTTATAATCACAAGGTAACATACTTGTACCTAAACCTCCATCACAGATTTATTCTTATGATCTTATCATTCCTGAAAGTGCATTAAAATTGGTACCATACGAGCGTTTGCTCCATGACCCATCAACATATACAGTAATCCAAGGGGTAACATCACTACACAAATTGTCTTTATCTATTGCATTCATCCTTTCACGTTTTCCAGCATCTTCAATTTCAGTCCACAAGAAACGCTTCCATGCCTAAAGACACCAATTGTCGTATTTCAAAACTTACATAAGTAGCAGTGAAAGATTATGTAGAGTATACGTACGAACCTCCGACAAACTATTTTCAATATCAGAAAAAAGGTTTCGGGAAATTGGAGGTACATCCATGCTGCTTAGAGTTCACACGTGTGCAAATACGTACTCCCTGATGCCAAAGTCCCCCACACTACTCCAGAATGAATTGTTGGCATCTCACGATCTTCAGTTTCGAATGAAAATATTTTTTCGCAAGTAATACATTTCAAATCAATCAAACTCACTAGACCAGTACCATTCCGGTTTTCTTTGTGTAAATGTACACTTTCTAAGATTTTAAATGGGATGCTTGAATTGATAAAATCTTTTCTATTACATATCCAAGTTCTACAATTCTATTCTCTGTTATAGCTTGATTAGATATTGCGGATGTGGATGGCTCAGTATCGATTTCATGTTCTATAATCCTTACAATTTCAATTGTGTTGGACAATCATCATATCATTTTGTTAATAAAAGTATAACGCAAAAATGTTAGATAAACATAAAATTACCTCTCATATTCTTCTGAATGTATTGTCCCATATTCTTGAGACTTTTTGTGCTGACATTCCTGGCGGGTGATTCATATTTTTTTGTGCACCAATTCGAATTCCTTTATATAGTCAAGACGCTATCGTTTACTTGTTTACTTGCATCATAATACTGAAATCTTACCTTTTCATAACATTTTCTAATTCCTCAAAAGACGAGGAACTGTTATAAGTTATCACGCTTGGTGTGTTGATTTCATGACTAATAGAAGGAATGTTATACAAATACAAGCTATACCGTATTTTGGTTATTATACCTTATTGATCCTACATTATCACTTTCATTTTCTTTATTCATGCCACTGGATAACTCCAAATGTGTGTCCGGTTTTCTATAAGGAATGTGTCACATTTTAAGTGAAACAAAAATGCTTATGAGTTTTAGAAACTTCGTATGT
Source organism: Vesta saturnalis (assembly GCA_036346205.1). Classification (NCBI taxonomy): domain Eukaryota; kingdom Metazoa; phylum Arthropoda; class Insecta; order Coleoptera; family Lampyridae; genus Vesta; species Vesta saturnalis. The sequence goes on from JARFJB010002190.1 coordinate 349,918, forward strand.
TACGTAGTAACCACACATTAGTACCAAAAAATATCCCGTTAAATCAGAACCCCGATCATGGTCACGTTAAGTGACGGCAACAACGGCATTTCCGAAAAAAACCATTAGTTGGAATGTAGTTAAAATTTTAATTTTGTGTACTTGAGAATGAAATGGGCGGTCAGTCTATGAGCTAACCTGTTCCTTGCAAACAAAAATACAAAAACCCCAGAAAGTAACACTGAATATGGTATCGAGACAATTTTCGATAACCTTTTTCTTAGTTTTTGAAATAATTAGAAAAATGTTTCAAGAATTACCCAGTTTTTAGTTAATTTGATTGATATCGTTTTTTAAAATATAGATAAACACTTTTAATAGGAAGAGTATAAAAAATAAGGTTGGGAAACAATAATGCGAAAAAAATATACTAACCTTCGTTTGCACCACGATAGTTTTGTTGCTTTTGCCCTTTTAGTTCGTTTGGGTGTATGCGAATAGTTTCGTTTCGGCATTTTGTGAGTTCCAAAAAAGTTAAGTACCTAGGTGTTTTACAACACACAATAATAAAATAAAGTATAGCCTGTACCACTTTATAGCGTTCATTCAAAAAAAAGTCCCATTATTGACTTCAGTATACAATAGAGTCACTAAACTAAAATTTACCTGGTGCCTCTTTAAAAATAAAGGAGACCTTTAAAAGCTGTGGCCGTACATATAGTAAAACCCAGTCTATCTATCTTTAAATGTGGAAGGACCTCAGGTAGAATTTCGCTGATTTCTTTATTCGGTATTGCTCATTATGATCATTATTATGGCTTTACTTTGATTTACGAAAATGTACTTACCAGCAAATCTTTAAGATGGCATTCCTACATAGTTTTAAGTAAACATGTCTTCAAATACCTTTATGTTGAATATGAGTGTGTAATCCCCATAAAGTTGTTACTACTACAGTTTCAATTCTGTGCCTGCCTGTACTTTGAATACAATATTATTTATATAGAAAGAACTAATCAATGAATGATTTTTTGAATAATAATATGATTATTAATTGATTATTTTCATAAACTTCTGAAAACCCAATTAATCACATTAATCTATTACAATCGATTAGTCAATTAGCCTCAGTGATGCTAGCCCAGTAATACTACAGTTAAAGATATTATCATTAATTTTTAATCAATGGTATAACTCAAAGTCGCAACCCTCATTTGCATAAATACATAATACCTGAGCAATTTTTATACAATACCTACCTTTTTCTGAATATAAAATTGTAATATTGTAAATAAACAAAAATACTTGATCGTTGACAAAAAAGTAATATATTCAAGTAAATTGTGGTTACATCTTAACGTTTAGAAACAAAATAAAGATTTTTGCAATAAAAATTCAGACAAATAAAATACTAACCATATGGTAAATCAAAGTAAAATTGATGGTATTCCTTGTTTAAACTTTTTATTTTGTATTTCTCTTATTTTATTTTTTTCCAGCAGCTATATAACGGAAGAAAGTCTTTATATGATTTTACATCAGGAAAGATTACATTTTAATCTTCTGGGTAGTTTCTCCCAGCTAGCAGATGAATGTCGAAGTTCATAAGTTAAAGTACCTGTGATGTTGTCAAGATGGACTGATAAATAAAATATACAGTAAACTATTATCCATTTAATTTTGCAACTTTTCTGATCTTTTACATTGGTACCAACTTAGCGGTTAAACTCCCATTTGAGTGTGACTTTTCTGTAAATATTTTTGTATTTATGTCAGCTCATTTACAGTTGAAAAGTGATAAAGAGCATTAGAGAGGACACTGTTCCTGTTTTGACCTGAGCATCTGTAACACTGTAGATGACATTTTTTTTCGTGTTCCATTGTTTCAGGAAAAAATTTGTTTTCTAAGAAGTAGATTAAGAGCGATCAAACTTATGTGCTGTTGTCTGACCTTCTCATTGCAAAGAAAGCAATGTCCCTGTTTTGTGTGAAGGTGATAAATTGTGAAGTTATGGACAGATTGTAAATCGACAGTAAAAACTATTGCATTTCAGACAATTTGCCTTTGTCTTTTTCTACACTAGCTTCCTCCTTAAGTACCTGATGCTGTTAATATACCTCTTCAGTTATATTTTTTGTGCGATACCTGACGTAAACGTCCAGGCCCGCCGCCAGCTGTTTGAACGCCCGTGTGCAATGCAGATAATTACGCCTCCTGTTTAACTACCACTACCTACGCTGAGCTTGCCAGAAAGGTTCTTTAGTGTTTCCTATTAAGGGTGTGAAAAAAAGAAAAGAAATACTTTACAAAGAAACTTCGTTATTTTTTTTACTTAAGTGTAAAACCATATAAATATTTCTCTGCAGACTCTTCTTGCCTTCGTGTTTGCGAAATCTACTAGTAATTGTCTTGTATCTAATCTGTCTAGGATTCCATGTTCAATTGAAACTATAGCTATATTACTTAGTCTTTGCTGGTTCATTGTTGATCTAAATAGTTTTTTATAATTTTCAACTTTGAGAAGGACCTTTCACCTAATGCAACTGAAACCGGCAATGATGAAGGTATAGAGCTTATTGTATTCGAACGCAACCCATATTCTTCAACCAATGGATGTTGCTGTTTTCCACTCGTTGAAGGAAATGTGGCGTCAAAACGTTCAAGATTTGAAAATGCGGAATAATGGAGAATAGCTAAAAAAGCACGACTTCGTACCATTGCTGAAACCTACTTTGGAACGAATTACGCCAACAATAATTCAGAACGGGTTTAGAAAATGTAGATTGGTTCCATGGAATCCACAGCAAGTGAAAGTTGTCGGAAACGGTTTGCCGTCAAATTCTGAAAATACACAGAAGCAGAACGCTGCCTAAGAGAGATTGTTCTTACCATACGTTGAAAAGAGGATTGGGCCAGAGAAGTTCAACATGTTTAACCAAAATCAGGGAATTGCCTGGAACGGTCTGATAGAAGATTATTCACTTTACAACTTGTGGAAGACATTAAAGGAAGATAGTAAAATACAGACTGTAATGGTAGAAAATGCATTAATATACTCTGATGTGGACATAACTTCTAATGTGGGTGAAAGCGATCAGCAACAATTGGTAACTCAAACATCGGCGGAACCTATATTACCAGAACTAGATGAAATGGAAAAGCCAACAGAAGAAAATAATTAGGCAGAGTTTCCATTAAAAAACAATACAACGATAGTAATGGATAAAGAATCATCAGATGACATTATTAATGAAACTGTTCAACAAGGGCATGAAACCCCTGTGAACAAAATAACAAGTGTGAAAACAACGATAAAACTTCTGCCACGTGGAACCCACACGTTACCGTCTCCATTTAAACGAGTCCTATTGTGGCCGACACCAAAGGAGTCAATAAGCAAAAGAAAAAAAGAGAATTTACCGGCTGTTGCTACATCCCCACAGATGCTAGATTGTTACAATAAAAAAGAAAAAGAGAAAATAGATGCTGAAAAATTAAAAGAAGAGAAGAAAAGACTGAGAGAAATGAAGAAACAAAAAGAAGAAGAAATGAAATTGGAGCAGATGAAGAAAAAGCAAAAAGTAGATGAAGAATCTTCTGAATCTAATACAGCAATTGAAATATCTCTTCAAGAATCCGATAACTCTGAATGGGACGAAAAAAGTGATGAAGAGGAGGAGATTACAGAAGTATTTTCTGTAAAAGAATTGAAAGAGGGTGATTTAATCTTGGTGAAGTTTACAGGAGAAAGGCGAATGGTGTCAAATTATATATATTTATATGTAACTTAAAAAATAAATTCTGTAAATGAAATAGAAATAATGGGCCTAAAGAGTAATGACGCCACAAAGAAAACCTTTGAAAAAAGAAAACGACATATCAATAATTTCCTTTAAACAAATCATAGGGAAGGTTTCAAATCCACAGGTCATTGTTACAGGGGAAAGGGTTAGTTATAAATTCAATCATTCTTTATTTACAAGTGAAAGAAGCGTAAATTATATTTTTTACAAAATAAAAAGTTTTGAACCCACATGTTTTTGCTTTTTGATATATGTCAACTATTAGCACATTTTGTGACGACTATTGGTACAAACACAATTTTAAATGTCTACTATTAGAACAAAAACAAAAAAAAAGTAAAAACAAAATGCCAATGTCTGTTACAACTAACGTTACTTAAAATGAACACGTTATATCAAGAAAACTTCGAATAGCAAAATTGACTAATTGTTGTATCAATATCTCTATTGTAATCCCAAAAATTAAATAAATAAGGTCAAAAACTTCCTAATGTGTCGACCACTGGTGCATTTACCTCACGACTTTGTATTTTTATTTACAATTAAATTAATTATACTAAGTTTCTATGTTCAATTGAATTGCTTTGAATTTCATTTACTCTCTTTTTGTTTTTACACAAGTTTGCAAAATGATTTTACATTTTACACATATCACAATTTCTTCCATAAGCTGGAACACTGATTTATGAAATGATTCCGACCACATTTAGTACAATCCTTGATTGTTTTATTAACGTTACCAGATGTATAACGTACCTGATGTCCTATTGACCTTTTTTTTATAGCGGATGATCTCCTTTTTGATGTTACAGGTTGTTTTAAGCGATGATTTGTATATCCCTCTCTGTGCGTTTTATTAACTGCATCGACTATTTCTCCTTGTTCCTTGAGATAGTTACTTCCTTCTTTGTCCTGCATGGCTTTCAATTGTTGCCTTGAAGCTTCGGTTTGCATGCAACACTCCATGACCTTGTCTAATGTGCATTCTTCTTTTTCCAGTAATTTAGCCCTTAATGAACCGTCTTTAATGCCTACTATAACCATAGCTTTTATCAAATCTTCTTTAAGCTATAATGTTATAAACTGTTTTTTCCACCCCTTGCCTTGCCGTAAAAAATGTCTATCTTTCATACGTTAAATTCTTCTTGGGTATGAAATAATTAGTAAATATGGATTTTAGAATGGCTATTTTGTTTTTGTCTTCGTCATTAAAAGTAAACGAATTAAAAATATTTATGGACTGCTCACCAATGTGGTAGCTGCGCCACTGAGTTTTTTCTTGCTGTGCATCCAATTCTGTTGCAGTGGAATAAATTTCGAATCTTTGCAACTGTTGCTTCTAATTTTCAACGACATTTCCATTTGAATTAATTGGCTGTATTGGTACTCTTGTTTCCATCTTATTTATTAAACGTAGATATGGGTTAATTTATTTAATTTGTGATCAACTGCGCCATGTTGTATTTCTTTATTGTCTCATCTTACAACAATACATGTATAATCCATGCATGTATGGTGTGATGCCTAACATGAGTAAAAGAATGTTCTAATAGATGGCACTAAAAGTCCATTTTCGTTGAAATGTGAAGTTAGGCAATCATCTTATCAGGCGACAAAATGCAATAATCCAACATTAATAACAAAAAATTCAATTTTTATATTAACCTTTCGTCGGGCGCAACTAATCTGTGAGATGAAGTCACGAGTTTTTTTTGCACCAATCAGAGAGATCGGAGGGGAATGGAGTGAGTCTCCTAGTAGCTTCCTGTCTCCCTCCCGCTTACAAAAGATCGTTTTCGGTTTTTCTCCAGTACTTCGCTGAGTGTCGTGAAGGGTGCATTAATCTCTCAGATGAATTGCGCCCGATCGTGTAAGTATTTTTGATTTTCGAATTTTCACTTTTTTTTTGTTTATATTTCTTTTTTGAAACCTAAAATAGCATGTGAAACAAGTTCTAGTCCCTAATTTAGTGATATTGACCTTTATTTACTGTGAGATACAAATAATAATATGTCAGATTATTGCGCCCGTTCGTATAATAGGATTATTTTATTTTTATTTTTCTGAAAGGAATGACTTCTTTATCAAAGCAGTCTACTACCCCAATGGCTTCAACATCAAAAGTTTGGCCTGCGGAACCCTGCAGACTTGGTGGAAATTCATCTTATTTTGTGGAGTTACGAATTAGTGCAGGCTCTCAAAGCAAAAAAGTTGTCATTGTTGGGAACCTTGCGAAAAAACAAACGCCAGCTCCCTCCTAAATTTGTGAACATAAAATCTAGGGCTGCAAATAGTAGTTATTTCGGTTTTACAAAGAACTGCTCACTTGTGTCATTTGTGCCGAAAAAAGGGAGAAATGTGCTTCTAATTTCAAGCATGCACGATGTCGACCAAGTTGATGCAGTCACACGAAAACCACAAATGATTTTGGATTATAACACCACTAAATCTGGAGTCGGTGTAGTTGACAAATTGTGTGCTAGAAATGTACGAAGATGGCCAATGGTGGCTTTCGTTGCACCACTAGGTATAGCAGGTATTAATTCAGAAGTGATAATATGTCTTCAATAATAATCCCGATTCAAACACCAGCATAAGGCGAGGTTGTTTAAAAGATCTATGCAACGAGCTGTGTTTGTAACAACTCCAAACAAGGGGAATGCCTATTCAATTTCAAAACGAACTACGTGAGTTCCAGCCTACCTCATAACATCAGGATATGCCTGCACCTGCATGCCACGACGGACAGATAAAGAGGTGTTCCAAATGTCGTCAAATGAAAAAATATAAATGTCTGACATGTAATGTTGAAGTATTCTGTTTGGAGCATGCCAAGATGATGTATGAAAAATGTTATGATTCAGCTTTTATAGTGTCTCAACCTAGCTCATGAATAACTTTTCATTATTTTTATGATTATGTGGACTTGTTTTATAAAGTTAAAGTGAATTTTGAGTTATATTTTTGAGAAAAGTTTTTTTTTGGAACAATTTGATGATTTGTTCAAATTTGTAAATGAAAACTGCAAAGAAATATTAAAACGTTATCTGAAAGCATAAATAAACGCAAATATAAGTGAAAAATTAAGTTTGAAACGTTTTTCTTTACCTACACTAAAAAATTGCATTAATTGTATACATTAATCTGTCAGATGAATTGCACCTGATCGTGTTAGGATTTGCATTGCGCCCGACGGAAGGTTAAAAATCTAGAAGACCTCACATTTTTTTGCAAGTCATTCTTGAATTCATGGTCGCCTCTAATTTTGCAAAAAGAAATTAAATAAAAAAAAAACTAAAAAAGACCAAGGGAACATGACATTAAAACAATGTTTATAAAAAAATAAAAATTTTATTTTTTCTGTGTGCTAAGGAAAATAAAGAACCCTACAAAATTAAAATTTCAGTACACAGAATGAATGTGAAGTCACACGGTATGATTTTTTCGGTTGTTGATGAGGAAAATTTTAATTAAAAATAATGTAAACATGTAACCTAACAACACAAAATTTCAGTAAATTAGGCGGCAACTAACTTCTCTGTTGCATGGAAACGTGTAAATCGTACTCTGTGGCGTTGGACATATTTTTAAATGCAAATGAGTATTGATAATCAATATTATTTTAAAAAAACTACTGCTCTTTAGGCGTCATATATATTTCTAGCATACCTGAACGTTTCTATGCACGTTCCCTATGTAAAATCCCTCAAACAATTTTGAACCATTTGGAATGAACAGACTTTGCATAGCCTGTCCTGAACTAATTTCAATTTATTAATGACTGTTTTATCTGTGTTCTCAATGAAATACAAGTATAATTCATGAGACATTCTTATTCTATTGTTTCATAATGAACAAAATACACCCACGTACCACACAAAATTAAAAAACACCGAATGCGTTTCGATTAGTCGACCGGTGATGATGATAGCGTAGCTATCGAAACGCGTTCGGTGTTTTTTAATTTTGTGTGGTACGTGGGTGTATTTTGTTTTTTGTTTTGTTTTTTTTGTTTTGTTTTTTTTTTTTTTTTTATGATTGTGGACCTGAACAGGCTAAATAAGGCCTATCGTGCTAAAGCACTCAGGAACACTTAGGAGGATGGATAGAGGGATAATGAATTGCCAATAGATGCCTATGAACAGCTACCTTAAATTTTCTCATACCATAAGTGAGAGGAAAACAGGAACTAGGGAGATCATTCCAGAGTTTAGAAGCCGTGTAGAAAAATGTGGATTGCGCCCGTTTGGTACGACAAGTGGAGATTTGTACTGCATACTGATGATGTGAATGAGCGAACCGAGTGTTTCTCGCAAAGATAGCCGGAGATGGTATCAAAGAATGTAATTCACCAGCACAATAGCCGTTGTAATAACGATAATACAAAGAAAGAACTGAAACCATCCTTCTATGCTCAAGGGACTGTATGTGAGAAGTTAAGGACGGGTCATTTATAAGCCTAATCGCTCTCTTTTGAATACGATCAACGATATCGAGGGCGTATTGGGGAGCACTAACCCAGAGGTGAGAATTATATTCCAGATGAGGCCGAATTTGGGCCTTATACAACAGAAGGAGTTGTCGAGAGGTAAAGTACTGCTTAGATCTGTACAAAAAGCCTATTTTACGAGCAGCTGTTTTGGTAGCTGACTGAAGATGGTCAACCCATGAGAGATTTGAAGATACAGTCATACCCAACAGAGTAATAGTCTGAAAACTTAAGAACTGAGCCATTCATACTTACAACAGGAAATGATCGATCTTTTTTGGCGGACATAAGGCAACACTGAGTTTTGTTAGCATTAAATTTAACTAGATTATTGCTTCCCCATTCGAGAATACGTTGAATGTCTTTGTTGATTGAATTTGCCATTTCAGCTTTAATTTCTTGATTTGACATAGAAGGTGGATTATCACTATGAGTAGACTGAGATGAACTGCAGTGAAGAGTGCTATCGTCAGCAAAGCAATGGATGGGGTTAGTTGTTGAAGAAATAAGGTCGTTTATGTACAGCAGAAAAAGTGTAGGCGCTATAACGGATCCCTGTGGTACGCTCGCGTTAATGCTAACTTCTTTTGAAAGAAAGCCATCAACTACGACACGTATTCGTCTTTTAGCAGGGAAACTAGAAACCCAGTTGATGAGCGTATCATTTAACCCAAACGAATTGAGTTTGGCTAGTAAACACTTATGCTAAACTTGGTCAAATGCCTTTGAGATATCTAAAGCGACTACAACTGTTTCACCGGACTGCTCTACTGTATTGTTCCAAACTTGGGTCACATATGAAAGAAGATCGCCTGTTGAACGATTTTGCCTAAATCCATATTGGTGGTCACTAAGGAGTTTGTTAGTTTCAAGGAACGTGAGCAGTTGCTGATTGATGGCTTTTTCCATGATTTTAGACAAAATGGAAGAGATGGCAATTGGTCTGTAATTTGAGGGATCGGTCTTATCACCTTTTTTGGGAATAGGTTGAACATTTGCCAACTTCCATGATGAAGGGAATTCTCCAGAAGATATAGAGATCGTATAGAGCTTAGGTAGGACTGGTACTAGTTCGGGGGAACATTTCTTTAAGACAATAGCTGGGATACCGCCTGGGCCAGTCGCCTTATTGAGATCAAGCCTACTGATGATCGATTCCAAGAGCTTGTACCGAAAATGAATTGGTTTCATAACGTATGAAGAAGAGTTGACTAGGGCACATCTTTTCCAGAATCATTGAGACACGAGTTTGATGCAAACAAATCCACAAAAACGTTGGCTTTGTCTACAGAATCAGCAACTACCGATCCGTCAATAGATGTCAGGGGAAATGAAGATGTTCGAAAGTTTTTACTAATGGCTTTTGCTAAAGACCAAAATTTACGACTGCCTAAAGGAGATGTAGCTAATTCATTGCATTTTCGTTGTTCGAACAACTTTTTAGTTTTAGTGATGACACTTTGCAGATATTTCTAGCACCAACGTATTCTACATGACTGTCAACCGATTTATTAGATTTCCATTTAATGTAACATTTATTTTTAAAGATATTGCATCAGAACAAGCCTTATTGAACCAGGGTTGGGAACGTGAATGACCTACACGGTACTGTTTTTCGAATGTATAACTCCATTCCCATGAGGATGACTTCAGATACTGAAAGAGCGATGTCCGAAGAAGAGGACGACTTAAAACAATATTCACGCCATGGAAAGGTTGTAAAGAAATCCCGTAAATCACTCCATCGAGCTGACTTAAAACACCACAAGGTTCTATCGGTTTTGCGAACAACAGTGGAATTAGGTACAGTAGAAATGATTTTTATTAGACAATGGTCGGAAAGACCTAAAGGCGAAAGAACGGAAGTTTTATAAACAAGAGGGTTTGATGTAAGAAAGAGATCTAGAAGATGTGGAGTATGGTTAGGGTTATCAGGGATTCTTGTGGGTTCAGAAATCATTTGTGTGAGATCACATGAAATAGCAAATGTTTCTGCACTATGACCAGCGGGACTTGTAGTAGATGAAAATTGAAGCCAATTAGAGTTATGAACATTGAAATCGCCTACAAATGAGATATCGCAAGATGGAAACTGAGACAGGAGACAGTCAACTTTCATACTAAGGTAATCGAAGAAGTCTTGAAAGTTGCTGTCATTAGGAGACCTATAAATGCAACAGTAGAATTTCACAAAATTAGGACCAGAATGTTTAAACCAAATCATGTCAAAATTTTTATTTTCTAAGGAAGAAACCCTCTTGCAAGCAATTCTGTCCTTGATGTACGCACATACGCCTCCTTTATATCGAAAGTTAGAGTGAAGATGGTATTGAGGAAATTGCAAGTCGGGTGACTCGGAGCTTTCAGAGGAGACTTGTGTTTCAGATAGAAACAATATATCAGGTTGTAATTGTTCAAGATGTTGATGAATAGCATTAAGATTAGACCTGATATCTCGGATGTTGCAGTAGTGAATTGTTACAGATCCTGCCACAGTTCCAGTGTTCCAGATTTTTCTATTGTTTCATGTTCTATATGAATCGATCAAAATGAAAAAATTCAAAATTTTTGAAAATCTTTAGCGGCCGTGTTCCGGTGGTCAGGCCAAAAAAAATTTTATGTATAAAATTATAATGCACACATACATATTGAATTCATGTACTTGAAGAAGCTCTTTCTGTTCGTTGGTTGAAAATAAATGAAGTAAATTTCTAGAAAATGATTTTCAGTTTCACCATGTATTTTTGTAACGGGTAAATGTTTGCAAATTTAAAACACATTAGTAATATTTGTAGATGAAATTATGTGACATTTTCAAAGTTTGAGTCACTATGTAACTCACTATTTTTAATGTTATAAACTGGACAGTATATAATCTGCAATATTATTAACATAAAATAATAATAAAATAATTTTTTAGGCCATTGAACAAATGCAGGAAATTCTTCAGTCTTCTAAAGGTGGAATGTTAGTAGATTATGAAAATCAGTTTATGTCTGCTATAATACAACAATTAACAACATTACAATCTGAAGATCCTAGGACAAACACTGAAGTTTCAAGGGTGTATAGATCTGTGTTAACTGTTATCGATACTGTATGTATATAACGCTTAATCTTAATGTGTTAAAGTAGTATTAATTTTAGTTCTACCTAAATAAATTACTTGGTCGTAAAGTTAGTACTGAAGTGTTAAAAAATATAATGAATCAGTTGATAATGTTACTAGTAGAAGCAAAGTTAGAAACATGCGCAAATGGTGAAGCATACATTAGGGTAGTAAATTTACAATGTGTTAAAATAATTGAAAGATCTGATCATACTAGTATTATTTGGTAAAAAGATGTTGTAGTATAATTTCTGGATGTAATATGCTTTGTTTCAGTGCTTTAGTTAAATTACTTCATAATTCTATATTAACTGAAGCATCTCCTCGATTAACTGATTTGGTGATGAAGTGTCTTTGGCGTGTAATTAAAATAATGCCTCAGTGGTCAGATGAAATTGATTATGATAGTGTTTTATATGAAGTTCACATGTTTTTAAAAGACTTTCCTAGTACTTGGTGGAAGAACAAACCAATGGACACTCCTTTAAGAACAGTTAAAACCATTTTACATTCAATGGCAAAAATGAAAGGTGGACAGCTTATGCTTCACTTGGGTAAAATTCCGAACACAAATGATTCTGAATTAGAAACTTACATCCTTCGGTTGCTAAAGGTAATAAAAAATTTGTAAAAGATGTTGTAAATGCTTTATTTTTACAGAGTATGAAGCTGGAGGAGATTAAGCAAGTACCACTTAAAACTGAAAAGACTGAACCAAGAAAAACTTTATCGCGCACTGTACATACAAGGTTGACTGAGATATTTCAGAAAATAGGTAACAAAGAGGAATCCAAAGAAGGATTTAATCTTCTTTATGATTTTCTTCATCAACATCCGGATGCTGATATAGATCAATTTCTTCATAAATCTAGTAATGTTTTCCAAGATTATATTAACAAAGGACTTAAATCTGTAGAAAATGCTCGTAGTTTAAATAATGATGGTATGCTTTTTTGCTTTTTTGTAACGTTTCTCATAATTAACATTTTAGTGTTTGAAAAAAGCGCATCATCGTTATTAAACGATGCTGCTGCAACAACTGATAATGATTCTCAGGAAACAGAATACTGGAAGGGAAGATTAGAAATGTGGTCAAGATTATGGGATGAACCAGGAGACAAAGCAAGTCGAAATGATGAGTAAGAAGAAATATTGAGGGATAGATACAAATCAACATGAAGCTATACTGGTTTTAATAAGTAGTAAAAACGAATAATGGCCCCTTACTAAAGTTATTTTTGTAAGCATTACGACTAGTAGGATTTAATATCTTTTTGTCTCCCCATGTTAATAAATAAAATATCATCTGTTTATATCGTAAATATTTCTTAACGAATATAGAAGATTGTTGAATATTTTTCTTATACACCTATATCATTGTGAATTATTGTAAAACATTTCATTAATTTATTTGTCGGTTTGTAATGTATTTTGTAGTTTTTAGATTTTTTACTTGTTTTTTTACTATCATTTTCATTTTTAATCCTGTTTAACTTGTATTGGTTTATTTTTTAAATTTTACCAGCGTTGAATCATACTTTGTAGAGTACTTGTTCTTATTATAATATATTACAGCAGTTTGTTATGCTAGTTCATGGATAAAAATAAATTAATCTTTACTTACATTAAAAGTCTAATTTTTTGTCATGTGTTTTGCACCTGCCGGTGGAAAATATCTAAACCAATTTCTATAATCTACTAGCTTTTCTTCGCAAAATTTTGCATTAAGAATTAAACTTAATGATGATAATAAAATGCATAATAAATTAAATACAAACGTATATATGTAAGTGGACAACAATATTATCGTCGGCTGCTAGACTTTCAAAAAAATTAAAATCTTAAAATTGTGGCTCCGTTATTGCTTTCTATGTAAAATTACTTTCATATCAGAAAAAAAATCATCGAAATCTGTCAAGTGGTTGTTTTGCAATCTGTGTGAACTAAATCACCCGATTATTTTAATATATAGAATTTTTTATTTGCCTCCTAGATTTGGGTTATTTTTACAAAATTGGTATAATATTTTTCACTAACTTGAAGTTTGATTAATTTATTTTCACATGAGTGATATATGTTGCCTTTTTTTTAAGTATTAAACATGAGGATTTTTTATATTTATATCTAATTATTTTGTGACATTTAATGAAAATCTATTTCAATTGAAAGAATAAATTTATGGATAAGTTAAAATACGGTGAAACCTTCTACACTCAATATTCAATAGGTTCCTATTATTATACAGTGGTCCATGGTTACCATTTCAATTAAATGAGTAGCAGCTAAAGATAGGAATAGGCTCCATGAATAATGCATGCACTGTTTGGGCATCAGTAGTTTGTGTTTATCTAGTTTAGATAAGATAAACAAAACTACTGTAACCTAATGGAAGTAGATTAGATAAACAAAATTACTGTAACCTAATAGAAAAAAAAATTGAAAAACCACCACCATTCCGAACAGCGCATGTGTTATTCATGGAGCCTATTCTTATCTTTAGCTGCTAATATTAAATGTGGCAACTGTTAAATTAATTTTGACATATAATCAGATTTGAGGTTAGAATGGTCTAATACCAGCATACTTTTGGTGTAATAATAAAAAACCCCAAATCTAGGGGGCAAATAAAAAAAATAGATTACAGTATAACTTCGATAGTTCGGACCCTCACTAGCCCAGTCACTCCAGTAATCTGGACACTCTTACTATTCGGCCATTTTGAAGGATTTCACTCTAATCCGGGCAATGAAAATATTACAACTACAAACAAAGCAAAACGAAAAATTTCTTGTCTGAACATGCAAAAATCTAAAATATTAAGATTGCCTTGATGAGGGGAAAAGCATACGTCAAATTGCAGAGAAGTTTCGTGTTCCAAAATCTACAGTTTTCGAAATAAAGAAGAACAAGGACAAAATAAGGACTTTTATATCAAAATCTTTTCAAGGGACAGGTAGGAATACCATTCGTTTTATGAATTTACATTATTTGATCTATTTTTGTAGGCAAAAGTAAAGTTATTCGAAAAGCAGAGCATCCTGAAGTTGAAGTCGCATTGTATAACTGGTTTCTGCAACACAGCACGCATGTCCCTATTTCATCTGAAATTTTACGGTCAAAAGCTAACCAGTTTTATGAACGAATAACAGGCAAAATTAATTTTTTAGCAAGTTTGGAATGGCTAGATAAATTTAAGCTAAGGCACGGAATTCGTTTCTTGAAAGTGTGTGGCGAAAAACTTTCAAGTGATGCTTGCGCTGTAATGACGTTTCAGGGAAAATTTCGATCTGTTGAAGAGATGGAATTAAGTAATGAACAAGTGTAAAATGCTGATGAGTCAGCAATTTTTTGGTGAAATCTACTTGACACCACTTGGGTTCATCAAGATGAAAAATCAGCACCAGGTCAAAAAATTTCAAAAAACCGCTTAACATTTATGCCGTGCTGCAACGTCGCGGGGTCACATAAATTACCACTGTTAGTCTTGGGGAAAGCGGCGAATCCACGAGCATTTAAAAATGAAAGTTCACTACCAGTCGTATATAAAGCGTCTACTAAAAGATGGATGACGAGACTAAGGACTGGTTCATCATACCTGAGGTCAAAAAGTTTTTAACTAAATTAAAAATAGGTCCCGTAAAGCTCTGTTGCTGGTAGACAACGCACCATCGCATCCATCTCTAGATGAAGTAAATACAGATCCAAACTTCAGGATTATGTTTTTGCCACCAAACTGTACCGCTGTTTTACAGCCAATGGATCAGAATTTAATTCAAAATATAAAGGTGTCGTATAGAAAACGCCTTCTTAGCCATATCATTTTACATGAAGGTGAAGAAATTCCAACCATTTTAAAGCAGTTTAATTTAAAAGATACAGTGGAGGACCATAACCTCAAAAAATATTAGAAAAAGTTGGACACGATTGTGACCCGAAATTACGGAACCAGAGGAATCAGATGACGAAAATATTTCGCTCTCAGAGCTTATTCGTCCAATAAGACAGGAAGATTTGAAAAAAATCACCGAATCCTTAAGAGTTATTGATCCAGAAAATAAATTGACCAGCCAGAACATTACTGAATGGGCTGTGGGAGAAAAAGAATTTGTCATCGACTTAACTGAAGAAGAGCATTAGGGAGCAATATTGAAAATGTAGAAGACCCTTGTGAATCAGAGGATGACGTAAATGTAAAGAAAGTGACACATGTAGATGCTGTTCACGCCTTCTCATTGACCATTAGGTGGGCTGAAGAGAACAGTCTTCCCATGGAAGGCTAAAAAAAAAGTAACTAATATAGCTGCATCAAAAAAAGTTCAAACCAAAATAGAAACATATGTTAGATAAAAATGATTTCTCCTCTGATTAGGTACATACACAATTACATATATAGGTATGTACTTACATACATACATGTATTTCAAAATATAATACATCAATATATATTTTAGTAAAGTGCAATAAATACTAATCTCTTTTAACGTAAATTGGGCTATAAAATTCTGAGATGCAAAGTTTTATTGAATTTAAATGGGGAAACGCGAATTTGGCCTAATATGTGCTGAATTGCCTGAGGCTTCAAATGATTTGAGCCTTTGTACTGAAGTTGAGATGCAATCATATGATTGACCGATATCTTACTTTGTGCGTTGAATACGCAAATGCTATTTTAGAATAAGTAGAATATGCTATTTAAATGAGAATCTTTATACAGGAAATCCAATTTCCAATTACAGGACAAATAAAATAAAAAATAATAGTAAATGGAAAAAACCTCTGAAAAGTAAAAACAACGTTCATAATACATAATATATACAGGGTGATTCATATAAGAACCTACACAGAGCAGGGGGCATGTAGGGGAACCCAGAATATGATGATTCAACGCGACTTACCTCTATACTAAGTTGCAACCATGACAAGTAATTGGTTTTGAAAGCAGGGTTTCAAATTTAAAAAAACAATATCTCAGTTATACTTGAACTTAGAAAAACGAAATTTGGTACACATAGTGAGTGTACGAAGGCCATTAATCGACATTATCACCAAGAACACCTATCCATACATTAATGTTAAACCTTTCCTGATGTTTACTTTCTCTTATCGCATGAGGGTTTTCATCAACATAGGAGTAATAGTGTGCATATTAAAAATTCCATCTTTTGTAAAATCGGCTTCATCACAAAACAAAATATTAGAAAAAAATCTTGGTCTTGATTCTCTTTATTTTGTATCCAATTGGAAAAATCAACATGACAGGAAAATCACCTACTTGCAAGGCGTGGACATTTTTGAAATGAAAAGGATACAAGCCTTCCTTATGTAGAATGTTCCACACAGAAGATTTTGACACATTGGGATACATTGCAGCCAACCTTCTTACGCTTATTTCGGGCTTGTACTCAATTTCCATTAAAATATCATCCTGATATTCTTCCATTACACCAGCATGTCTTCCCGTTTCATTATTTTTAGGAAATACCGATCCTGTTTCCCTAATTCTTTGATGAAGAAGCGTAAATGATTTAAGAGCAGGATGTCTTCTGGAAATTTATCTACATATCACCGTACACTAAATGTACATCGGCATTTCGTTACTAAACGAAACCATTCTAACAATATTCAACTTTTTGTATTTACAGTAATGTAACTAAACAATAAAAAATATTTCACTTAAAACTTATTTGACACTTTAACCTCAACTACTTCAGACAAGAGTATCATTCTTTTATGAAAAAATCGAATTTTTTTAAATTTTATGTTAAAATTGCGAAATTTTGAAAAACAAAAAAACTTATGAATAACAATGTTTCAATGCCCCGCCCAAATGAGCCGCTTATGAGTACAACTAAAAAATCATATTCACGCCATACGATTGGGCATGTTCCACTAAATAAATGTACAGAACGCTATCATTTAAAGCGAAACCATTTTGAAGATATTTGAATTAAATCAATGTTAGGGCGCCACCTTCCAAGAGCTCCAGCTCTCTTAGGAAGTATTTTTGTATTAAGGTAATTTACGTTAAATCGACATAAAACCAGCTCTAGAAGCTTCAGTTTTCTTTTGTGAAAAGAGCTATCTGACACCATGTATATATATATATATATATATATATATATATATATATATATATATATATATATATATATATATATATATATATATACTCAGTGACATGGAAATTGCACCACCAAGAAGGGGTAGGAATTTTTTGATCACACTTGACATAAACGTTTAACTACTAAAAGGTAGCAATTGATTAAAATTTCATTCATATGGATCAAGTGGTGAAGGCTTATCTGACAGTTCGTTCAGTTTTTTCGAACAATTTTGTCAGGTGTATATTGTGCGAGATTGTGTTCAGTTCTTTATTGTTTTTACTTGTGATTGTTTGCTTTTAAGCGAATTCGACAGAGGTAGTATTTTTGGTTTACGTGAAGGTGGTCTTTCGTTTAGAGGAATCGCAAATCGCCTTAACTGGAACCAAACCACCATCATATGCTGCAATCAAGCATGGACTAGGGAGAGCCAGGAACGCCGCAGAAGAGGAACCGGGGTGCGAAGAAGATCAATGGTTAGCTAACGAAGGTCGTCCTGTAATCCTTCGAACGGTTTACCACGGAATCAGAGCTTTCGGCTTATAATTCTATCGGTCATATCTTATGTTACCATTAACGGCTCAACATCGACGGCAACGTTTGGAGTGGTGTAGGTCGTGACTGAACTGGAACCAAGAGTGGCATAGGGTGGTGTTCACTTATGAATCCCGATTCTGTTTGGGGATGCATGATGGCCGTATGAGTCAGACGAAGACGTGGGGAACGTCGAAATGTTGAAGTTTCTGTTGCGAGACGTGTACCAAACTGTAGGGATTATGATAAGGGGTGCTATAACTTATGGGAGTAGGTCTCGTTTGGTATTCATCCGAGGCAATATTAACGCCCAACGATATGTGTATGAGGTGGTAGAACCCCATATTCTTCTATTTCTTCAGCAGTTGGAAGGCTCGCTTTTGCAGCAGGATAATGCCTCTCCCCATATTGCAAGATGTTCTTTAGACCAATTTGCAGAGGATAATGTTAATCTTTTGACATTTCCACCCAGATCTCCCGATCTTTCGCCCATCAAGCATGTTTGGGACATTATGGGGAGAAGACAGAATCTTGCAGCAGCATCCGCAGATGCTGCAAGCTCTACAGCACGAATTACAGGTTACTTGGGACACAATACGTCACGAGGACATCGACCGTCTGTTAGAATAAAAATTATGTTTATATTTTGTTCTTTTTCTTGGAAATTCTAATCAATTCCTACCTTTTAGTGTTGTCGACTTTAAATTTGTATAGAGTATTTTATTACGATTTCAAGCATATGGGTTTCGCTATATTTTATTTCAAAACCGACTGAGATAGCAAAAATGGTACTTTTTTAGACTATTTTATATGGGGTTATTTGTAGTCAAAAGTTTATTTTCACCGGCCAAACACCTGGTAAGAACTGGCCGACAGAATAATCCAGGAGACTGGAAAAATCTCACCCAAAGTAATAGCCAATGTTACAAGGGAATTTACGAACAGAATAGCTTACTGTCAAGAAGTAAATGGTGCACAGTTTGAACATTTAATACGTTAAATTTATTTCCACTTTGTGTAGTACTCTTGTTTAATTTTGTTGTTTTATTTACGTAACTTTCATTTGTGTTATAATGTGATGCTTGCGTTTATTTCATGAACTACTAAATCTAATTTGATTTTGTCTCCAAAAGTACCTACTATTTTTGTTAATATCTCAGTCGGCTTTGAAGTAATATATAGCGTAACCCATATGTTTGAAATCGTAAATCGTGACAATAGACAGACAGTTACAGTTATACGAAATAGAAAATATGGTTTTGGACCTTCTATTCTCAGATGGTTTAAAGAGTACTTAACCGATCGAACCCAAGTAATAAAATATGGTCCTAGGGGTCGAACTACCTACTAGGCGTTTCCCCAGGTGGCGGATAGGGGAACGACCTTGCAAATAATCGTAAGTGACGCTAGACCAATACCGAAATCTGAGCTCGTGGTCATAAACAGTCACTGCTAGCTCTAGAGCATACGGTGTCGCGGACCAGTTCACGTGAGGCCTCGTAAGTAACGAGGACGGGGATGTCAGCCCTGCGTCCCCTGCTGTAAGTTCACTTTTCTTACCAGTCTTGAGTGGCTTCCCGTCCTTTAACTCTTTTCTGTCGTAGCACCCTCGCTACAACTCTTGATCTCTTCAGGCTCCCAGCCAAAGCTGGGAGAATATTTCATTTTCTCTCCTTTTTTCAGGACATGCGCCGTAAAAAGCGCGTACAGGTGTGGCAAGCACAAGATGTCCTAGCTGAGGATGGCTGAGCGCCAATCGTGTCCTAATACCGCAAGTCCAAGCTGTACTTCACTCTAGCAGGGCGTGGCTAGGGAACATTGTACAGATAGTGGTCGGGGGTCCTGGCCTAACCGCCCGGATCAAGAGGAGACAACCTAATCAAAAACCGAAATCCTAAAGGGGAGGGGACCGGCCTGATGGGATGCGTGGCTGTCTAGAAGATCAGCAACTACCGGTTCTCACCTCGTAGCAGCAGGCGCAACTCCGTTTTATTCGCCTTGCATACAAGTGGGGGCTTCTTGTGTGTCGACATCTTTTCGCCTAGATTTACAGAGTGTTTACCATCGAGGGGGTGTGCTGCACATTACGTGTGCATACGAAACCTCGGTGAACTGGCTGTGGGAGCTCCTTAGTGGTGTAACCCCTTGGGAGGGCGCAAAGCTTCGACTTGTCAAAGCAAACCACCTTCCAAAACCAGTGCAAGCGCACTCCTGGATCCCCGGGACCCAGAGGAACCAGAAAGAACCTGAAAGGATCGAGATCCAGAACGCCTGGTTGGGCACTGGAAACTGGCGAGTAGTAGAGAGGAAGTAGCACCCAAAGCAAGTCACTGATTGTCCTAATAGATCTAACTTCCTGGGAGAAGATGAGAACCTCGGTAAACTATCGGCCCTACGGGGATTTCACGAGGGTGAAATTCAGACTCCTCTCCAAGCTGAAGCAGAAAGGAGAGGAGGAGACTCCTATGGAGACGGGAGAAGCGGCATCGGCCATTGCGGGACCCTCAAAGGAACCGCAACCTGATGGTCCGCGTATCCTACCAAATTGGATCCACCTCAAGCATGGCGAGGGCGGTCCAAATAAATCTGCACCACTTCAGAGCTACCAGTGGAGGAGACAGGGAGCAGAAACACGTGCTCGGATCTGCATACTACCGTTCGACCAACCTGGTCCACCACCAACCCGTGAAGTCACACTGCCAGCGTAAGCGATGGAACTGCCTGCTGCTGTGTTGTCAACTCGCACCATACAATTTTGGGTAGCGCGGGTAACAATAACAGAGTAACCTAGTGCGATCTCTATAGAGACTAGCTGATAAACTTGGGGACTGTCCTGCTAAAGCAAACATCTCTGCGGAACTTGCGGTCATTGTATCAAATCTCCGCGCAGCCATTATGGACTCGTACGACGCAAGCTTCCAGATAAAAGAGAGGAGCACATTGACTGTACCTTGGTGGCACGAGGGTTTATCTCGATTAAGAGCACAGACGAGAAAGTTTTCAACCGAGCGAAAAGCGCCGGAAACTGGGGCCAATATAAACCCTCACTCACCGAGTATAATAAGGCCATAACAAAGGCCAAACGAGGTGCTGTGAAGAGATTGAACAAATCCCTGAAGGTGCCAGACTTCAAAGAGCTCTACAGAAAGGAACAGAGTACAGAATCGGTTCCTTACTGAAAGACGACGGGGGGTATACAGAAACTGGGAAGGAAACCTTGGAGCTTATGCTTCAATTGTACTTCCCCGGATCAAACCCTCATTTCGACGGACAAAAGTGAACCAATCGTTCTGGGCCCATTTGCAGGGGGAAAAGAAGTGAATGGGAACTTGCCCGTCAGGTTATTAACCAAACAAACATTAGGTGGACGGTAGGTGTCCTTCCATACAAATCCCCGGGAATTGATGGAATATTTCCTGCTCTACTACAAGGATTCGACTTGATATCCCCCACGCTGTGCACGATACTAAGCGCAAGTCTTACCCTGGGGTACGTGCCCAAGGAGTGGAGGGACGTCAAAGTTGTCTTCATACCAAGACCTGGGGGAACTATTACGACCAAGCAAGGACGTTCAGACCTATAAGTCTGATGTCATTTCTTCTAAAGATCTTAAAGATATTTGATAAACACATGAGGAACGTAGTACTGGGCCTGGACCCAATCAGTAGACACCATATGCTTATCAACCAGGGAAATCCTGCGAAGTTGCTATCCACAGAGTTGTGGATATCGCTGAAAAGGAAATATCCTTCAAATAGGTTGCAATGACTGCTTTTTTGGATGTAGAGGGTACATGTGGCAATACCTCACTAGATTCCGCCCAAAGAGCTGTAGAATGCAAGAATGTGTATCCTACTATAAGTAGATACATATACACCATGCTGAAACAAAGGAATGTATGAGCCACGCTTAATAACGACTAGGTGGTAGTCCGCGCCGCCAGGGGATGCCTATGTGGAGGAGTGTTATTACCTCTTCTATGGTGTCTCGTAGTTGATGCACTGCTGAGGATATTAAGTGAGGCAGGATACAACGCAGTTGGTCATGCAGACGACAACAATCGTGATGCAACGCAGATTTGAGAAAACCGTATCAGTTGTGATGCAAGGGGCACACGGAGAAAGACGCCTACAAAGGTAAATAACATAGTAATGGATGGCGCAAACCTCCAGGTAGTCGAAGAAGCTAAATACTTGGGTGTCATACTACACCGAGGATTAACTTTCAGGCCACACCTAGAAAACATAGCGAACAAGGCTACTAGCTACTAGGCTTGTAGAAGAACGTTCGGTAACAAATGGAGACTATCTCTAAGAATGACCCGCTGGATCTACACAACGATGATCAAACCGATCATAACGTATGCCTCTCTGGTGTGGTGGTACAAGATGCACACCCAGATACGGATACTTAGCAAGGAGAGGATAACAAAAAGTCTCGTGTAAGAAACTGTTTGGGACCAAAATTCCCACAGGTAAGGATTCGGTAGAAAACTCCAACAAAACAAAGTTGGTGGGGATCGTTTACTATACAGACGGTTCTAAAACGAGTAATGGTACCGGCTATGGAATATTACGGAAGCAACGAAACAGGTCACAGAATGTCTGGAAGCCTGGGACAGACCGCACTTCAAGCCAAGATCTATGCGATTATGGCTGCTATCGATCAACTAGAGAAAGAGAAACTTTCCAAAAACAAAATAGTTATAGTGGCCGACAGCAAAGCGGACATTTTAGCACTGAACTCATTTGTATTCAACTCGAGGCTAGTCTTCGAGTTTATGCAAATGCTAAACACACTGAGTGAAGGCAATACGCCCACTAGTGTGGGCACCTGGTCATGCAAGTATCGCAGGCAATCAGGTGGCGGACCAGCTTGCTAGAGCAGCAAGAGAAACGCCCTCCATAGGGCCAGAATCGGCCTGTGGCATTTCTTACAGCTAAACCCCCATATAGAGAGGACTTGGTCGCGATTACTGCCGGTACTAGAAGGAAATCGCAGAACAGATGCACTCAAAGATTTTCCTGCGGAAACCGAACAGTAAACTTACCGCGTTTATCCTAAATCTAGGTAGAGCCAATATAAAGCTTGCGACGGGAATTGTCACCAGATACTGTCGCATGAACAAGCATATGCACGTAATGGGACTGACAGACCTTATGTAGAGGTTGTGGTGAAGCCGACGAAACTCCTCATCATGTTGTATGTTATTGTGAAGGTTTCAAGCTTTCAGCGATAAGGGCCTGAAAAAGTGTAAAGTTTAATTATCTGCTGACGATACTGTGATATATATTATAGGGCAGGGGTGCCCAAACAGTCGATCGCGATAGCTTTTGGTGTCGACTGCGAAAAAATAACATCTGGTGTGAAACAACACACGATATTCCAATCTACAAAGTGGAAATTAAGAGAAATGAAATAATATTAATTATAATTTTTTAGGATAATTAAGCAACCTCTTTTCTTTACGTTCATAACGAAAACAGGAAACATTGTAAAAATAATAACAATAATCTATGTCAGAATGGTCTTTAAAACTTGGCCAGATAAAGATTAACAGAAATAAATAGATGTTAACTTAAAAAAATCCAAAGCCGTCCGCTTCTATAAAATAATAGTACACCATTTTCATTCACATTGATTAATTTTTAGACTTACTTTGGGTTATATTAAGAAACTTATAATCAAGTTATGTAAATTTAAATTTTCTTTCAAAAATATGTCTACGCCTTTCTTGTAAAATTAATCGTTATTCAGGTATTGAAGCAAAATTGAACTAACACTTAAGTTCTGCCTTAGGAATTTTGTTTGCCGCTAAATTACGCGCCGTATAAAAAAATTTCGTGCACGCACCCACACGCACGCCCACGCGCACACACCCACACCCACGCAAACGCGCGCACACTCCCGCACGCAATAAACTACACACACACGTGTACGCACGCTCACACACGACATTGTAGAATGAGCTAAAAAGTCAATTTAGCGATAGTGGAAAAAAAATCGATTGTATAACCTTTTATACCTACATATGTATATGTAGGTTGTAAGATAAAAAAATAATTACTCCACAAATTCAGCTCTAGGCCGTCTTTGTCTCCTATTGGAATTTGTGAGACTCCTGAAGCAATGCAACTGCGCAACGTTCGGCGACCCTTCCGAATAGTTATCGAAATAGTCAGATTCATATAAAAATCCGCGATGACGCGAACTATGTCAGTCATAACTGAGCATCTGAACGACACGTAATATTTGCAAGGCCAAATGAGTGCGCCAAAAAAAGTAAAACGTGCTATTTTAATTTTTATAATTTTTGTTTATATGGCCAAAGATAAGTGTATTTGTCTGGTTTGTAAATCATAAATGGCATTGTCCAAACGCGGGAACTTAGAAAGGCGTTCTAAAACTATGCGTAAAAACTATGAATATGACCCGCAAAAAAGTGCGGTAAAAAAACGAAAAGTGGGAGGTTTGAAAAGTAGTTTAAAAAAGTTCCTGCATACTGGCGCAACACATGAAACCTTTCGAAGATGGAGCGCTAGTAAAAAAATCATTTGTTGAAGCGGCGAATGTATCCAAGCTAAAAATGATATTATGGAATGTACGCACTTTTATTGCAGTGTCGAACTAACGAAGACTTTCCATCATTTTTCGTATTACATTGCATTATTCATCAGCAAGTTCTATGTTCTAAAATACTAAATATGTGGATATTGCCACAAAGATCGTGAATTCAATCCGTGCGCGAAGCTTGCAACGGCGCCTCTTCAAAGTGCAATTGGAAACTAGCGACTCTGTTGAACACACCGATTTATCTCTATGCACACGTAAGATGGTTGAGCCGCAAATATTTTTTAGAGAGACTTCAAGAACCGTTACCTGAAATCATTTCTTTTCTTCACGGACGAGGCGACGACACTGAGATACTTAAAAATGAAAAATGGCTCGGTGATTTAGCTTTCCTATCGGATGTGACAAATAACTTGAATATCATTAATTTGGAACTATAGGGAAAAAATAAAACCATTATTGATATGGTAAGCGCAACAAACCCTTAGACATCCAAATACTTAAACACACTAATCTGCACGTAGAGTGCAACATTACAAAGGGATCTTATCGAAACGGGAAATCTGCAAAACTTATATGAGATTGACGTTTCAGTTCCACCAGGTTATCGTCTAGATAAAACTCCCAGCAATACTCAATAATTAGTAGTAAACACCGACATAATTAATAATATAACAATTAACTTGACTAATTAAAAGGGGAAATTAATAGACTTTGGTGAAAGTGATCTATTCACAGTACGTCTAGTACTAAAAGAACATGGGTCTGAGAATTAATCAAGGTAGAATTCGATGAGAAAAATGGAGTTTTTACAGTATGCGTTAAATCACATATTTGGAATAATGGAGGATTATCCGCAAGTAATTGTGAATATGCATCAAGAGTTGATTTTAATTCGATCTAGGCGCGATACAAACTGCTACTATGGTGACGTTTATGCAGTTATAACCTTAAATAAGATTTAATGGAAAGTACCGCACTTAACATTTAGTGATGCCGCGAAACGTGACTTGAATTATTGATATGGTAAGCGCAACAAACCCTTTTATAAATAAATTGTTTGAAACAAATAGCTCTTAAGTTAACAGGATTCTTCGGATCACCTTACTTGTGCGAGTCTGCATTTTCAAAAATTAAAAGTGTAAAAACGAAATATCGCAATCGACTAACTCACAAACATCTCCCAGCATGCCTGCGGTTGGCCCTAGTCACTACGAACCGTTCATTCATAAGTTTGTGGATGGTATGCAGTGCCATGCATCAACATCTAAATCTGAATAAAAGCAGTGACTAAAGAAAATTTCTGACGTTGCAATTTTATTAGATGTTTGACATATACAAATATAATGTACTTTGTATTTAAATATTGTAAGTATTTAGTATTTGCATTTTCATATTAGATACAAAGAACACATTAGATGTTACAAATATAAACACACAGGGGAATCAAATTATACCAAACATCTAATAGTAAATAATCACCTTATGATAGAACAATGTTAAATTTTGTAACAAAAAAGACAAATTAGATGTTTACCGTTGGTTACTGGAGAATTATTTAGGACTATTCCAAATTTACTGATAATTGACCAAAGTACCTCGTTTTCATTTATAAGATACTTTAGCTTTCGCTTGGTCAGTAGGTTTTTATGAAAACTTATTGCGATTGAAATCACTTTTAAACGCATTACGACATGCGATTCGTATATTTGAATGAAAAAAGGGTCTTTGATTTTGCGGGTAAGTAAAGTCGTTTTTGTGATCTCGATTTTGGTATAAATACCCTGCTTTGTCCATCTTGGTAAACAATGTTAGCCAAGAAGCGAAAGAGTGCAAGTGGTTTAGTGAATACTCTAATCAATAACTTCCGGTTGAATTGCATTTACCTGGTTACCAGTATTGTGACCCTGGTACAAAGTTAGAGAAACGACTCGCACGTGGTGCCCTCGGTATTAATAAATTAGATGCTCAGTGCAAACTTCATATGAGTTACACAGATACCGAGCTTTAGAAAGTAGACATAAAGCAGATAAAATTTTAGAAGAAAAAGCTTGGGAACGCTTTAAATCATCAGACGCAACATTAGGTGAACGAACTGCGGCTTTAGCATCGGTAGCACCATGAAAGCAAAGAGAAAGTTACGAATGGGGTGTAAACGTTGATCCAACCTGAAGAAGACTGGTCGAAATTTATTGCATTTACGAAAAACAATAGCTAAAAAAATTAAACCTAACGGAAATTTCAAAGACACAATAAAGTCGGCGCCTTCAACGGCGAAACGTGTGGTAAAAAGTTTAGGAGGAAAGAAAAACATTAAAGTTCCTAGAGTAATTCCCCTACCTAAACAAGGATTCTTTTCTTATTCCGTTATTCGCAGGATTATCAGCAATCGGTGCTTTAGTTGGCGGTGCATCAGGAAGTGCTAAACCAGTCAATGATGCTAAAAATTGCATGAAGAGACATCGCGCCGTAATCTCATGATGGAATCTATCGCTATAGTCCTTAAAAGTCCCTAAAACCATGCAAATCTAGTGGTGATACTTAAGACCCTTTCCAAAAAACTGAATAGATTACCCGAAAGACCGTTAACAGATATTGATTTAAAGAAATACACCAAAAAGGTACCCCACTTTAGAGGTATTTTTGCCTAAAGTACCAGGGAAAAATGAATCTGGAATTATTAACTTAGACAGCCAAAGCGGGCCACTTACACATTGGGTTTGCTATAACGAGCGAGGTAAAAAGGTATGATATTAAGATAGCTTCGGTAATCTTCGACCACCAATCGAAGTGATTAACTACTTTCGGGGATATATTATAATTACAACCATCAAGAATTAAACACTATTATTTGCGGACACCTTTGCCTACAATTTTTATATAAATACAACGTCAAATTTTCTCAGTGATGTCAATCATGTTCAGTTTAGGTGTTGGTAACACAGCTAGCTACAACTTCTATCTACCGATAGAACTATATTTGGAGAAGAAATACATTATCGGATTGGTTGGATTTTACGGCTGCAACAGAATTAAACATTTATACAGACAACAATAGATTTTACTTTAGGACAAATCATTTGCAAGTGATTAATATTCCAGACGGTGCATATGAGTTAGATGAAATTAGCGATTATCTAAAATCTAAAATAACCACAGAAAACAATACACTTAAATGTGAGATAAACCGTTCATTTGAGATCGATTTTACTAAAGAAAATAGCATTTGTCACATGCTAGGGTTTGAGTCTAAAATATTAGAACCAACACTTAATCTTCCGTATGGATCTTCTAAATATGGACCTTCTGAAGAAATACGCATCTTAATTCAAAGTCAAGATCTAATTACGGCTACCTACGATAGTTTTCTGTACCTAGAAGGTAAGCTTGAGATCAAAATAGAAGATGATAAAAAATCAACTTAACCAGTTTTCCCCTCGTTTCGAAGAAATTCATTATGAGTTAGGTGGTTAAAGAGTGGACGTTTGCAGGAATCTAGCCATAACGTCTGCACTTAAAGAATGTTTCTTATACGGCAATCAAGAGCAAAGCACTAAGTCATTTGGGGTGGTCACCAAAGAACGAAGAACCATTACAAGTAGAATTCGAGTGATGCTGCGAAACGTGACTTGTTTGAAGAAATCAATGAAAATTTTATTACTGATCCATTTCGTCAATCGGAGTTATATGAATTACCTGCTTTAAAGCAAGCAACCTCAGACATATGGCCAATAAAAGCGTCCACGCAACTGGAAAAATTACGTTGGATAATTGTGCCATTCCAACAAGCTAAAAGGTACACAAACCCAGCGAGGGCAGGAAATTTTAATCACGTTCACAGCAGAAACCTTAAGGTGCATCTGAATTCTGAGTATTATTCATATGAAGCACTGTATCGCAATTTTTTTTACTCCGATGTGATTACTATGGTGAAGATGCATTATTCAACTATTCTGAGTTCAAATCATCTCCAGTATTTGTAATGGACTGCTCTAAACAAAATGTATCCTTAAAAAACTCAACAGTACACATCAAATTGGAAATGGAATCTCTACCTTTCGATAATGGAATCATTGTCTATGGCCTTATTCTCCATGACGCTATTGTGCACTACAACCCGCTCAGTGGAGAAGTGAAAAAATTATAATTATTATAATACCTATTCACTCTGTATGTCTAGTATATAAATAAGAATGTTGTAATTATTCGTTTAGTTTTATTTCATCCGTTAACGATGAAAGTAGTTGCTCAGAAACAAAAACTTCCAATCCAAAATCATGACTTTGATGAAAACTCTGGTACTCCAAAACATGTTGATTTATTTCCTAATAGTATACGTGGTATTATAAGCGGTCCCTCCAATTGTGGTAAAAACAAACACAATTATCAGCCTGATTATTGAGAAAAATGGTTTGAAATTTAAAGATGTATACGTATACTCTGTCATTGAATCAAAACAAACTTTTACAGGAAATCTTACTTCCGATGAAGGATATAGGTTACTTCACCTTCAGTGATAATCAAGATGTGATTGGGCCTAATTGTGCAAAATCAAACTCTATTTTTATTTTCGATATCGCTTGTGAAATACAAAATAACATAAGGGCATACTTTTCTATGGGTAGGCATAACGATATTGACTGTTTCTATTTGGGTCAAACTTACAGTAAAATTCCAAAGCAATTAATTCGTGACAATGCGAATCTAATTATATTATTTGAGCAAGATGAATTAAACCTAAAACACGTGTATGAGGATCATGTAAGTCCCACCATAAGAATGAAGTTGTTTCGGGATATGTGTTCAAAGTGCTGGGTAGATCCGTTTGGTCTCATGGTCATAAACAAGGATGCTGATGTTAATAACGGTCGCTATAGGAAAATGTTTGATGAATATATAATACCTTAAACTGCTTTCAGTAGTTATTGATCCGTTTAGGTACTACCAGCTACTTATCTGTTTAGTGTAAATAGCTATCTGTTCAGGCTAAACTGGTACCTGTTCAGTAAACCCGTTTTGCTACAATGAGATGAGATTAAGGTAAAAAGTATTCTATACAATACCTTAAACTGCTTTCAGTAGTTTAGTAGTTACTGATCCGTTTAGGTTTTAACAGGTATCCGATCAGGATAAACATAAACCCATTTTGTTACAATGGATCATAAGATAATATTAAGCGAAAAATTATTCAGGCTCGTAAAATAATACGGCAGAAGTAAAACAGTATTAAAACTGCTCACATTGATAATGAAAGAATATTTGAAAGTACTTATAAGTCTCTAACAGAACCTCTAACTGAAATAATAAATAAAATGGATCCAGATAAAAAACACCTAAAATGGAGCCCAGTGACGTTAAACCCAAAAAACCACCCCTATTCATATTTTCAAGAAAGCTCGCTACTACCCTCACTAGCTCAAAGGACATCGGGCTTCATTTCATTGGGTGATTCACTAGCCCACCAGCTCAGCTCTTTTTTTTTCAAAGAAATCCTCCTCCAAGTCTTCGTACACCATCTTTCTATACATCTGTTGTAGGAGAGATTTATACTGAGGAAGAAGACGAACCTCTTAGTATCGCAGATAATCCTTCTCACCGTAATGAACCCATCTCAAAAGAACTTCTCGAGCAGTACAATGAATAACCATGTATAAAGGGACTCCAGGTTTATATGATCTGCTTATTATGAATGAACCGAATTAAAATTTAGTAAATTCAAAAAAAAAGAATTATAGAAGTAATTTAGAAGATAAGAATGTTGCAAGGCGAGATTATGATGTCAGTGGGCGAATTCGAGGAAACCACAGCAAAAAGTATACACAAATAATCACGACTAAAGGAGGTGGAGCTTTGTTTTCTAAGGAATTAACAAACATGGAGATTGAATATAAATATTGGAATGATATACATGAACTAATTTGTGATCTAGAGGTATTGTGGCAGAAAAATTGGCGGGAAACACAGGTTTCGTAAATTGACATAATATCAATTGTAGAAGAACTATATAAAGATGGATACATTGTAAAACTAAACAGTCGTTTTTAAACAGTATAAATGTGAATGTATCGATGTCAACATATCATAACTAAAATGTCCCTTGACAAATTTGGACGTTCACATGCCCAGTACCAATTCAAGAAATTAACTCCTCAGTTCAAACTAATCAATTTGATATCGAGAATAAGACTCAGCAATGCTGCCAATCCCACAGACTCTCAAGATGTCATCACTAAGCAATACTATTTGTCAACAAGGCACAATTTGGATGGAAAGCGTTTGACACCTTTGCCGGTCCTGGAAGAAGATGGTGATTCTATAAGTAAAGGATATCTTAAAAGCAGGCCAAGAAGTTACCAAGGCCATATAAACAAGCTTCAAACAAGGTCGGAAACCTAAAAATTTGCAAACGGATGCAGGAAAAGCATTCTACAATGAACATTTTACTACACTAATGCAGCGTTATGGAGTCAATCATTACTCCACCTAAAGCACAAAAAGGCAGCAATTGCGGACCGTGTTATCAGAACCATTAAGTGTGCTCTGTATAAGAAGTTTAGCATACAAGGTAAATGTAAATGGATCGATATAATTGATACTGTAACGAAGGATTATAACTATCGTAAGCATATAACTACCGGAATGAAGCCCAAAGATGTTGGTAACCATGCAAAGCTAGAGGCTTACACTCACATAAAAACATTCGATAGGAATCGATATTGTGTGGGCGACATAGTTACACATCAGTAAATTTAAAAGTATTTTAGCAAAAGGATACACACTAAATTGGTCTAGTGAACTATTTAAGATTGTGAACGTTCCCATTACTAACCCCGCTACGTACATGTTGGAAGACATGAAAGAAACACCTGCACTGAAAGGCTTTTATGAACATGAATTACAGAAAATAAAGTATCCTGACGTGTAACTGGTGGAAAAAGTGCTCCGCCCCAAGAATAATGTTATTCGTAGTGGTCGGGATTGGATGAGCGATCGTGGATTAATAAAGACGGCATTGTTTGCTAACATTTAACCTACAATTACTTATATAATCAGAGAAATAGTTTTAACAATGTAGCTTTTAGATGAAATAAAACAAAAAAAATCATTGTATTTTATTTTAAATATAAATATTATATTTTTTAAATTTCATCATCTTATTAGTAAACTTAAATTACTTGATGGCCATATTCCTAAATCTGGTCACATATCCATTTCACCTTTATCGGTGTTTTCCAATACCCATTTTGTGGTGCTCCTCGTTTTCCTATGGTTGAAACTTATATGGGATGGTTTGTTATTTTTCCATCAAAATATCGAGGCACTTAGCATAATTTGAAGCTTTCTCAACCCATTCAGTTATAATAAAGTGTCTTTATAAGTAGAATTATTATTTTCTATGCTTGATTCGTTGAAATACACAATGAACCCCATAATAAATTTACATTTTAAGCGGTATTTCACAAGTAAATTCATATCATCTAAGATCCTATCTACTTCATTAAAAGTTAATGAACCTTTACCGGCACACAATTTCATGAAACCCTTAATGGTATTGTCTAAGTTAATTTTTTTTAATCAAATAATGTCTTAATAATAATTTCATTTGCACACATTGAGTTTATAGCACATCTGTTAAAGCATAGGAACAACAATATATAACTTTCAGGGGAGGTCAAAGAACGTTTCAGGTACTTTTGTAGATTTTACTGTTGCAATTTGTTTTCAAGACTACTCATAATGAAGTGTTTGAATTAATAAGTTATTCTCCCAAGGTCCAGTATCAGTGAAATTAAAATTTGCTAATCGTTTATCATCGTAAGCATTAAGTATTACTTTATGCTGTTTGATTGTGAACATATCATATTTCTTTGATCTTATCAGATGCTGATACCGCCTTATTACGTTACCATCAAACAAAACCAGTTTATAATCATTTATCGTGATGTTCAAAAGTAATATTTCTGCCCATAAATATATGTCACGGACTAAGTGATTAATTGGACTTTATACGTAAAGCCCGGGCATTTTAAAAAATGCCCGATATGATAATAACTGTTGAAATATTTAAATTGCCCGGGCTTTATAAATAATGTCTATAACCTATTGGGCAAGCTAATAAAAAGACATTACGATTCTTTTAATGTCCGACATTAAATCAAAACCTTTAGTGCGAGAATTACTTACTTAAACCAGAATTTGGATAATCAGACTCATAATTTATCTTCATAAGGGGTTCTACATTTAGAATCCACTAGTTCTTAGTAGTTAGTACTTAATAAACGTCAAATTAAAGACAAATATGATAAATTATAAAACGATCTTCGTTTTACGGATACTCTGACCTGTAATTAGGAACCGAGCTGGTAGCGTAGTTATTGGTGCCACAACCTGCTTAGCATTCGCGAGGTAATGGGTTCGATTCTCATTACCGTCTACCTTGTATGAGTTTTTTCAGGGGTTTTCCTCATACACATGTAGCGGCATGGTCACTGCGTACATGCACACCATGTGCGGCTACTTAGGCGAATGCTGGGGTAGTATTTTCCCTAACTCCGTTCCTTCTGATCCCATCCTGACCACACCCACCCTTAATCCCACCATGCATATATACGTAATGTATGTATGTATGATGGGAATCTATGATTGTGGCTGAAGGAGCTCGAAAAGCTCGAGCAGCCCGCCCTCCCGTCGGGGAGGGAATGAAATACGTGGCCTTTTCCTTTCCTATGATTAGAAAGCGTAAAATCTAAACTAAATTGTTTTGGTAATATGAGAACTCATGACCGGATTTATTTCCTATTTATTAGAACGATTGCTGCTTTCATAGTATTTTGAGTTATAGTTTTTTTTTTCATTCCGACAACTGTCAGACTTAAAGCTACCTTTACAACCACATCGGCTGTAATCTTGCTCTCCATATTTAGACGAAACCTAACACTCTCACAGAAATCTGTCTTCGAAATATCTTCAAGCGAAACAAATCTTTCCTTGCACACTGGAAATTGGTTTGTTGAATAAAGTTCATTCAGAATACCATCTTTTGTTCCAAATTTATAAAGGTTTGAGGCTGTTATTTCAATCACGGTAGCAAGAATATTTCTTCAATCGCTACGAACTCGATCAACATCTAGAACGCGGGCCCTTACGGTGTCACCTATTTTAGCTACGGGATATCTAGCGTTAGCTGCATCCAACATTTTATTAGCCCGTTTCTGCAAATTACTTAAAGCCAATCTCCTAACAAGCGTAACTTTTCTTCTTTGCTCTCCACATTTTGTTCTGATAAAGCCATTTCGTTTGCTTGTATTGGATTTGAATCCGAAGTTTCTTCACACTGCACATCTAAGGTAATAGGTGGCGACACTTGACTTGGGTCGGCTAAATATAAATTTACATCATTGTTTTCGGCGGACTTCACTTGGTTCTTTTTTATGATAGTGCCTTCGGTAGATATTAGTGGTAAAACTTGGCTTGGGCCGGCTAAATATAAATTTACATCAATATTTTCGGTGATAGCGCCTTCGGTACATAATAGTTTTTCTAAGTCTTCTTCAGAATTAACATCAAGCAGAGCTTTATGTGTTATAGAAGAACTGTTCAGTCCTAGTTTCAACTTGGTCCCGAACATAGCTTCATATGGAGAACACTTTATGCCTGTGTGATGAACTTTATTTTTGATTAATTGAACAAAGCGTAATCTTTCCGACCATCTTTTTGTATGGTTATCCTCCAACCACGTACTTAGGATGTTCTCTATATCTTGATTTGCTCTTTAGTATTGACCTTTGTCTAGGTTTACCATGTACAATTTTCAATTCTGGCCACGTCACAAACTTCCTGAACAATTTTATTGGCGAACTCTCTGTTATTACCGCTTTGAAGAATACTTGGTGCACCGAATATTGTAAAAATATCAAGTAGTGCATATGCAACTTCTTCTGCTCTTTAGCGCACGGAACTGTAAAAATTTCGTGAGAAGATGTTGGTATATAAGTATAAATTTATACTGATCCTCTCCTTGTGACTGCATGTCAATTAGGTTTACTTGACACCTTGCATTCATTTCGCTGCTAAGAATAGGTTTAGTCACTAAAACTTTTTTTGAAACGTTACGTTAAATAAATGACAATCATTTCTCTGGTAATATTTTTATAGCGTAAATCTTTTACAGAAACAATCAGATTTTATGTTTGCCCAACAGTCGTGACGAAGGATCTTCGCAAACGCTGATAATCCTCTGGTTTTTTTCGACATCTTAGAGTTCGAAGATTTCATTTTTTGAATCATCTCTGTATATCTTTCGCTAGGTTGTGAATTTAATCTTTCGTCAAATTGACGATTCACGTCAGTTAATTTTGATTTATCCGTGCTGAAATAATGGATTACACAACACTACTTTCGAACGTTCGACCGCAATAGTTCTCAGTTCGACCCTAAATTAAGAAATAGCACAGAATATAACCGTCCTTCCTTACAATTCGAAACTGAATTAAACTGAAGCCATCCGCGTCCGTCTATATTCGTTTTCAATGCGGGCCCTGATGTGACAGCGCGTGTCCGCGTTTGTTTATATCCCCGTACCCAGACCAGTGTACCTAAATTATCAACGTGCCCGACGATTGCGCAGCAACATTCATAATGACCAGACACTATGATAAATAATGAAGTTTAGGTAATAATTAATCACTTGGCCCGATTTAAGGAATTTAGTAAAATATTATTTAAGAATGGAGTACTTGAGGAATATTGCATAGCTTCAAAATGATTTTTACTGCATTCAGTTTGAGCTCAGGTAAGATTAAGAGAACATCTACTTAAGTTAATAAATTTTGCCTCACAAATTGTTTTCTTTTATACAGTTGTATTCTTGTCGGCACACTTCATATAAATCATTATGAGAGTGCCTAGCGTGTGTTGCCTATTTTCATTGAATGTGTGCTACTTGCTTACGTCCCATTTGCGTAAACGGTTAATTTTGTCTAACTTGCGTACGTCATCCCTTGAGTCAGGTAAAAGTATTACGATGCATAGTCCTACTTGCGTACATATACAGTTATACTTAATTTTAATTTACTTTATTTAAAACTTTTCTTGGCACTTTTTCCAGGCTTAGGACTGACAGCGATGTGCTGTCGTGTTTAAGTTTTTTTATTTTTTTCGTTTTTTAAGAATGTAGAAGAAAAATAGTATTTACGGAATATTTACAAAATGCAGACTTAACAGTCGGTTACTACTCTAACTTAGCGACGTAAGCTAGATAAATTAGGCATTTTTAACGTCTTTTGTGTCTGTACGCTGTACGCAAGTAGGACGATAACATTTTCGTTAAATTTGTTTGAAAAAGTTAAACATTTTTTTTTACTTAAATACCAATTATTTCAGAACAAAGCAATTCTAATACAAAATCGATATCTGTGTATGGTAACATCACTTAAATACACCGCACTAAAAGAAGAAAAATATTTTACAACTTATATTTAGGTTCCTATTTAAAATTTTCTCTTCTTATAGATGGCCCCTTAACTTCTTTCTAATTTCAAATTTTGGCCATTTGGCACTAATAAGGAAAGATCTAGTCGTATTGGTATTTCAAATTGAATTTAAAGAGTTCCGCCGACCAAATAAAAGGAAGCCTTACCTTACCATTACTCATAATGCCCGGGCATTATAAATAATGCCCTCATTAATTACTTGGTCCATTCGTCCATAACATATATATATATATATATATATATATATATATATATATATATATATATATATATATATATATATACATATATTCAAAAGTTTCAAAACAACATAATAAATGCAATTATACCTTATTCAAGTCACCAGACGTTGCATGTCATTGATTGTATACCAATACCATAATTATAATTTATTATAAAGCCAAAATATCATTGTAAGTACAGTTGGTATCAAAATTCATTAATTGTGTAGGGTTAGCAACCATATTTTATCCTTGTCGCACACTTTACAGTACTTATTTACAACTTAAAACGTAGTGCGAATATAAACTCACAAAATATCTCGACGTTGTCACGTCAAATTTTGTTTACTTTGTTAAATTCACCAGTAAGCACTTAACCTATTTGTTTTAAATTGCCTAACCTAAAAATATATATAAGCAATCAGTCTAACAACATGTACAGGTCGTCCCATTTTCGTATGTTTTACAGGGTATCTCACTTATTTTTTAGGTTAGAAAAAACTGATATTTGTAGATTTTTTTTACGTAGAATCCAGTGGCGTACTCAGATTTTCTTTAGAGGTCACAGTTTTTGAGATATTAACATAACCTACTTTTTTTTTAATGGGACAGCCTATATATTTTTTTAAAATCTTTTTCCCCTTGCCAAGAGCTTTTCAAAAATATAGCATAGTCTATATTTATTTTTATAAATAACGTGACAAAATGATTTTTTTCTATAATTTACATTGATAAAAAACAAAATAATTAATTAATCACAAATATTGTTCAAATTGCAGACCATTATGTCTCCTACAAGTTTCACAAAGTTTATAAATTCTTTTAATAGCATTTACCAAAATAAACGATTGTCTTCGTAATTCTGCAAAAGCATTTTCCGTTGCAATTTTTAATTGTTGCATGTTGGCATATTGCCTTGAATAAATTTTATTCTTTAAATACCCCCACAAAAAAAATCCAAAACCGAGAGATCAGGTGATCGTCGTGGCCATCGAACAGATCCATTTGTTCCAATCCATCTGCCAAGAGCTTTTCAAAAATATAGCATAGTCTATATTTATTTTTATAAATAACGTGATAAAATGATTTTTTTCTATAATTTACATTGATAATAGTCGATAGCCGTGGGTAACCATGGTAACGCAAAAAACAAAATAATTACTTAGGTATTTGATTTTTGAAGTTTGTGCTTCTCTCAAATTATTCCTGGTTACATTTTCCCAAATTTAGCGCTGATATTTGTTCTTATTCGTTGTTTTTGTTTGTTATCGTTCTTGTTGTTTAATTATTTTTTAATATGGCTCGAAACCAAAAATTTGAAAACTTTAAGAAATATATGAATACCTGCTTCATATTATCACATATGTATACACTCTATCTTACAATATACAGCATCAGTAAAAACAAACAAATCTCAGCGTTTTTAAGGATCCGTAATTTTCCATGTACCGTTTCTTACACTTGATGCACCGATTGCCACTTACACCATTTAAAAATAGTTGTACGAATAATTAATTTCAACAATAACTTCCTATGATCGCCACACTCATCATCTTCAATTTTTAAATGTGAAAACTTAGCCTTCACCAAATTTACTCCTTTATTATACAGGGTGTTACAAAAAAAGTAGGCCAATCCGTTAACCACATATTCTTTGGGACAAAATAAGGTGACTTTTCTTATGTCACTTTACATTTGAACGCTTCCTTTTCGATATACAGGGTGTCAAACTTCACTTTTTAGAAGTGTGC
Source organism: Vesta saturnalis (assembly GCA_036346205.1). Classification (NCBI taxonomy): domain Eukaryota; kingdom Metazoa; phylum Arthropoda; class Insecta; order Coleoptera; family Lampyridae; genus Vesta; species Vesta saturnalis. Next base: position 387,968 of record JARFJB010002190.1, read on the forward strand.
TTTATGTGATTTTAAGTGAAAAATTCAAAGAACTAATAGAAAAATAAGAGGGGTGCGGTAACCTTTAACCCCCCATTTTTTTCTGACGAACGCCTATGAACGTCGCATCCATTTTTTGTGGTAGTTTGATGATTTATCTAACTTTTTTGGCTCTTGTAAACTTTTGATTTGATACTTCCTTTATGACATACTTTTAGTTATTCGACTAGGTGTTGCGATTTTTTAACAATTTTTTTATTTTATTAATCAGAATAAATTCATAATAATAACTTAAAACAATCAATTGTGCTAATAATTATAATACGAAGTTGGAAGCAAATAATTAAATTAAATGTTCGATGTATCCACCGCCTTCGCAAATGCACCTTCTGGCTCTTTTTATAACTGAAAACAGAATATTTTAGAAAATATTCGGTTTTTCAATCTAAATACCTCTGCACCTTCTCCGATGCGACCCCTCAATTGATTTTGATTTATTATTATTTATTATGCAAAATAAATTTAAAAATAGGCTTATCTGAAAGTTCGTAACAATATCTGTCAATTATTTCTCGTGTTTTAGCTTTATTTGCAAAAGATATTTAAAGAATTTAATAGAATCTCTCATTTCTATATATATATATATATATATATATATATATATATATATATATATATATATATATATATATATATATATATATATATATATATATATATATATATATATATATATATATATATATATATATATATATACACAGGTGTTATATTTAAAAAAGAGTCACAATTTTGAGTTAATAAGTGGCAACTTGTTTTCAAGCACCTGTAGAAGTTGTAAAAAAATTAAAAAATTGAACAAAACTTTTTGAGAAACAAAGCACTCTGGCGTAAGTCCTTTGTCCATCTCACTCCGCCTAGAAGTTATACGTCCTTAAAATGTGTCCCAAATCCTGGGACACCCTGTATATAATAGTAATTTTACCTAGTTCTTTTATTTACTTTATGTTTTCAAGGCAAGTTTTGTACATTTGCTTATTTGTCGATTTGCTGTGTTTTTACTTTATTTTTTATAGTGCTGTGAAACAGCAACAGGTAGCGACATTTTGTAGCAACTGTTGCGATATCTCAACGCCGCGTTACAGAATAAATATCTACGGATGTATTTATTCTGTGGCCGTGTTGTGAGCACACTGTCGGTTATCCATTTTCATTAATTGTAAGGCTCTTTTCACACGTGCCGGATGACATCTTCCAGTGTCCAATATTCGATTGCAACGGTATGAACATAAGTAAGCGCGATTATACAAGTGTCCGAAACAGTGTGAAAACAAAAATACGGTCGCATATCCGTCGGACGCTGGACTCGTGTGAAAAGAGGCTTAAGATATCCATTTACGCGTTTACTTTAATAACTAAATTTTCTGCTTCGGTATCGTGAAGGAACGATTTAAACACAATTAAAATAGCACATAGCATTTATTTAAATATCCCTAAAATTTTGTAATGAATATACACAGCAAAGCCAAAAGGGAGAATGTCATTTCGTTGTCGGTATGGCAAAGGAAAGAAATGACGTAAGAAAACCTTTGCCTTCATATTTTCGCGCGAAATATACATTCAGTTACTTCACTACTTACACTAATTAATATTCTTGGGAACAAATTTACAATTAAACCGATGTAACATATTAGATCACCTACTTAAAAAAAATAGGAAATCATTAATTCTATCTTAAAATATAAAACATGCGTAAAAACAAACAAATCTAAGCGTTTTTAAGAATCCGTAATTTTCCATGTACAGTTTCTTTCACGTCATGTACCGATTGCCACTTGCACCATTTAAAAATAGTTGTACGAATCATTAATTTTAACAAAAACTTCCTATGATCGCCACACTTATCATCTTCAATATTAAAATCTGGAAACTTAGCCTTTACCAGATTTACAACTTTATTGTATATAAACTCTCCTAAGTTGTATCTTTCTGGTTTTAAAGTAACACATTTAAGCACTAACTTTAAGGGACGTTGGACAATGTTGGAAAGCATCGGAGTTGGTGACCTCAACCCTACTGATGACTGAAATTTATTGTCATACGTTTTTTGCACCAAGAACAGTTGCTTCTTATCATTAAGTTCAATTACACCTGACACTAATAATTCACGACAACTTGAACAACTGAATTTGTCCAAGCACTTTTTTGCTAAGTATCCTGCAAAGTACACACTAGCACAATCTTCAAGCTCGACGTCCTCTTCTGCCACGGTGCTAACTGAGGACGGGGATGACTGAAAAGAAGATGGAGATTCTTGTGTTGCTGGGAATTTTAAGCTTGGCGAAGTAGGTTCGTTAACGAATTCTTCATCTTGATGAAACATTTCATCTTCATCTTCTTCACAGTTCGTTGTGTCTGGGGGCTGCATTAAATTGGACAAAGTCGGAAGTCTGAAAGTAGTCCTGAAAACACGCGAAGAAGGATTCCTATTAAATCCTCCTCTTTGACGCACACAGGAAAAAAAATTTTCGAGCACATCTTGGTTTAGTCTAGATGTCAACAAATAAGTCATACCATCTTCTACTTCCCCCTCGAATAAAAATAAGATTGCATTAATGCTTAGAATAAGACCATCTATTGAGGGCGGTCGTGAAATTTTTCCTTTGGAATCGATTTTTTGCAAACTGCCAAACATTTCTTTGGCCGTGTTTAAAGTCTTCATGGCTAGGGCATTTTCTTTCGAGAGTGCCGAATTGTAGGGATTTTTACTATACCGCATTCGATTATTTAAAACGTCAAATGTTTTATTAACGGTGTCCACAAAATCAGCAGTACTAGCAGCAGATTCACTATGCAGTTGCTTAGTTTCAATGCTGGTTCTTATTGCAGCTGCCATACTGTGGCTAAAAACCTGCAACCCTAATTTGCAACTCATCCGTTGGAATGCATTCGGGTTCATGTGTGCTGGTGTTATTTTCATTAATGTACGGGCCCCTTTACTTCTTTTGTCAATTTCATAAGTTTCCCGGATGTCCTTGAATGAAATTTTGTTGCCCTTGACAGAGTAAAACCATTTAATAAATTGTTGCGAACGCTCTTCATCAGGTGCGGAACATCATAAATAACAAAGACCTTTTGCCCTTCATGCGAAAAGTAAGGCTGTTCTTTAGTTATTCCGAATGACTTAAATGCGGCCACGTTGCTTGTGGCCTGATCGCTGACAATTGCAACTGGCCGGAAGTTGCATATTTTAACATTATGCAACACTTGTGTGATTAAATGTTGCAGTTCACTAGAATTTGGACCTGAATTGGACAGAAAATAGCAAAAAGGTAATTTCCATTTAGAGTAAAGTCCTCGAAGCATAAAACCATCGCTTTCTTTGCATATTTCCTTTTCGTCCCATCGGACCCAAATCTTCATATCCCTCAATAATGTCCAAAGGTTGGGAATATTCTAATATTTTCATAATGGACATTTCGTCGAAACATAGCAAACATTTTGTTGCTCTGTGGTCCATGGTTGACGCTTTCAATTTAATTTGGCGGAGAAAGTCTGGGTTGAACCCTGGACGGAAACGTAACCGATCAATCCAACGTTTAATAGTCGCCAACGATGGTAACTTAAATCCTGCAAGTGTGATTAAAGCTGATACAAAATGAATCATAGCCATTACAAATACATACCTTTTTGTGCAAATCCTCTGTAGGTAGATGGAGAACTGTAGTATAACCACAGCGCAAATTGCCGTTCCTTTGGGAGCCAAGGAGACCTCAATTTGTGACAAAGATTCATTTTTATGAATGTTTGAGGCTCAGGTTTTAAGAATTTGTAGGCGTGCATACTGACGTCAGAAGAGATTGCGAAATTATTCGTTTTAAGTTTCTTCTTTAATTTAGATATATGAGCACGTTTTTTACTTAAAAGTTCACTTTGTAATTTTACAGTGCTTTTAAGTTTTTTTTTTATGGGGCTGTCTTCGTCGCCAAATTTCAATTTACGTTTTACATCAGTCCTTTTTGGGTACGCAGGAAGATTGGCAATTGACACCAACCACTCAGAAGTACTTGGACTACTGTAGGATTCCATTACATCCGCATTAGAGGTACTTGGTCTTTGATCGTTGCTTTTTATAATTGTCTTTCCCGAATAGGTTCTGGACGGTACCTTAACGATTAATTCTTCATTAGCGTTTGCATCATATTTGATAGGAACTGCGTTATTACGCAATCGTTCTTTAGTGGGTTTAGTGAAATCTTCCGGTACAAAATGTTTTTCGCAAATCTTCTTATTTCTCAAACTATTGGGTGAGTACGTTAACAAATGTGTTGCCCCTATTTAAAATGAAATTGAATAAGTGATCTACTTCACTCCTTCGTAAAATATCTATGTTATGTATCGTGCTAGAAATTACCTACAGGGTGAGTCACGACGGCGCCACGGAGTTTTATGAGAAAACTGGATATATTTTTATTTTTGTTGCAGGGACATTGTGCAGGTCCATTAAGGCTACATTTTAAAATAATTTAAAATATACAGGGTGCTTCAAAAGAGTGACATCAAAGTTATATTATTTTAATTGGAATGCCTTATATTTTTCACATTTTTAATTAAGTATGAAAAATCAGATAGAATTTCGTTAGGTTCCCTGTATCTAAATACAGAGCGTTTTGATTTTAACCCTACTGATGACTGAAATTTATTGTCATACGTTTTTGCACCAAGAACAGTTGCTTCTTATCATTAAGTTCAATTACACCTGACACTAATAATTCACGACAACTTGAACAACTGAATTTGTCCAAGCACTTTTTTGCTAAGTATCCTGCAAAGTACACACTAGCACAATCTTCAAGCTCGACGTCCTCTTCTGCCACGGTGCTAACTGAGGACGGGGATGACTGAAAAGAAGATGGAGATTCTTGTGTTGCTGGGAATTTTAAGCTTGGAAGTAGGTTCGTTAACGAATTCTTCATCTTGATGAAACATTTCATCTTCATCTTCTTCACAGTTCGTTGTGTCTGGGGCTGCATTAAATTGGACAAAGTCGGAAGTCTGAAAGTAGTCCTGAAAACACGCGAAGAAGGATTCCTATTAAATCCTCCTCTTTGACGCACACAGGAAAAAAAATTTTCGAGCACATCTTGGTTTAGTCTAGATGTCAACAAATAAGTCATACCATCTTCTACTTCCCCCTCGAATAAAAATAAGATTGCATTAATGCTTAGAATAAGACCATCTATTGAGGGCGGTCGTGAAATTTTTCCTTTGGAATCGATTTTTTGCAAACTGCCAAACATTTCTTTGGCCGTGTTTAAAGTCTTCATGGCTAGGGCATTTTCTTTCGAGAGTGCCGAATTGTAGGGATTTTTACTATACCGCATTCGATTATTTAAAACGTCAAATGTTTTATTAACGGTGTCCACAAAATCAGCAGTACTAGCAGCAGATTCACTATGCAGTTGCTTAGTTTCAATGCTGGTTCTTATTGCAGCTGCCATACTGTGGCTAAAAACCTGCAACCCTAATTTGCAACTCATCCGTTGGAATGCATTCGGGTTCATATGTGCTGGTGTTATTTTCATTAATGTACGGGCCCCTTTACTTCTTTTGTCAATTTCATAAGTTTCCCGGATGTCCTTGAATGAAATTTTGTTGCCCTTGACAGAGTAAAACCATTTAATAAATTGTTGCGAACGCTCTTCATCAGGTGCGGAACATCATAAATAACAAAGACCTTTTGCCCTTCATGCGAAAAGTAAGGCTGTTCTTTAGTTATTCCGAATGACTTAAATGCGGCCACGTTGCTTGTGGCCTGATCGCTGACAATTGCAACTGGCCGGAAGTTGCATATTTTAACATTATGCAACACTTGTGTGATTAAATGTTGCAGTTCACTAGAATTTGGACCTGAATTGGACAGAAAATAGCAAAAAGGTAATTTCCATTTAGAGTAAAGTCCTCGAAGCATAAAAACCATCGCTTTCTTTGCATATTTCCTTTTTCGTCCCATCGGACCCAAATCTTCATATCCCTCAATAATGTCCAAAGGTTGGGAATATTCTAATATTTTCATAATGGACATTTCGTCGAAACATAGCAAACATTTTGTTGCTCTGTGGTCCATGGTTGACGCTTTCAATTTAATTTGGCGGAGAAAGTCTGGGTTGAACCCTGGACGGAAACGTAACCGATCAATCCAACGTTTAATAGTCGCCAACGATGGTAACTTAAATCCTGCAAGTGTGATTAAAGCTGATACAAAATGAATCATAGCCATTACAAATACATACCTTTTTGTGCAAATCCTCTGTAGGTAGATGGAGAACTGTAGTATAACCACAGCGCAAATTGCCGTTCCTTTGGGAGCCAAGGAGACCTCAATTTGTGACAAAGATTCATTTTTATGAATGTTTGAGGCTCAGGTTTTAAGAATTTGTAGGCGTGCATACTGACGTCAGAAGAGATTGCGAAATTATTCGTTTTAAGTTTCTTCTTTAATTTAGATATATGAGCATGTTTTTTACTTAAAAATTCACTTTGTAATTTTACAGTGCTTTTAAGTTTTTTTTATGGGGCTGTCTTCGTCGCCAAATTTCAATTTACGTTTTACATCAGTCCTTTTTGGGTACGCAGGAAGATCGGCAATTGACACCAACCACTCAGAAGTACTTGGACTACTGTAGGATTCCATTACATCCGCATTAGAGGTACTTGGTCTTTGATCGTTGTTTTTTATAATTGTCTTTCCCGAATAGGTTCTGGACGGTACCTTAACGATTAATTCTTCATTAGCGTTTGCATCATATTTGATAGGAACTGCGTTATTACGCAATCGTTCTTTAGTGGGTTTAGTGAAATCTTCCGGTACAAAATGTTTTTCGCAAATCTTCTTATTTCTCAAACTATTGGGTGAGTACGTTAACAAATGTGTTGCCCCTATTTAAAATGAAATTGAATAAGTGATCTACTTCACTCCTTCGTAAAATATCTATGTTATGTATCGTGCTAGAAATTACCTACAGGGTGAGTCACGACGGGCGCCACGGAGTTTTATGAGAAAACTGGATATATTTTTTTATTTTTGTTGCAGGGACATTGTGCAGGTCCATTAAGGCTACATTTTTAAAATAATTTAAAATATACAGGGTGCTTCAAAAAAGAGTGACATCAAAGTTATATTATTTTAATTGGAATGCCTTATATTTTTTCACATTTTTAATTAAGTATGAAAAATCAGATAGAATTTCGTTAGGGTTCCCTGTATCTAAATACAGAGCGTTTTGATTTTTCTTAAATTGCAAATTTTTGAAAAAAGTTGTTACCAAACTAAACTAATTTTGTCAAAACTGCTTCATGATCTCAATAATAGACTGTTTCGTTGATCTATTTGCCAATTTAATTGCGAAAAATATCAAATAATTATTTTAAGTTAAAATGGTTTATTCGAAGCAGGAAAATACTGATATATAACTATTGGTGAATTCAAGAGTCCACGCAGCAAGGTACCCCAACCGCATTCAGCCAAATAAAAAAGTACTAGAGATTGTTGCAATCGCTTCGTGCGATAGGAAGTGCCGCTTACCCAAAACAGAAAAACCAAAATCACTGCGTTGAAAAAGATGGCAGTCATTTCGAGCATTTATTATAATAGTTATGTTAAATTGTTAATATTATTATTAATAACAAATTTAATATATTCGTGATATTGTTAAATAACTTCGAAACGTGAAGGTTTAGTACTTTTTGGAAGATCATTGAATTGGTCACATGACAGGTATAACATATACAGGGTGTTCCATTTGAGATAAGAAAAAAAATATAGTTTGTATCAATAATACAACCGAAAAATCTGAACACCCAGTATAGTATTTTTCGCAATTAAATTGGCAAATAAATCGACACAGTCTATTTTTGAGATCCTGTAGCAGTTTTGATAAAATTAGTTCCATTTGGTAACAATTAAGTAGTTTTTTTGAAAAACCATGAAATTTAAGAAGAATCAAAATAAATCAAAACGCTCTGTATTTAGGTATAGGGAACCCTAACGAAAGTGTATCTTTCATTCTTAATTCAAAAATTTGATAAAATATAGGGCATTCCATTTAAAATAACATAACCTTGATATGCCACTCTCTTTGGAGCACCCTGTATATTTGAAATTATTTTTATAATGTAGCCTTAGGTACCCTGTATAGGTAACCTAATGCCACAGATGTATACACACTAATACATCTGTGCTAATGCTTACCTGCATTATAGATCCATGTACGACACCTTTGTTCTTCCTTAAATGGAAATCTATACATTTTTACGTCAGGTGTATTTCGTTTTGATGCACCACATTGAGAGTAATCACAAATGTTACCCGCTTTAGCCATTTTATTATGAATCAATGAAGCACTATTCAAATAAGTGAAATAATAGTACGGTGTTCCACAGACCGCTTAAAAATAATAAGAAAGAGAACGAATACGAAAATTCGAAATTCAAACACTACAATAAAGCAATCCACTGGCACTTTTCACCGTTAACGGATACTATTGTAATGATAAAATTCAGTTCATTTGAAGATACTCTTTTTAAAATAGGGAAATGTACCTACCCTGCACTTCCAAGAAATCAGTGCGATCCGAAGATCACCATAAAAGTTTACGAGCTATAGTTTTTATAATCCCGTACTTCTGAAAAATCGCACGTTTTCGGGTGATTAGGTATAGACCGCAATGGAATGTAAATAGGTAACTATACACAAAACATTTTTTCAAGGGATGGAAATGGTAGCTACAGATTGGTAGTTTATTAAGTTGTAAACGTCTTATTTACGGGCTACTTTTTATTCTACAATATCTCCATATTTCCATAAAATATAGGTGTGTGTTACATCTAATATAATAATTCTCTACCAAAGCAAATTTAACTATGTATCTTATTATACTAAGTATACTTATTATATTTAAAGTCAAATTTCATTTCTCACGGAGTGTTTTATGATTTCCATACGTCACCAGCAAAATGTTATTTTAGTTTCTCTTTTGATTTTGGAACTTTGGGAACTTTTAATGTGTGACACAATGTATACAGACGTGTGTAGGTATATATCTGTGTTGTAACTTTCATGAATACAATTTGCTTGTCTTCATTCAATTTCTAATATTACATTACAGCGATAACTGACGGTAATGTAATACGAGTATGTCACGATAATCGCAAAATATGTATAAACAATCATGATCTAGTAAATCTCAAGTTCAGCACCATCAGGAAAACTGCCTCTTATATCTAGATTATGTAGGTCGCTTCACTTTGAAATAAGTACAGAAACAAACCTACAGCAGAAATTAAAAAATTCAACGCACGTTGCGCTAGCTACAAGGGTGCATTTTACGTTGACCAATTTCCCTATGTCATGAGCTATCTGTAGTGTGTATACATCTGTGATATTATCTAACGAAAACGCAGACCAGGCCTTAGAACTCTATCTGAACAGGTCAGTTAATCTTTACCTTAGAATTTGTATTTATTTTATATACCTATTTTGTCATATAGATATCCCGAAAGAAGACAACCCAACACAAGAATATTTCAAAAATTAAAATTTAATCTTTGCCAACATGGATGTTTTGACAAACCTCAACCCCCGAGTTTGCAACAAAGAGAACTTGGAATCAGAGATCAACGTTGTAGCAGTTGTTCAAGCCACTCCTGAAACCTCCTGCAGGAAAATAGATGAAGAAACCGGTGTGTCTAAAACAACAGTGCAAAGGATTTAAAAAAAACATAAATTCAAACCCTACAAGTATAAACTTGTTCATCATCTGCACGTAGATTGGAGTTCTGCAATTGGTTTATAAATATAAAAACTCAGGACAATAATTTTGAAAAAAAAAATAATTTGGTCAGACGAGGCACATTTCACAAGTTCAGGAATTCTTAATAGACACAACTCGCGGTTTTGGAGTCAAGAAAACACCCACGTGATTTTTCCTAGAGAGCGTCAAGGCAGGTTCGGATTTAATGTCTCCTGCTTTATTTTTAACCGAAAAATAGTTTACAAGATTTATGAAGAAAACCTAAACTCTAATGGGTACTTACAAATTCTACAAGAGAAAACTATGAACATTTTAGAAGATATTCCACTGGGTCAACTGAACGATATATTCTTCCAGCAGGATGGGGCTCCAGCCCACAATGCTAGAATAATACAAAACTGGCTAAATGAACGTTTCCCCAGGAGATTGATTGGAACAAATGAACCTGTTCGATGGCCACCACGATCACCGGATCTCTCGGTTTTGGATTTTTTTTGTGGGGGTATTTAAAAAATAAAATTTATTCAAGACAATATGCCAACATGCAACAATTAAAAATTGCAACGGAAAATGCTTTTGCAGAATTACGAAGACAATCATTTATTTTGGAAAATGCTATTAAAAGAATTTATAAACTTTGTGAAACTTGTAGGAGACATAATGGTCTGCAACTTGAACAATATTTGTGATTAATTAATTATTTTGTTTTTTATCAATGTAAATTATAGAAAATCATTTTGTCACGTTATTTATAAAAATAAATATAGACTATGCTATATTTTTGAAAAGCTCTTGGCAAGGGGAAAAAGATTTAAAAAAATATATAGGCTGTCCCATTAAAAAAAAAGTAGGTTATGTCAATATCTCAAAAACTGTGACCTCTAAAGAAAATCTGAGTATCGCCACTGGATTCTACGTAAAAAAATCTACAAATATCAGTTTTTACTTTTTTAATATCTCTGACAATAACAGAGTAACAGGGGATGAGTGAAAATGCAATTTTTTCAAAATCACCCTGTAGCACAAAAACTAAGATGGCTATGGCAAATTTGATTATTGCATCTTTGGTTTTATTAAAAAGTAGTATGGTGTCGCGAAAACTGCAAGGTTCTAACCTAAAAAATAAGCGAGATACACCCTAAAACATGAAAATGGGACAACCTGTACACTTGAGAATGCTGATTACCACGTCATTGATTTAGCAAGTTTTAAGCTATGACATACAACAGCTGGTGGCTTGAATAGCATACAGGTACAGTTACCTAATTTGTAATATTTAGCTTTTAAAAAAAATGAAACAGTTCATTGAGTAAATGAAAACTAATGTTATTTAAGTTTATTATTTCAAACACATTTTCGATAATGTAGTCTTGGTAATTTATGAAACATGTAATGTACTATATTTACAGGTTACATAAAATATTCTTTTTAAGTTTGTAACTTTCAATTTAACATTGATAATTAATTTCAAAAGGGATAATTTCCTCAATTTAATATGAATCGATTATAACCTAACGGGCCAATACCCAACTTACCATGTTTCATAATAAAATAAACATGAATTAATAAACGTCACATATCTTTTATTTGCAAACAAGTGAAGCATTAAAACTCCTAACACCTGGTTTCACGTCATTGATTTAAATCCTCTCTTAAAGTAATCAGTGGTGTGTTGAACAAAATTATCAGTAGATTCGCTGGTGAAGTAGTTTGTACTGCATAAGTCGGATTTGCATCTGAAAAATGTTTTGAGAGCGCACAATAATAGCACCATGTGTAACTTAAAAGATCCCTGACCAAGTTTAGATGCAGAATTATACTAAAACTGCACAAACATTTGTAAAAATATTTAAGTAATGGCTAAAAAATTAAGTTCCACTTTAATGTTGGTGTATAAGCCTTATTTTATTCATTTTCCACCTTCTTCTGGTTAATTTGTATTTTATTCTTATAAAAACACACACTTATAAATAATGGCCCAGAAAAGGGATGCCCCATAAAATAATGTACCATCCCTTACAAAAAGGGCATCTGGTAACCCTAACACATGTTAAAGTATGCTATAAAGACACTATTATTATCACAATGCGAACAACATTCCCTTATGATGTACCTGCTGTCAAACTAGTTTTGTTACTGGGATAAATACTACTTTCATATTGATGTGTCATTTTAACTCTACAATCTAGTAAAGTCAAACAAGATTAAAATATAACCACTTTTAATAATCCTGTTATGTCTCTTTCTTAAAATTATAATAATGCGAACAATTATCATGTTATTTCTTGTTTACTCTTGCCTATCGGCTAATAGTTGTGTTGCTCCTAATCTTGCAGGATCTTGACTAGGATAATGCACTGTTGTTTTAGTTGTATCACTGGTACTTGAGGAAGTACTACTTGCAGCATTAAGATTACTGGATACAGGTGGCACAAATGCTGTTGCTTGAGGTGTAAAAAAGAATGGAGGCATTGGTGGTGGTCCGAACATGGGTGGTACCATTAATGATGAGGGAGGTGGCATGTTAGGTAATGGAATATGTCCAGGTTCAAGGTTGAAGAAATTATTGCTTAATTCTGGTAGACTTCCTGGTAAGCCAGGTACTGGCTCAAACATTTCTGCTGCTGGATTTCCGATTGTAGGTCCTTGACGACCTTGTGAACGTCCCCATTTAATAGTCAATCTTCTACCACCTAATATTAATTTATTAAAGGTTTTCTCAGCAGCGTTTTCAGCAGCAGATCTTGTTGTATACTGTACAAAAGCACATTGTTGCTTTGGTACTAGACTAATTGAACGTATTTCTCCATATTGATAAAAATGATCCCTATTAATAATAAATAATCACAAACTGAGATCAAAATTGATAAAGTTACCTTATATCTTGTTCTGTAAGAGTTCCTAGATTGCCAATGTATAATGTAGTAATCGTTTTATCTTCAGGGGGAGGTAAGGCAGGCATTGCAGCTGCTCGTTTGAGCAGTTTATCTGCTACAGGGTCATTAATTCCGTAATATCTATCTTTAATATTTTGATCTGCTAGAGGATCATCAGGATCTGTCGGTTTTTCATGGCGATATGGACATTCTTCACCTCGCCGACATTCTCCTTTAACCCAAAATGAACACACATGGGGCCTATTCCTTTTATAATAAGGTGCAGTTCGAGCTAAGCGCATTAATAAATCATTGGGTTCACCTGAACGAGTACCAATAACAGCACCAGATTCTGCTTTGGCAAGCTAAAAATTATGTAAATATTACGAAAGAATACAAAAATGAATATATTTACCTCTCTCTCCATATTCTGAATATAATATTCTTTATTTACATCACTTTTTGGTAAATCATCTCGCATTTTTAATGCTGAATCTCTAACCTAAAATAATGTATGTAAATGTTAATATAGACTCACAATTCTAAATTGCAATTAACTTACTTGGATTGGTAAACCATACTCTAAATCTAATAAACACGTTTGGCAAACATTTTTTAATTTACTACATGTTTGGCAAATTTCCGTTTTTTTAAATCTCATTCTCGCACCTGGACACCAACGAAATACTGTAAATGGCCTTGCACAGATTTTACATTCTTTTCCATACTTTTCTTTCGTCTAAAATATAAGGGTTGAATTGTATGTAAGAAATATATAAATTATTTATACAAACCATTCTAATATATGGATTATCTCCTAAACAAGTTTGACAAAGTATGGGAAAATCCTTCAAAGGTTAGGTTATAATTATTTACTTTATTGTTAATTAAGGTTATACTTACAGCATCTTCCCAATTTTGTCTATTGTAAGTATTTGTAGTTTTTGACATCGCCATGTTGATATATTTTTTGAAATAAATAAAACCGAAATATAATAAATTTAATAAAGATATATGTAACGTCAACAATGTTTACACAAACGAACGAAATTAAAATGACTTTAGCAGTATGAATTTATACCAACCTAAATAAAATATATTAGGGATACTACCAACATGAACCAGAAAATTCGATATTCTGGTTTTCAATTTATTCAGCTTGTTCAAAATAGTTATTTATGTACCAAGGACTAAAAACTGTCTATTATAGTCGAGCCGGCAAATTGATAGCCAAGGCTAGCAAGTAGGCGAGACAATAGACGGTTTTTCGCCGAGGTGCATATTACATTTTTTCGTTGACCTCTACATACCTTTTATGAAAGTAAGCACTCACCTGTTTACTGGTCTTGGCTACGTCCCACTCTTCAAACTGCAGACTCGATCATAATTTTAATAAATGTAAACAAAATGTATTCTGATTTGAAGTGTAACAGCTCTCTGCTTTAATTATACTACAACATTAAATCAATCACGAATATGAATATTGAACGTACAGTTTATGCACTTATTGATATTAATTCCTGCTGTCGAAGAAGATGCAAGAGACAAGTTTTGATTTTGGTTACTTGTTGATGTAACTTCAGATGCAGGTGCTCCAGCAGCACTATTTCCGAAAATTCTTTCTTGAAGTGCTTTACCTGTTAAAATGCTTTTTGATACGTTTATTTCATTGGGAATGGAATTTTCAATGTATCCCTCGGCGACTATTGAGGATTTCCATCCTCCGTGCTGTTTTAATGACAGAATATCTGCGCCGGCATTGACCAAAAGTGTTTGCAGATGTGCGGCGATAACAATGCACGGTGCACTCTAGTTCGTTTAGCAATTTTAAGTATTTTGCGATCAAGATAGGTATCTTCGTAAATGTATGCACACCAACCACTTGCACTGTACACTTTCTTAATTTATAATTGACAAAAAATATATTATGATTACAATGCTTCGGTCTTAAGTTGGTGTATTGTCGAAATACTTCTAAAGGATTCACTCCGTCGCAAAGTTTGTCTGTAACTGTAAAAATTCGCCTTTTACCATTTTTTTGAGTCTGGAATGGTTAATACAAGCATGTCGCCTTTATCAACAATATCTTTGGTCGTTATTTTACGTAGTTTGTCTCTTCGACAAGCCCCAGCAATTCCAATAATTAAACAGAAAGAAAATAAATTAAAACATTGTGCAAAAGATAAGTTTCATCTGGAGCATTACGAAGAAATCTGTTTATTTCATCTCGACTAAATACTCTATATTTTTTCGCTTTGTACCCAACGCTTTGTTTTTTCAAAAATGTAATAAGTTTCGGAAATTTGGATATGTTAACGTTTTCCTTAATGGTTAATGTGGATCTTAGCGTAGAGTATATTGACCATAGCGTTGATGACTTATAATTATTACTAGTTTTAGTAGAAAAATAGGCCTGAAGAACATTTTCTGAGAGATTCTCGACATTATGTCCTTGACGCCAGTTCTTGAACGTGTTGTATCGTTTTTCATATAAAATTCGTGATTTCTGGGGGACTAAATCGAATGTGACCGTAGTTGCCAATTCCCGCAGCTCCGTAGGAGTGTTACTGATATCTATATCGCTATCACTATCCATTCTTGATTATTATGAACACTAATATTCACACCACGGTCTTATTCACAAGTGAAATCTAGCGGATTTCGTAAATAATTAATATGACAACAACAAATGACAGTTATTGTCACAGGCGCCTTTGTTTTTATTAAATCGTGGATTTACAAAATGACTCAATCGCCACTCTCGCACCGTGCCGTATCATAGTGACCACAGCGGACGAAAAGAGTTTGCGGACGAAAAGTGTCTGCGGACGAAAAATACCTGTCTTCAAAAAATAGTCGATTTTTCATTCGGAAATTAGTACAAAGAATGTCATTTTTTTGTAAAGGTCGACGAAAAAGTAATTTTTTAAACATAACTTTCGGTTATTATTCTACAATTTTGATCGGTAGTATACTTACTTATACCCTGTTCCATCTTATTTTGCATCAGAGCAGGCTATGGAGTTCTAGGGAGAGTGTGGTAGTACTGTCAAAAAAACAAAAAGTTACTATCGTAGATTATCTTCATATAATTACTAGGTAATTATATGATTATCTTTTGAAAATTGTGGGTTATATTTTTAAAGTGAAACTAATACAGCGTTGCAACATAGTGTTTTACGATATTTAGACTTTTTTTGCACGATAATCGAGTTACCTATTTAAAAACAGATTAGTCTTCAGACCTTAAACGTCTATTACCTACATAACACGGAAACTGTATATTCTTTACATTGGCCATAAATGACATCGTGTCTTATCTAATAAAATAAAATGTTTTGTTAACCAAATCTACGTAAAAACCTATCCAGGAAATCCGCAGCGCTTTTTCATAAGTAATCCAATATGAAGATTTTCTTTCGCAATAAAATTTGTTGCGTCGTTCTTTTCTTGACTGTTACGTACACATGAAAGTAAATAACCGGAGATGTCTCCATATAAGTCGTAGCTAAATGGAATTGACCACAAGATTGCTGTTTTTGTATCCACGGACATGACCCGATGAAAACTAAATATTAAATGTATTTTTGCTAAAGTTTTGATGCCAAAAATTGAGGTCCTATACCTTTTACCTATTAATTTTTGATGGATTACTCTTGATATCAGGATCATCTAGTCAACGTTTTGATAAATCCACCTTTCATGTAGATACACAAATCTGACATTTTGGCCTGAACTAAACAAGTGCACAAATCTTCTCAAAAACTTAATTTAATAACATACAATTTTCTGTCCATTGACACGTTTGTATTTTGATTTTAAAATTCTAAATAATGTCGTTCGACCCCCATCAAAATCAAAATCCGTTTTAAAGTGATGATCCAATTTGTCCAAAGTAAAATATTCATTTTTAGAATTAAACTGCTAAATTAGTCGTAGATTTTTCCGAAATGTGAAATCCCAAAACTCAGATTTTCCGCGTTTACCACAATGTGTCGACTTAAAATTTTGAGCTCTTGCCGTTATGATGTCTTGGATAGTTCGCTGTGAAACTTAAAACCAAATACATACTTTTTTTTTAGAACTTTGTACTTCACGACGAGTTTTGACATTTTATCAACAAATTATTATTAATTCGATATAATGAGACTTGATCATTATATGCGTTACTTAAGTAGGTAACACAGCACGATTACTTTTGACAGGACGGCGTCAAATTGACTTTTTGTCATTTTGACAAATGGGAATACCCATAAAGAAAAAGTATCATGGGCTGCTCTAATACAAAATAAGATAGAACCGAGTATATATGTATTACAATTATATCTGATTGCAATACTTAGCATACTTGTAAATGACAATAAAAAATCTGTTATCTGATTGAAAGATACTCAGATTATTGTTAGTTGCATTCTTACTAATAATTTCTTATTCATTTTTTGTTTATGTAGTTGTTCGTAAGAAAGCAATTAACCTGAGTATCAGGCCAAACTGGAAACTCGGGTTATTGTTAGTTGTTCTCTTATTGTGTTTTACATAAAACATGCAAATCAGAAAAGAAAATCCTTAAATCACCGAATTGTCCGCCATTTTATATGAGCCATACAGTTTGTTTACGGTGCAGTTTGTTTTTGTGATTATTGTGAAATCTAAGGATGTTAGGTGGACTCTGGTCAGCAAAATATACATTAGCAAAGAGTGCTAATTTAAGAGCTAAATTCTATGGTAAATCACATCGTGGTAATGTTAAATTCACGACCATTCATTCCTTAGTCTTCTAATTCTGAAGAATTGGTGCCGGTGATTCTTGGATATTTTCCCTCTACCAGCGCAAGATCGTCCAAATTACGACGCATACCGTTTAGCTGGTTTTCTGTGAATTGAATAGTTTCGACAACAATTTTGGGAAAAGAGTACATTTCAGACCTCCAACAAAGTATTAAGTGGCCAATACAAAATAATCCCTTAATGCTGTATTCTCCCGTTTTATTGAAGAAGGTTAACCATTGAAATGGAGATTGGGTCGTACAATAACTGTTCCTCTTGATTCTGACAACATTAGCCAGGTAGCACATGTTAAGCCTGTCAATGGAATAGTTCGAAGATCATTTAGCGCACATATACACACGTACGCACGCACGCACGCATGCACACACACACACACACACACACACACACACACATACACCCATACACCGACGCACCGACGCCCCGTCGACACACACACACACACACACACACACACACACACACACTCTACCACTACCACCACACAACACACAAACACTACCACCACCACACAAAACACACACACACACACACACACACACACACACACTGAAATGGTCTTTTTCTTCTTAATTTATAATTTAGTGTTGAGAGGAAATAAAATAGAAGAATATCGTACTCAACATGTCTACAACGCAGATTGTAATGACCTTTATTTCAACCCTTAGTAATTTATACCATAAGCAATAGTCTTGACTAAATCAATAATGTGACAAGCAGGATATCTATAAACTTAGGGGTCTATAATAATTTTCAAATTAAGCGTCAATGGCAATTATAATTGTGGATTACTAAAGGTAAACTAACAATCCTGGTTAGGACGTCATCAACAAGGCGGATAACAATTAGGTAGCAATATATATCAATTTTCGTTTACAATGATAAAGCGTTAGTGCTTCCTGGCAAGTAACTGCTTTTTAATATTTCACATTTTGAATTTAGTAAAAAAAAAATTACTCACCCACCCACTTCGCCACATTTACCTTTTACAGCGTTAGCTAAAGGTGTTATACTCAAAAACTCTGCCTGATGCGAAGGATCATAGTATATGTAACTTATGTTATGCTCGCCACGTATCCCAATCGAGTGAAAGTCTTTTTCTTCGAGAGGTTTTTTTTGGTGTTTCCCGCGATTCAGTATCATAATAATATATCATAATGTTGGAATCTCACTTTTGATTGTGACAGTAGTCCTTTTATTCCAAAACACATCACCGACCGTATTCGGCATAAGCAAGAAATCCTCACCTTTCTTCTTATATGTAGGAGTAAGTGTTGATAATATTTCGATGTCCGACAGGCCTTGCGTCTCGTTAAATCTTCAATATCATCACTGATGGTTATGCTAGTAGGTTGACGTAAATTTTTGGAAAAGTGTAGACATCTTTGAAGAACTTGGTTATACTGCTACCATTTGTCATGGTCAGTCAATTCGGATTTTAAAACTTTATCCATATCGTTGCCCAGATGGGCTTAAAATGTTGTTTTGTGTAACATCTGGGGCATGCAAGAGCTGTATCAAATCCAACGGTACAAGAATCACCTTTTTCAGGTTGTAGTCCATAGTTACCGAAACAAATTACCCGGAATACCGCCAAGTAATGGTCCTAACAGGAGTGGCAGAAATGCACCGCCCTTGTGTACAAGAAACTGTTTCTTCCTTTTTATAGACTGGCCTCTCTGCGCCAATCCTCCTAAAGTGTGCTTATGTTGAGAGAGTCGTTTCTGATCACTTGACAGAGGTACACGACCTTTTGAAATGTTCTGTGCACACTCGCAGATACATTGGACCTTCTTACTATAACATTTCAATAAAGCACCACGTTGACTTTTGCTTAATCTGGCTAATGCGGGAAGTATATCTGTGTTTTTGCTTAACATGTCAGCCATCATAGGTGATGTAATTTTTATGACTGTGAGGCTTAAATCCTTTTTTTTTGTTATACACATTGTGTCCAAGATAAGGATTCTCACTATGGGAATAGTGGAAATGGTAATAGATATAACTCCGGTTAAATGGGAAAAAAGTTGTGTAACTAGGGGACAAATAAAATGAATTGAATTTGAATTTTTGAAACTTCTATTTTACTTTTTTTTTCTGGCGTTATTATAAATGCTAGAGCAAAAATACAAATACTTCTTCATGGCAATTTGTAACGGGCTTTAACATGGCATAGTCAGTTTTTCAATCAGACGTTTACTATTTTTATAGCCATCATCAACTTATTTTTTTAAAATACGGTCCAGATATTTTGAAAACTGAGTTTGAAAGGATTTTTTATTACTAATTCAGCAGTGTATCACATTTGATGGTCTGTTCGCGTTTTGAACTTTTTATGGACCATCACGAGTTGATTTAGTCTTTCCCGTATGATCATTACACCCACCATAATAAAGTTTCTTAATATTAGAACTTAATATCAACAAACAAATTGACGGTAAAAGAAAAAACTACCAATTCCTTCTGTTTTTGGAGTAAATTAATGTAAAAATTACTTATAAGTCTGATAATAGTTGTCCAAAAGGTTCTCGATTATTTTCCAAACACAAATAACACAGTGTTACAGTTGAATTCAAAACATTGCGAAGCATTTGAGGCGTAATACTCTCAAATGCTTCGAGAACTAAGTTTCGCAATTGATTGTCATTTTCAATATTGTGTCGGTAACTATAATTTTTGACATACTCCCAGAGAAAAAAGTGAAAAGGTTGTAACGGTATAAACGGGTGGTAGAACGGGATTACAGATAAAATTGGCCTTTTTGCCCCGACTAGTCAGCGTATGGGTATGGGTATTATGTTGATAAATTTTACACATCCAGAATAGTAAAACGTACGTAAGTCAAAATAGGGGATGAAGACGTAATCAGATCGGTTTAGGGCGCCAGAATGTTTGGTAGTCAAAATAAGGGACGTCGTGCCAAAATTACGTGTACATAGCGTGTCTAAACATACAAAAAACATACGCTTACCTACCCGCAATTAATCCCAGGTGTCCTCGACAACAGCTCAGCAAACCACCTGAAATAGGGCTTCAAAATAGCACTACACGCTTGTCAAACAAAAGCGTGATAATCACTCAATAATGTTACGTTACTTTGCTACACCTCAGTGTAAATAATTAGGCATTAAATAATAATCAAAACAAAACAAAAAAACCTTTGTTGAATGCACTCTGAATGAATTAATACTCAACTAAAAATAAAATAAAACACTAAATATCATTAACGCTATTACTCAATAAAAAAAACTGTCACTTCGTTACGTTAAAACTTAAACTCAAACTACTGGTAAACTTGCAATTTGCAAAAAAAAACTTTTATGTAACACAAAAGGGTTTTCACAGAATTAAAACAAATTTATAAAACCTAACAAAGCTATAATAAAATAAAAAAAATAATATAATATAAATGTGAACACACGATAATGCGTATATAAGATAACAAATTCTTAAGGGGCGACAGACGGTCTGGCCAGAATTCTGCGTAACGCCGTTCTAAATGGCTTATATATATATATATATATATATATATATATATATATATATATATATATATATATATATATATATATATATATATATATATCGTGGATTATTTACCCACACTACTGTAGGGTCAAATGCCCTTTACTACTAAAATGAAAAGTGTGAAGGCGGAGCGTCAGAATTATGATTAATTTCAATAAATAAACCAAAGCAACAACTTAATTTAAAAGATACACGACTCCGCTTTTAAACCTTCGTTAACAAAACAAATAATTCGAAACACACACACAAGAAATCTTGAAATTACTTAAAAAAAAAACACAATGTTATACTACCTTAATGTCTAGATTAGCACCTCTCCTGTGTTACAACAATCGAAAATGAACCAGGTGACCAATTACTGCTATAACGGATACGGAATCTCCCTGCTCTGACGCAAGATGAATGAAAATGTTGTCTATTAATCTCTTGTACACAAACGATTCCTTGATTGAATCTCGGTAAAATTTTACTGCATTAATTAAAAACTTCTTTTAAAATAATAATTTGTGCGCTCAACCGGCTTGTTAATTTAATAAATCCGCAAAAGCGATATAAACCAATGAGTTCACAGAAGCACTAATATAACACGACGGTGATCTCCAGGTAACTTGATTACGTAAAATCGAAATCGGCACTAGGTCTAATCCTTCGGTGATTGAACAATTTTAATTAAAATCCCTTTACAGGTTTTCTTCAAAAAGTAGCTAACTACCCTGACAACACCAAAAGCTCGTTCGTTAAACACCAAAAGGTCCAATATATCAACGTTCTAAACCACCCCTTAAGCCGTAACAACAAACGTCACCGTACTACTACTCGAAAGCGCGGTCAGTTTCAGAATCCTCCAAATTATTACCAAAGATCCATCTTGGATTTTGAATCCCACCACTCACAAAAAAATCTCATTTAATTTAGTTCCACCAATTAAGAAACGGAAGGAGAAGATTTGATACCCCTACACACAAACTTCGTTTTCATCCGTAAGGACTCGATAATTTTCAAAATTCCAAACGTCAGCAGAATCAACGTAAAAAGTATCTCTGTATTTTCCTTTAAGTTCAAGCAGTTAGTCTCACATTCTATCTTTATGACTTAAAACCAACATACTCAATATTAATCTGAACCACTGCAAGTAACCGACTTCATGTCGCCAGGATGACATCAAATGCATTTAAATCTACATTCTTTCTTTAAGTTACTTAATTTTACAAAACTGTCTATAATTTTTAAGGAAATCAAACGAAATAAACATTATATAAACTTATATACAACTATATACAAATAATACGTCACTCAACATTCAGTAAACGGGGAATAAGAATGAAAACAATCTAAATTACGGGATAGTAATTCACAAACAAAACAAACTTAAGCTCGCAACACCCCATCCTTAAAGGTCGCAACACACGTAAAACAAATTTATCCATAAAACTCAATTTAACAACAAAAATTTGACGGTAAATCGCTAGAAAATCGGGATCCTATCACAAGGTGTTATATCGGGGGATTGCCGATAAATATTCCGATAAAGCTGCTTCTACTTCATTTTATAATAAATTTTGGTAGCGTTCAAAATTTAAAGATCCGTTATAGAAAAATGGATTCATTATTCGCATTCCGAATATTGCAGCATATATTAAAACCATAACGGTGTTGGTCTCTGCGCACTTTATAAACTCTAGGATCTTCTTTCGCCAAATAGTGAGCATTTCTTCAGTTGAAAATTCCATTATTGGTCACCTGACTTTCATTCGACCAAATGATTTTATAAAGAAATTGCCCATTATCTGCACATGGCCTAGTATACCATTCACAGAACACTCTGCGCCTCGCTGAATCCCCTTGTCGAAGTCCCTGAAAAATTCTAAATTTACGCAAAATAAGATGGAACCAAGTATATATGTTTTATAATTGTCTGATTGCAATACTTAGCATACTTGTAAATGACATTAGAAAATCTGTTATCTGCATTCTTACAAATAATTGCTTTTTCCTTTTTTGTTTATGTAGTTGTTCGTAAGAAAGCAATTAACCTGAGTATCAGTCCAAACTGCAAACTGAGGTTATTGTTAGTTGTTCTCTTATGAACAGTTTCATTTTTTTTTTGTGTTTTACATAAAACATGCAAATCAGAAAAGAAACTTCTTAAATCACCCAAAGGTATAATACAAGTTTTTTGGATCAAAACTTAGATCAGGAAAGAGAAGGGATGCTGCATGCTATATTCAGTGCGGTGTAAATTTTTGTAACCAAAATCGAATTGTCCACCATTTTATATGAGCCATATAGTTTGTTTACGGTGCAGTTTGTTTTTGTGATTATTGTGAAATCTAACGATGTTAGGTGGACCCTGGTCAACAAAATATACATTAACAAAGAGTGCGGGGGTACTGTAATTTAAGAGCTGTTATGGAAAACTGGATTCGCATTCCGAATACTGCAGCCCACATATTAAAACCGTAACGGTGGTGGTGTCTGCGCACTTTATAAACTCTAGGATCTTCTTTCGACCAATAGTGAGCATTTCTTCTGTTGAAAATTCCATTATTGGTCACCTAACTTTCATCCGACCAAATGATTTTATATAGAAATTGCTCGTTATCTGCACATGGCCTAGTATACCATTCACAGAACTCTCTGCGCCTCGCTGAATCCCCTTGTCGAAGTCCCTGACAAATTCTAAATCCAAATGGACGTATTTTTTCTTTTTGTAAAATAAAATGGGCAGTAGAATGAGCCACTCCAATTGTTTGTTCAATGTGTCTTGTAGAAATTTCTGGATTTTTCGTAACAGCTAATAAAACATTATTTGATTTTTCTTCATTGCAAGGTTTTTTAGGGGAATTTACATGCTTTTTAAATACACCATCTTCTCTTAAATTGACTGACAAGTTCCTAAATGTGGTTTTATGATGCTGATGTCTCTTTGGATACATGCGTTCCGTTTCTGTGGAATTTTGTTGACATAGTATGTAACACGATAGCATATCATATTTGTCTACAAATTAACTAATTCAGAGTTAAAAACCGCTACCAAGTAATCTGCTATAATGCTTTCTAATAAACGTAAATAAATAATTTCAAAGCCCACAATATCTGAATTTGAGTCAGATCGGTTTTTAAACACGATAATCCCATATTCTTGATCCGCCATTTTGAATTTTTTTATTTTGACAAATGATTTGTTCTTAACAATCTTAAAAACCTTTCAAAAAAATTTTGCACCCTAAAAACGGTGCGCCACTGGCAGTTTTCAAAACTTTTTATTTAGATAATGTTTTACAAATTAACAAAGTTGCAAAATTGATCATTAGCCCACAATACCTGAATTTTAGTCATATAGAATTTTAAACACGATAATCCCCGACTTTTTAACCGCCATTATTAATTATTTAATTTTGACAAATGATTTATACCTAGCGATTTTAAAACTCCCAATACCCGACTTAAAAAAAACTCGGTTGATAAATTAACTAAATACGATAATCCCTCATTTTTGATCCGCCATTTTAAATTTTGACAAATGATTTATACATAGCGATCTTAAAAACCCCCAATATCTGACTTTCAAAAAATCGGTTGATAAATTAAACAATGCATAGTTTGGTACCCTAAAAACGGCGCGCCACTGGTTATTATATATTTGTTTATTTTGAAATTATATAAAAAAGTATTAGTTTGTTTTTTTTAATTATGTAACATTTTAAAATTTGAAGCAATGAATTTTTTTAATTTTCTAATCCCCTAAAATGCTCCGCCACTGGCTGGATTTTGCTCATTAACGAACTTGACCTAGATTTTATGGCAAAGATAGCTTTAATGGTGCAAAAGATATGCCGCACGCACACACAAACAGACACAAGGACAGACACGAATTTTTTTTTCTAAAAACTTTTTTTTTATCGTTAGCTTTAATGTTTCAAAAGCACACTTACACACAGAATCGAGATTTTCTTTTCTAAAAATATGTTTTTCGTATTGTTTAGGCCACAAAACGTCGAGAAATGTAAAAAAAAGTGTTTGAAAATTTAAACCGATTACGTAGCTTTCTCTTTATCCGTACGTATATGAGAAAGCAATACTACTACCAGCTAAATACAAAATTGTACAATGGAAAATAATGACAGATACAGAATTACTTCAAAGCCGGCTATTTTAATTTTTTTCAAAGCCGCCTGTTTTTATTTATTCTTTTTTAGGACAACACATCATTGTTATGATGTCGCAGATATTATTTATCTTTGGAGATTTACGAAAAACTCTTTATCAGCTCGGAAAAATAATTTTTTTTGGAAATTATACATATGTATTTTAGCCGTGTTTGATAATAATCATTTAAATAGGTAAGGTTAATGTTAATTTAACACCACCGCTTTTTTTTAAGTCACTTTATTGGTCCCCTAAATACACAACTTTTTTCCTATTTAATCGGAGTTGTATCTATTACCCGTGTGGATTTGAAGTGGTGTGCTGGTACGAAGCCTCTAAAAATTGCGGGTTCTCAGTTGAAATCTGTCTTGCTAAATGTTTTATCTGAACTCTGTCACGCGGATTCGTAAACAAAATTATGTTGCGTTTAGTGAAATATCTCTTTGTCCACGTACTTGGTGAAATATATTTTGCGTTAAGAAAAACACTTAGGTTTCTATGACAGCCCTTTGTAAAAATATCCACCACCGAACCCTTAATTTCGCGTATTAGATCGTCAATGATTAATATACCGGTTTTTCACCGTCAAACTGCACCATATCAGGTAAACCCTTCTGAAATTCCACCGAGAAATAATTGAATAATGGCTGCCACTCGCTGTATAACCAAATAATTTTTTCAAAAGTTGTATCGCAGACAGTATCGATATTTTTTAGAAAATCTACGATAAATTACGATTTCCCACAACCCGATGGTCTCGCAACTATTTCTGAAAAGGAATACTTAAACTGACCCTCCAATATTGAATCTCGAAACGATACTAACGGCCACTCTGACATCACCCTCTCTTAAACACCAAATAAAAATCTGTAATGTTCTGATCACCGGTACATTTTACTTTTATCTTATGTATCTTTCAATATCAAAACGGTGCTTTTTTTTTCTACAATATTTGTATTTTCAAGGTCTGTACCTTTTATGTAATTACTTAATTGGTGGGTTTTTCCAAAAACATTAGAGACCGAGCGGTGAATAGTGAAAGGTTGCTATTGTGGTTACGTAACTGGGGAGACCCAGAAAATAATTGCTTTTTATTAGTGATTGGGAAAAACTTGTTTACCTTTTATGTAATTATCTAATTCCAAACACATTACAGGTTTTTAAGGGGATAAAGATCCGACAAGGCGCGAGAACCCCATAACAAGTTCTGGAGGCCAATAGCTATCTTATGATATAGCATGCGGTCCCCCTTATCAAGTTTTCCTGCCATAGTGTACAAGGGGCCCGGAGGCGAAGACACTAGAACAAGTTCCTGAGTCCCATACCTGTCTTATGAGATAGCACGAGGGCTCCCTTATTATAATACTATTTTAAATGTCAAGCTTTCCCTCCGAAATAAACAAGGTGGCCGGACAAGTGGGCGAAGACCCGACAAAGGACGAAGGCCCGAGAACAAGTTCCGGAGTCCTATACCTGTCTTATGAGATAACCTGAAGGCCCTTTATTAGAAATGGCCGACAAGCCACGCCCGCAAAATGGTCGATAAGTCACGTCCACAAAATTTTTGACAAAAAAATGCCGTCAAAACAAAAATGGCCGCCACCAATCAGAAACCAGGGGATGTGGCCTGGCCTTAGGCCTTTCAATCACACCCCGCAACTTGAGGCCTTATGCGCGCGCACGACCAATTAACGGGAAGCAGGCGTGCACAAGCGGAGGAGGAGGAGGGGGCATGTCACGTGATTCCCCCACTCCTCACTCCACTACTACAAATTATGACGTCATCCGATTAAAAGTGGTGGAGGAAAAGTGCCCCCATTCTCCTCGGCTTGAACTCCCAATTAAATTGCTGTCACTACAACAATACTAATATATATATATATATATATATATATATATATATATATATATATATATATATATATATATATATATATATATATATATGCTCAATACTTCACAACCACATTAAAAAGTGTATCCATTTTACAAAATGTTATAATCATCACCATAAAATTGTAATAGTATAATTGTTTGACATTGAAGTTCATACCAAACGATACATTGTGGTTAATTCAGTGTAACTAAACTACTTCAGGGTAACCAAATTAATAATTTTTAAGTTTCATTTACTGTTAATGACTATAATGACATCGGATATGATGACGGCGCGTTTCTTAGGGTGGGTTGTATAAAACTTTATTTCAACCTGAGGTTGATCGACCGACGGTTGAATTCTGCCTTCGGTTCAGAAACAAACGTGCTGCATAAAAGAAAATATATTGACGGTCGAGCAACCGTTGGTTGAAATTATTCGGTTTACGTTGGTCACAGTGCAGTTTAAAAATTGAACCAATCAGATGATGTTCTTGTTTGACATCTCAAATTTGGCATGAATTTTATTTTATTGTTTGATTTGTTTAGTACGCATTTTAGTACATAATTTAATTAGTGTAGTTAATTTTACTTCCACAGCCAACGGACGGGAAGTACTATATCGCTAAAAAAAATTTTCAAAAATTTTTATTTGCTCAATCGTTTTAAAATGTTCGAAAACGTCCGAAAACAAAATTTGAGAAAAAAAATCTTGTCTGTGTGTGCATATACTCCATAACTTTCGAAGGACTTAACATATCAACTTGAAATTTGACACACATATAGACGTCAAGTACTCAAAGCGACTGATTGTTTTTGGGGTAGTGGAGTATGGAGAAAGGGGTAAAATTTGGGAGTAAGTACTCCTTTCGAAAATTTAAATTTTGTTTAGACCTTTTTCCTTTTAATATGTGATTAGTAACATAATTGTAAGTATTTTTTGTCCTTATAACATTCCTGTACAACAAAAATTCGCAATTTTTTTCGAAAATTCTGTCAATTTCGAAATATTTCCAAAAATCTCAATTTTGGAACCCGTTCACACGATTTTTTTGAAAGTGGGATTACATAGAAAATCAAGTTTCTGATCGAAAAGCATTCTTTTAATTTTTTTGTAAAGTTAATCGCTTGCGAGTTATTTACAAAAAACAGATTTTTTGATCTGGAAGTATTGATACAATTTGTAGCGGTTTTTCTTCCTAGTTATTAATGTATTTATCACATATATTAATTTTTAGAAGTAAAACACCCTTTAAGTTCATTTTGATTTCTCATATACTTACGTATCACTAATAATAATAATAATAATAATAATCGGTCCAAATTAATTTTTTTTTGTATTTCTCGACGTTTTATGGCCTAAACAACACGTGTGTGTGTTTGTGTCTGTGCCTGTATCTGTGTCTGCGTCTGCATCTGCGTCTGCATTTAGGCCTGGGCCTGCGACTGCACCTGCACCTGCGCCTCCGTCTGTGTCTGTGTCTGTGTCCGTCTCTGTCTCTGTCTCTGTCTCTGTCTCTGTCTCTGTCTCTGTCTCTGTCTCTGTCTCTGTCTCTGTCTCTGTCTCTGTCTCTGTCTCTGTCTCTGTCTCTGTCTCTGTCTCTGTCTCTGTCTCTGTCTCTGTCTCTGTCTCTGTCTCTGTCTCTGTCTCTGTCTCTGTCTCTGTCTCTGTCTCTGTCTCGTCTCTGTCTCTGTCTCTGTCTCTGTCTCTGTCTCTGTCTCTGTCTCTGTCTCTGTCTCTGTCTCTGTCTCTGTCTCTGTCTCTGTCTCTGTCTCTGTCTCTGTCTCTGTCTCTGTCTCTGTCTCTGTCTCTGTCTCTGTCTCTGTCTCTGTCTCTGTCTCTGTCTCTGTCTCTGTCTGCTGTGCTCTGTCTCTGTCTCTGTCTCTGTCTCTGTCGTCTCTGTCTCTCGTCTCTGTCTCTGTCTCTGTCTCTGTCTCTGTCTCTGTCTCTGTCTCTGTCTCTGTCTCTGTCTCTGTCTCTGTCTCTGTCTCTGTCTCTGTCTCTGTCTCTGTCTCTGTCTCTGTCTCTGTCTCTGTCTCTGTCTCTGTCTCTGTCTCTGTCTTGTCTCTGTCTCGTCTCTGTCTCTGTCTCTGTCTCTGTCTCTGTTCTGTCCCTGTCCTGTCCCTGTCCCTGTCCCTGTCCCTGTCCCTGTCCCTGTCCTGTTCTGTCTCTGTCTCTGTCTCTGTCCCTGTCCCTGTCCTGTCCTGTCTCTGTCTCTGTCTCTGTCTCTGTCTCTGTCTCTGTCTCTGTCTCTGTCTCTGTCTCTGTCTCTGTCTCTGTCTCTGTCTCTGTCTCTGTCTCTTGTCTCTGTCTCTGTCTCTGTCTCGTCTCTGTCTCTGTCTCTGTCTCTGTCTCTGTCTCTGTCTCTGTCTCTGTCTCTGTCTCTGTCTCTGTCTCTGTCTCTGTCTCTGTCTCTGTCTCTGTCTCTGTTCTGTGTCTGGTCTGTGTCTGCGTCTGGTCTGGGTCTGCGTCTCGTCTGCCTTCTGCTCTGTCTGTTCTTGTCTGTCCTTCCTGTTGCCTGTTCTGTTTGTTCCCCCCGGGTTTCCCTCCGGTCTCGGTCTCTCTCTGTCTCCGTCTCGTCTCTGTCTCCGTCTCCGTCTCGTCTCCGTCTCCCCCCGTCTCCCCGTCTCCGTCTCGTCTCCCCTCCCGTCCCGTCTCCGTCTCCTGTCTCCGTCTTGTCGTGTCTGTGTCTGTGTCTGTCTGTCCTGTGTCTGTCTGTTCTTGTCTGTGTCCGTCTGTCCTGTGCCTGTTGCCGGTAAATAATTCAAAGGTACAATTAAAAAGAACTCCAAAAGTAAATGTTAAGGAAGATGAAACAAAAGAAGAGTTACATAAGGAAATATTAGAAACCCAAAAATTAAAAAATCAAAGCCTAGAATTTTTAGAATTACAAATTAACAAATTAAAAAATGATAATCAGTAAAAAAATGTAGTATATTTACAAGTGTGGCTAATGTCTTGGGCTAATTATTAATTTATAAAGTAGAAAAATAGTGGATAGTTGGTTGTCTCAAGTTGTTACTTATTTCCATTTCTGCATCATTTACGTAAGATATATTTTCATCGGTTTCTGGTTGTACAATTTCAGGATCAGCTAACGTTTCTGGTTCTTTTTTATCTTGTGCTATGTTGTGTAAAATAGCACATGCGATAATAATGCGTTGTGCTGAGCCTAGTGCTACTCTAATTCCCATACTTAAAATGGGGAAACCCATACCCCAAATGATTTCTCGATTGGATTCTTTGTGCGAATTTGGGCCTCATTCAACAACAACAGTTCACTTGGACTAATTGGGTGTGGCAATAGTGTTAAATAATTCTCTACTGCGTGGCCTGACTCTCCTAAAATAACACTGTACTTACTTTATCAAAAAGGAACAAACTTTTGAAAGTACAGAAAAGGAAGGAAGATAATTTGAAACGTTCTAAAACAGAACTAGCACAGCTGAAGTATGAACTGTTAAAAAAAGAAGCTCCTATAGATGAAGAATTTCACACGATGCGAATGAAGAAGGAAGAAGATTTATATAATGAAAAAATTGCAAATGAAACATTACAAAACATTAAATTAGCATTAGAAATTAAACTTTTACAAAAACATTTAGATTAATAAAAAGTAAAAACAGCACATTTTGTATTTACTGGAAATATATTCTTCTTCAAATTAATGAAACGACTTCTTAAGAACTTTTAAAATTGTTTATTCATTATTTTGTAATAAATTCATGACATATACAAGAAATTCATTTCTGAAAGTAATAGGGGCATCATCACCATTAGGGTTAATTGGAGGTGTCTCCTCATAGTTTACATTTGGATCATTAATGGGATTAGGTTCATTCAGTTTCACCGCACTGTTATGTAGTACTGCACATGCTATAATTACTGATTGCGTTTTTTGAACAGACAGTCTCATTCCAAGAGAAAAAATGGGAAACCTACGTTTTAACACACCAAATAATCTTTCATTTGTATTCCGACTTCTAACCTGAGATTCATTGAAGAGTTGTTTAGTTTCAGTGTCTGGGCCAGGAATTGGTGTAATTAAATATTTTTCTAAAGCGTCTCCTGAATCTGCGACTAATATACCATTTCCAAATTCTCCAGCTTCAAAGCGAGCTTTTATTCTACTGTTATTAAATATCGTCTGATCATGAGCAGAACCAGGCCATCGAACAACAATATCTCTTATAGACAGGTCCGAGTCGCCTACCACTTGCACATTTAGTGAAAAGTAACCTTTTCTGTTCCTAAAATATTCTGAATTGTCTACTTATAAAATTAAGCATAAATAAATAAAAGATTGCATATTTGTTATTTAATTATTAAAAATTATCTTATTTTTTTCATTTTAACCTACCTGGCGAAATGATTCTTATATGGGTACAATCAATGGCACCTACTATACGAGGAAATCTAGAAATTCTATAAAATTTTTGCTTACATACATCTATTTCTTGCTGTAGTGGCTTATTTATGTATTCAGGTGCTATAGTAACTAAGTGGCATATTACTTTTTTAATAACTTGACTCGCTGTAGACTTATGTATCCCATCGAAATCACCAATTGTTTGTAGCATACATACTGTGGCACAAAACCGTAACACAAGTAAAGTTTGCTGCATTGATGTTAATGGGTGATTTCTGAAATTTACCTTTTTTAAATATAACTCTTCATTTATTTGAATAAACTCACCTTTCAGTTTTCGGAGCAATTTCATGGCCAATTCTTTGTTCTAATAGCACAACAACGAAAGCCAATTCTGAATTCTTTATCGTTCCGTCTTTGAAAATTATCTAAACGAATTCTAAAATTTCTAGGATGTCTTCCACGAAATGAATTTTCATCAGAATCCGAATAACTATCACTATCGCTACTGTCTCTCCAAAGTAATTTATTTCTTGTACTCATTTTTATAACAAAGTATGTAGTTTTACGACTCCAAATCAAGTTAATGAATGATTATTTAATTTTGAGGTTATATTTTTAAACTCGGAATGAAAGTCAACGAACCTCTCATCTTATGGTTGAGTCAACCGCTGCTCAATCGGTAGTTTAACCTCCGGTTGGCGTTTATAATACCCAAAATGTAGTTTGACCCTCGGTTGACACTTAAGCGACAGTCTCTATAGGCTCTATAATACCGGCCCTTAGTTAACTATTATAAAAACAGGAGAAAGGTTGTATTGTAACTTGCTGATAAACAATCATACAATTGATAATTTGAAAATTCAATTTATGGGTTAAACAATTTGCATGGAATAATTATCGAGCTGCACTGTTTACACCTCGGAAGGCTACGACGTTTTATAATCATTCTTATTGTTGTTACCAATTCAGTAGCAACTATCGCCCACAATAAGATGGTGACATTATTACACAAAATGTATGTTAAGTTATGTGCCTAAATAAAATGGAACTATTATTCGTACGAAGATGACGTTTAATGTGGAACATAAATTCTATGGGAAATGTGTGAATTAACATCTTGAAAAGCATTTTGCCACAAAATATATTGTACTTCCATAATTAAAATACATTACTAATAGAAATTGTATTAAACCTGAACTAAAACACTTGTATTACTAATTGTAGGTTGTAGAAACATGGTTGTCAAAGTGTAATACTTTTAATCGGAGTCACTATCTACATCCGAGTTTTCAGAATGGTTGCCGATGTTAATAATCTGTTTGTCAAAACTGTGATGTCCAACATTCTTTCCCATTTATACCAATGCTTTATTGTATCTTCAGTATGTCGCACACAACTAGCCCATAATGATTTTAATTAAAATAGTTTACTTGCCGATGATTAGGTGAATTGATCTCTGTAATGTATTGTTCAACAAATTTAATTCGCATTTCTGCAATGTAACTTTTTTCTAATAAAGTTATACGGTTGGCGTCTTTTTTGAATGTGAATACTAGCGACTGGGTTGCACGATGAAGACTTCTGTCACTTATTAATATGTGATTGTTACAAATTTCTGCATTTAAACTTAAACGGTCCTGGAGGTAAGCCCGAATGACGTGGGCCATAACAACTCCCAGCTAAGTATAAATTAAATCGGAAAATAGTGAAACTAAATTCAAGGAGTGAGGACAGGGAATAAATACAGGTGAAAAGAAATATGTTAAACAACAGAACAAGGTAAGAGTAGAGTTTAAGAAGGTAAACACGGAAGTTCAAAATTCAGGTACGGATAACCGTGAATCGCAGTTGCGGAGTGTAGAGTACAGGGCCGTACTTAGAACTTTTGTAGCGACAAGAAGTGAACGACGGTATCCGAGGAGAGTATCTGGGCCGGTTCCTTTATCGTGCCAATTAACTTTAACTTTTACAAATAAGTCAATTAATTGAATAAAAGTAATAAATAACTTAAGCTTAATAAATCATTTAAAAATCGAATTAAATTTCAAGTATAATTAACAAATAGAGATAAAGAAGTAGTATGGCGGAAAATGAAGGAGAACACAATAGCATGATGGAAATGCTACTAAAAATAAATGAAACACTGGATAAATGGACAACACAGAGAAAAGCAATTAATGATTAGAGAACAATGTAGAAACTTCAAAAAGAGATAAATAATGTAAGAACCGAAAATGAAAAATTGAATAAAGACAACGAACAACTAAAACTAAAAAACTCAAGGTAAGAAGAAAGAATAGAAAATCTAGAGAGAGAAATTAGGAAGGACAAATTAATTCTACATGGAGTAATTGAAACGGACGAAGAAGATGACCTAGAATTAAAAAAAAAGGTGAGGGTAATACTGAGAAAGATGGGAATATCGATAAACATGGAAGCAGGCATCCAATAAATAAAAAGATTGGGAAAGAAACAATGAAGTAATATAAGACCAATAATGATAGAATTAAGAGTAAGACATAAAATAATGGAGATACTAAAAGCAACCAAAAGCTTAAAGGAACGGAAATATACATGGAGAAAGACTATACCAAGGAAATTTCTGGAACAGCGTAGGGACTAGTATGATACATGAAGCAGTACTGAAGAAAGGGCCACCACGCAATATTAAAATTTAATAAATTAATAATAAATGGCGAAATAGTATTACTCGAAAGACTACAACAAATAGATAGCCAGAAGGTCAAATATAGCACACAAGAGCAGAGGAAGGAACATGAAACGCAAACAAGAGAGATGGGACGAGGATAACAAAGTAACTCGACGGAATCAGAAAGAGGGCATGATAGGGAGAAAACCGAGGACATTGAGTCAAAGATCTCCAGAAGGTGAAAGCGAAGAGACCTTAAGAGATAAACTACTCAAGATCACAAAATCGAGTCACTATACAAAAAACTAGTTTCAGTTGGGGGTGGGGAAAGAAGCACGACAAGGCAACGAACAAAGGAGTGCGGTAATGATAAAATCGATAAGGAAAGAAGAATGTAAACTAATCAATAGAAACAGGAAGAATAACATCAGATAATATGATAAGGAAATTACAAACAGTACGAAAAAGGAAATGTCAAATAAAATAAGAAAAATGATAAGGAAAACAAAACACCAAATATAGAAATAGGAACATGGAACATAACATCGATAAGCGGAAAAGAAAGAGAGCTGATACAGGAAATAATGGAATATAAAATACATTTACTGTGATTATACGAGGAAAAGAAGAAAGGAAAAGGAAAAATTTTTCTTTATACTCAGGGAAAGATACATTACAAAGAGTGAAATAAGGGGTTGGAGTTGTTATGACAGAAGACATACCTGCAAGAACTACGATAACCAAATTCTAGAATAATGTACATTGAAATAGAAACAGAAGAGGAATGGTACGTAATACAATTATATGCGCCGATAGAAGGAACAAATGAAACGAATTCTACACAGACCTACAGAACACTTTGGACGAGATCAGAGAAAATTCCGAAAGAATAATACTTATGGGGGATTAAGAATGGGAAAGTATGGTGAAGAAGAGATCAACTAAAATGGGATCAGAATGCTTACC
This sequence comes from Vesta saturnalis, assembly GCA_036346205.1. Lineage (NCBI taxonomy): Eukaryota > Metazoa > Arthropoda > Insecta > Coleoptera > Lampyridae > Vesta > Vesta saturnalis. The sequence goes on from JARFJB010002190.1 coordinate 422,964, forward strand.
TTCTACCAAACAAACGATTTACTAATAGAAAACCTTCTGGGAACAGCCTTTGCAGAAAAGATACTCATTTATAGCTGAGGGAAGAGAGGCAAAGAGTATTGTGGGCTATGTAGTGCAAGAGATGAGATACAAAATCGGGCAAATTAGGACAGTAAACTAAGCTGAAATAGGCACACACCGCAGATCAATGTCACAGTCCGAAAGTAGACAAGAATTAATAGAGGAACCAGAATATAGTAGAATAACAATAAAGAGACTTCAAGGCCCAGAAAAGAAGATAAGATACACGGAACAAACAGAGAAAGAATTTGAAAGATATAAGGACTGAGAAGAAAATCTGCAAGGACGCTAGTACAAATTCAGAGAAATAATATTAAGGAAAGCGGAAAAATTTGTGGAGTATTTAGAACCAAGAAAAACAATAAAAGTACGGATTGGTGGAACGAAGAGGTACTGGCAGAGGTGAAAAAGAAAAAAGAAGCATGGGAAACGTACATTAGAACGAAAAGAGAACAAGACAGGGAAGAATACTACAGAATAAGAAACAAGGTAAAAGAAAAGACAAAAGAAGCCAAGAGAGAGACAGAGAGTTGGAAGAAATATGGAGAAGAACTAAACCAGCACTACAGTAGTAACACAAGAAAATTCTGGAGCAAAATAAGATTAATAAGAGGAAAAGAAAAGAGATAAGAGACCTGAGAGACAAGAGACACCAGGTAAAACCTCAGCTAAAGGAAATACTAAACATATGGGAAGTATATTATATGGAAAAATATGAAAAAGTGAAAGTCGAAGACAGACCAGAAGAAGAACAAAATATACAGAGAAATGACTCAAAACTAGATAATGGAAAACGTAAATACAATGGAAGATGTACAAATAGAATAACTAGAAGAGGCACTGGGCAGAATTCGGACAGGAAAAGCACATGGACCAGACAGAATAGATCCAGAGTTGATAAAGTGTCTAAGGGAAACAATGGGTACTAAAAATAATGATCTACTGGTGCCAATCCACAAGAAAGGAGACGAGCTTGATTGTCAAAATTATAGAGACATTTTTCCCTCATCGGTAGTATACAAGGTATATGCAAGAATAGTAGAGAAGAGACTGAGAGCAGTAGTAAAGGGAGAACTGGAAGATTAACAATCAGCATTTAGACAGAAAAGACAAACAGTGGATAATATTTTCTTGCTAAGGCTAATCATCGAAAAGAAAAACGAAAAAGGAGAAGAAATGTATACAACTTTTATAAACCTTAAGGTAGTATTTAATAGAGTGGACAGAAGTATCTTGTAGGGAATCATGGCAAATCTCAACATCCCAAGAAAACTAAGTGAAATAATAAAGAATATATACGAGAATACAAGGGCAAGAGTACAGCTAAGTGCCAAGCGATCATCGCAATTTAGAATGGAAAGAGGAATTAAGCAAGGACGTAGTCTCAGCCAATTACTGTTCATACTCGTAATGAATAACATAATAAAAAAACGCCAAGAAAAGATCAAAACACCTACAAACCACTATCGGTTACAATAATCTAAGAGCAATTAAAACAGAGGTAATGATATATGCAGAGGATATAGTATTAGTAACGGAGAATCAAAAATTAACAAACATATGGGTGAACGATATTGAGAAACTAAGACTGGAAATAAATATAGATAAATGCATACACATGAAAATAAGCAGTATAGCATCACAACAGAAAGAAGAAAACGGAAACAAACTGACATGTAAAGGAGAAGAAATAGAAAAAGTAACTACATATGAATACCTTGGGACAGTAGTAACGAGCGATGGGAAGATCCATACAGAAATCACAAATAGGGCCAAGAAGGCCACAAAAATATATTATACACTTAACAAAACAGTCCTTGGAAAGACAGAAATAGAACAGAAAACCAAAGTACACATATATAACGCAATCACAGTGGCAACGTTAATATAGGCGAGCGAGACATGGGTATTAAACGAAAAACAGAAGTAAAATAAACGCAGCCGAAATAAAATAGCTGAGGAAAATGGCGGGGAAAACGAAACTGAATAGATGTCGAAGCGAAAACGTAAGAAAACAGCTAAACCAAGAAGAGATCGAAACAAATTTAAATAAATAAAAGGAAACTAAGCTGGTACGGCCATGTAATAAGAATGGGATATGATACAATAGAGAAGAAAGTAATGGAGGCTAAAAGATATTGAAGTAGAAGGAAAGGTAGACCTAGAAAAGGATGGCTGGAACAGGTGGAAGAGTTGGAAAAAGGAAAGGGAACAACAAAGCAACAGATGAAACAAGCAAGAGACCGTAAAGGATGGAGGAAATGGATAGATGAAATATGATCAACACAACTGCGACGCCCTGGGGCATAAGGAGGAACGTGAAGAAGAAGAAGAAGAAACTTGCAACTATGAGATGTTTTCTGTAAGTAAATTAGTATGTCGAACACGTGTAAAAGATTGTGATTGTGATATTCCTTATGTCCATTTTGAATGTTTCAGGTAGATCGTCAGATTTTGTTTTCTTGCGTAGTCGTTTTTTACCCGGACTTGTTAAAACAGGGTTAGATGCAGCTCGAAACTTGATATTTCTCATCGTCTTCTCAGATATACCCAAGGCGCTTGCCACACGCTGTAATTTCGTGATTGTAATGAAGATTGAATGAAAATATAAACACTTGATGTCATACATACTTCTTGGACAGCAGATACTGATATCAGAGGACCCCCATTTTCTTTAAAGTGTGTAATAAATGATGATTAAAAGAAGTAAATATAGGAAATGAGGAAACACTCAAAGGATAAACAAACAAATGGAGGTTATGTAGTGTTAGTCAAATGAGAATTAAATTCATATGCATACAAAAAAATTATTTCGCGTTTATAGGTTTACTCTTTCTACTACAAATGCTTATTCAGTACCGTATGTCGATTTTGTCAAATGTTCTACGAATGTTTACCATCCTTATTTAATTAATTCCGAAATTATAAATTATTTGTTAATATCGTACATCTGAAATGTAGTATGAGCTCATGTAATTGAATTGATAACATAGAAATTCTGTATTATGAGTGTTTTGTAACTGGTTTTCTATTAGTGGAGTTGATTGGCCTATTTCTACAGTTTAAGCTTTTTGAGCGCGACGTTTCTGAAGCGGACTCTGCTTCCGTCATCAGGCTTAGTCCTGAGAAGGACTGTTTTCGCACTTGAGTCGAATTCATATGTTATATATAATTTTTTCCCAAGCACTTGAATCCATATGAGTTTCATTTCTACACTAGCTTGGCTTATTGGATTTTCTGCTTGTGCCATGTATGTGGTTTCTTTGAGTTTTCGACGAGTTGTGTTCTCGTCCTTTGCCATTATCTGTATGTTATCCCATTGGATGCGGTGGTCTTCGTTCCAGACATGTTCTGCGATTCTTAATCTTTTTGTTTCGCTCTTGCGGACGTTGTTCTTATGTTCCTGCGTTCTCACTTTGGGTGGTCTACTGCTCTCTCTTATGTATGCTTTGCCGCATTCGCATTGTAGGTTATATACACAATTCTTGGAATTCTGATCTTAATTGTATGGTTTGGTTTTGGTTAGTATTCTCCTGAGCGTTCTGGTCGATTTGAAGGCAGAGCGTATCTTGTATTTGCTGCCTATCCTATTTGTCAGAGGTATGTTATGTATATGGTATTATCGCTGTATATTTAGGTTCACGTTTTTGTGGTGATTGGAGTTGTAGTGTAGGTACCTCCCCGTGTGGATCGATTTCCTGTATACACTTGTCGTGAAAGTGTGGTCATTCCTGTGTACAAGTACATCCAGGAATGGCAGTTTTTTGCGACTCCAATTCCATTGTAAATTTTATGGAAGGTGCGCGGCTATTTAGATGATCTAGGAATTCATCTAGCTTATGCTCGTCGTGTTGCCAAACTACGAAAGTATCGTTCACGTATCGAAGCCACATCCTTGGTTTCTCTGTGAAATCGGATATCGCTTGGTCTTCCAAGTCTTCCATATATATATATATATATATATATATATATATATATATATAGCTCACTATGGGTGATAGTGGGGAACCCATAGTCATCCCAAACTTTCGTTGGTAGAATTTGTCTTCTACCAGGAAATATGTAGTTTAATGTATATTGTCAGAAATTGCATTATTCTGTTTACCGAGAGTTGCGTGCTTTCGTCTAACGCTTCATCCTTTTCCAGCTTGTAGAAATGTTTGGAACGCTTTTGATTGTAACGTTTTTTTGAGTATTCAAAAGAATTCGAGATATGTGCAGATAATAATCGCATGTAGAATCTCTATTCTAAAAACAAAAATAAAGGTTTGTGGTTTATACAATCAACTGACGTTATTGGTATCGATATTTAGTGGAACCCTTTTTACTGGTTTGGTTGAGAATAGAATAGTTGTGTACAAATAATAGTTATTTCCGTATTGTAAGCTTTAATAGTTTTCGTTAGTGAAAGAAATTTAGGATAGTTTTGCGTAACTAAATGTTTGCGTTATTTTAAATTTTGGTGAATTTTTTTAACGGATTTGAGATTGCATCATGGAAAGTTATATAAGTATAAAATTTATTACATTGCATGGTACATCTTTTGCAAAGTTAATTATAGCCGTTAATCTGTCGCCCTTTCTTTTCGATATGATTTCTTGGTTTTAAACAAAGGGTTTGGATACGGTATTTTAAGGTTCATTAGAGTAGAGTGTCGTTATCATAAACATCTCATATTACACGAGGTACCTTTTGAGAGCGCAGTTTCGATGCATGATGTACATTTTTTCAACGGTCTTCCGGTCAATTCGTTTTTTGGCACAATTTAAAATTTTAAGTAGTGAGTTGTCATGATAGGCTAAATTAAAATGTAGGGGATAGAAGTGAAGATGGCGAATTCTGAAGGATGTGTAACTTAGTCTTGCTAGCGATGTAGTTCAGGGCTCACCTATGTTTTCGGTGCTCCGCCGTACTCACGAAGATGTGTTAGATTGGAGGTGGTGAATTATTTTACGCCCTTACCCGGAGGTTACGTGAAGCTACCGTGGAATTTTTTTCCGTTAACCTTAATTGGAGGATTATTTTATGACTTCTCGCTTCCCGGATTATTTTATCGTATCGTTGACATATAGCGACAGTTTCTCATCCATGGAATTTTAGATTCGGTGTCGGATAGGTACCGGTCATGGGTTCCTTTGTTTCATCGCATCTTGTATCCAGATAAATAGTAAAATAGTTCAGGTTTAGTTTTGTTGACTTCGTGTGTGCAGCTGACCACATAACAAATATTTAGTAAATGAAAAATTTTTCGTTCTTTTGATATTGTAAATTAATAAGTGTTATTCAGAACTTGTATATAGTGGAGTAAAGTAATCAATGTCTATGTTTAAGTAATAGTGTAACATACAACTAATCGTAAGATCAATCAAAACGTATTGGAAAGTGAAGCATTTATGAGTTAAGTCATATTGGAAGAATCCAGTGATTTTTTGAACCTCGATCATATTGCCGCCGCCGCCGAGGTCATTCTCTAGACTTCCTAGGTGTCTGTATAACAAAGGGTCCGTTTCGAATATAAGGTAAACCTTTGTGCATTTTTATTTGTTGTGGTTAACAACATTTTAATAAATTCTTGTGTGTATTGTATTTTTTTTGTTGTACATGCGAACGTTTGATTAGGATGCCTTTTGCAATTCACGTTTGATTTTTTTGTATCGTTTAAATTTTAATGTAAGCGTATTCATTCGTATTATGATTCAAAATTTATGTGAGCGTTCTTTATTTTGTCACGTGTCTAACCATCATATGGCATAAAAAAAGGAAATGCGCTCGACTAAGCTCAGCCGTACGGTAGGAAGACCGCAGAACACTTGGATGCGTGGTTGTTTTGGAGGTATAGCTTAATGTGATGGTAATATGGTTAGATAGAAATCGGATATAAGTTAGCGCCACAGGCTTTAATAAGGAAATACTTAACCAGTGCTGAAAGGAGAGTAAACCCTGTAAAGTCTGAAACAGGATTTACCCAAAAAAAAGAAATAGAAATGAGTTAAAGATTCCCCCGATAAAGTAATTTTATTGTCGATATTCTGACAAAAGAATAATAAAAAATTTAAAAAAAATTAACATTCAACACCAAAGCCCACGATGGCAAGCAGTGAGTCACAGCTTGTACCCACTGAAATTACAAATTAAAAAAAAAATTAAATTAAAATTATTATATGCCCCTTCCGGCCGCTGTAAGATCTTACTGGTCGTAGCCTGAATGGGTCAATTTAACACATAATTCCATTGGGATGTTTAGTAAAACCAGAAAAAAAAGATTTAATTAATTAGCTTGCTTGCCTTACGCTTCACACCGTATACAGCAAAACCCCATTTGTTTTTCAGTAAAACACTAATGATTTTATATTACATAGCAGTAATTGGAAAGCTTGTTCAGTCCACAGTAAATAACTACCGTAACAATTAAAGTAATCAAGAAATTTAGAGGAAATAAAACTGTGACCCGAACAACCTTGTTCACAGGAAAAGTAATGTACATAATACATAAAGATTACGAGACAAAATTACAAATTCAAATGAAATTAAATGTTTAAATTTTGCAATAGTTCACTGTAATACAAATAATCGTTACACCCGGTATATTTCAATCAAAACAGGAGTTAAATCGTTGGGTGAATATAGCCGCAGAAGCTAGAATTAATTAGGTTGAAATGGAAGCTACAACTTGTTTGGGTGCGGTCTATCAAGTCACTTTTAATGATTCAATTAAAGTTTTACTTGTGATTGAGTGCAAAAATATTCAAAACTGAATTAGTGAATATATATACCGTTTTAGATAAAAGAATTTTGTGAAAGTGAACTGCTGGAAGCACCTTAAGTATAATTAAGAGGTAACAATTGTCAATTATTTGATTACAAAATTAATATCAGTACATTTATTTTCGTTGTAGAAATTCACTTAGAACCTCCTAGGTGTATTTGAAATTTTGAAACACAATCGTGTTTCGTGATAAAGAAAGATCTGACCTTTACTGATGAAACTACTTATGTAATCTTGCAACGTTCGGGTACCATTACAATGATCTAGCAGCCTTCACGTATATGGTTATGGATGTCAGCAATGCTCTTACGCCTTCCAGCGATAATTATGTACTTTGGATGTAACGTAACAGTAAAATGTGGGCCGAAAATTTAAGAAGGAATGCCGTTAGAAACGTAGGTAGTACGGATATTCTAAAAGAAGGTAAATATAAGTACGTTGTTTAATTAATTATGACCGTTTATACTTCTTACAGGTGACAAACGAGCCGGTAGTGAGCATTCAACGTAATTTCGATTGAGGTGTCTTTATATGTAAAGAGTTACTAGTGAATGCTTTTATATTCGAAAACCTGAAAACGATTTTCATTACAATGAGGTTATCGAAACATGCACCACTTACCGAAGATGTGGACGAATTAATAATTTCAATTATATCCGCCTTTAAAAAGCGTTAGTAATGCTTTTACTTAACCAAGTATTACTTTAAGTGAGAATTTTCCAAAAAAATGATGCTTCAGCATCCAGAACCAGAAACGAAAAATCTTCTAGAAAATCAACATCCACCGTCAAGGGTGTTCTTAAAAAGAAAGAAAGAAAAATTGGCCAACACCTTAAAATCAATTTTATAAACATGAGAAAATTTGTATTTAATCATTGTTGCCAAAAGTCAAAATGTGTAATAGAAAATATGTATTTTGTGAATATCTTTTTATTCCTATTTGACCCTAATAGATCCCATTTTTAACTGCTTTATATTAAATGATCCGAGATCTCAGAGTTGTCGCTGAAGGTACTAAATTTTACTTATTTTTAACTAAGTAAGATGTGTACAAAAGTTACATACGTTAATTTAAATGCAATTAGAGATGCGTAAAAATTTGCGAAATAGTGAATTGGAAGCATTCAAGCTAAGAATAAATTGCTGTTCGTAAGCAAATTTCACAAAATGACAAACGTTATCAAAAAGAAACGTTTTCCAATTAAACACGTAACAATTCATTATACTGTCGAATTTGTATCGAAATTATGTGGCCATGTGTTACAAAGAGAACGCAACTTATTTGTTATAATCTGTTGTTATTTTGGTGATTCAAATTTACAATAATTTTAGTAAGGCCCATACTGACACTAGCTAGTTTCACAGCGTTTTGGGGGATTTTATTTGAATGTGTTGATTTATGTAGCAATTGTGTTGACATTTCGATGATGGTGTCTTATTATTCAATATATATATATATATATATATATATATATATATATATATGTCTAGGTTAATGTACTTATTGTGTTTTTTGAAAAAGTGTAAAACCCATCTGTTATACTTACGCGAATACGAAGTGCTTGTTTTTTTTTGAGAAATGGATCATGAATTAACGTCAACATTTTTGCATCTAATTGAAGTAAGGTAATTACGTTCGAAAGTTTATCATTGATTGTTAAATTTTAACCTAACCTTTAAAGGTTTAGTGCAATATCTGCTTGAATTTGACCATACTTTAGGGCAAATTGATTTAATTACGACTGGTTTTAAATGAGTTAAAGTGATTTATTTTATTGAAGTGAAAATTGATTGAAAATAACATTTATTAGCTGAAGTAACGTAACATAAATTATGAAGTAAGTCGGTCGTTGACCGCTCAGCTGTTTGATTCGAGGGTGTTGTGAGCAGTCGCACCTTTTGTTGAAGTAATTTTTATGGGCATCAAATTTTTATAGGAACCAACATATCGATTATTGATTGTCCTGATTTGCCGAAAAGGTAAGTGATCTTGATTATTTGTTATGGCGTTGCAGTAATTTTTGGAGTGAGGTATTACAATCCCGATATTGATGTTTCGTAAATTTTAGGACTTTATAAATTTTCCTTCATGCTTAATTTTGTTGTAGTGACGTATTTTTGTGTTTTAAATTGAACAATTAATTATCGTATTTTCATTTATTTTTGGTTATTTGAGATAATTTTTGCGTTGAGGTTTGTCGAGATTTTAGGGAGCTTTGGGTTTTATTATCATCGTATTGTGCGGTTTATACAGGATCCGCCAGAGAAGCGGGAAATTTTGAAGTACCTAATATTTTCAGAAAATGTTTATTTTCAAAAGTTTTTTTACAGGTTTGAGTAGGGGAAAGTATGCAACTTTATGTCTTAAAAATGATTCCGCTCAAATGGGAACCATGTCTTTGTAACCTTAGATTGAAAATTTTCGGTTATTCGACGAAGCAGGACAGGTTGAATTCGCTCAATTTCTTGTTTGATGTTCGATTCTAATTCCGGTAAGGTTTATAGTCTATTACTCTATACCACGCTCTTCAGAAATCAGCAAAAAAATTCGCATGCCGAAAGATCAAGAGATTTTGCGGCAAATTTTTTGCGAACGACTTAATTATTGTTTGACAGTTACTGACATTTAAACAGAAACATGCAGAGGTGGTCTGCCGTTCAGTGTGAGTTTTGGGTAAAATCGTTTTATAAAAATGGTGGGTTTGTGACTTCGGTATAACGATTGTTTCGTAATAATTTCAATATTCCACGACATGGAAGTATGCCGTCGCTCATGCATTTATACAGTGGGTAATAAAGTTTGAAGAAACTGGCACCACATTAAACTTGAAGCATAAAGCGGAAATAAGGTCTGTAAGAAGGGAGGAAAACATTGACAAAGTGCGAGTAGCATTAACACGTAGTTCACTGCGTTCTGCAGTAAAACATGCGTCTGAGCTAAACATTAGCAACACATCGTTACGACGAATTTCACATAAAGACTTCTCTTTCCATACTTACAAAATTCAAGTCATCCAAGGGTTGAAAGATGGTGATATTCTTGCTTGCAGGATTTTCAGCGAAGAAATATTGTGACGTGTACATGTGAACCTTATTCACCACATGTTTATGTCAGATGAAGCAGATTTCCATTTAAACGGATATATAAACAAGCAGAAAAGTCGCTATTGGAGTGACGAAAACTCAGGAGGCCATTACATAGTCTGAAACTGCAATTTCATCATCTGTTATTATTGGGTCATATTTTATCCAAGAGGATTGAGGAAACACAACTGTTACGGCAAACCGCTACACACACATGATCAGAACATTTGTGACGGATGAGTTACCTAGGTTTCCGGACATCAATTATTTTCTGCAGGACGGGGCTAGCAGTCATACTGCTCGCGTGTCTATGATTGCTTTAAGAAAACTTTTCCCGTGCCGACTCATTCCCAAACATGGTGACATTTCGTGGCCCGCAAGATCCCCTGATCTTTCAGCATGTGAGTTTTCCCTTTGGGGATTTCTGAAGAGCAGGGTATACAGTAATAGACCACAAACCTTAACGGAATTAGCAATAAAAATTACACAAGAAATTGAGCGAATTTAACCTGTCCTGCTCCGCCGAGTAAAGTTTTCAAACTAGATTAGAAGAGTGTTTACACAAAAAATGGCTCTCACTTGAGCGGATAAAATGGCATACTTGCACAACACATGTGCGAGAATTTAGAAGGTGTTAATTAAATGCTATTCATCCCTTCGTTTTAAACAGTCAGTGCAGATGATTTATGCAAATATTACTTAGCATTTATGTTTACGGTTGCGAATCCTAAGCGGCACCTTTACGACAATTTAAAGACGTGCAATAAACCTATAAAACGGGAATGAAGATAAATAATATTATAGCGAATAATAGTCTATTATATATATATATATATATATATATATATATATATATATATATATATAATAGAGGACCAAAGTGCAGTATTTAATCCCCGAGTGGGGTTTGTTGCCTCGAGGGCGAAGCCCGAGGGCAACAACCACTCAAGGGAATTAGGCACTTTGGTACCGAAGTATATACGCTATTTTTTGCACTTCCAAAGTATTTTTTTTATGTACAATAATTCCAAATTTGTTCGTGTCAATGTGACAAATTTGTATAAAATTATCTAGAAATCTTGCTATTTGAAAAAAAAAACAGTCGGTTAGCATAAGAATTAGTAGACAGCGGTAGCCATATTTGAAAAAAAATTTACAAAAGGGCTATAAATATGTATGTCGAATTTGATCTAGAAAAAGCCGCTGAAGAGGCTTTAGAAGACTTACTGCTTTCCAAATCTTGTAAAATTTACGATAAAGAGTATGATATATTTTTAAAGTGGTGCTGTGAAAAGAAAATTACAAATTTTAACGAAGATGCTTTGCTGGTATTTTTTAATGAAAAGATAAACAAATTTGCTGCTTCTACATTGTGGGCCCAGTATTCAATGTTAAAAACTATGCTTAACGTTAAACATAATGTTGATATAAGTAAATTCCACAATATGACGACGCTTCTGAAACTAACTAACTAACTATAGAACAGATTGATACGTTTCTAAAGGAAGATTCAGATGACACATTTTTAATGACAAAAGTGAGTATGTCCAAAAATCATTGTACCTACTTTTAAAAATGATTTTTTTGTAGGTAGCACTCATATTTCGTGTGGCAGGGGCTTGTAGAGGACTTGAATTAGTCGAATTGTCAATTAATGATGTGACTGATTTGGGCTGAGAAAAGCCGAAACTCCCCATTCAAAATTTTTTGTTCGTTACGTTAACAAGCAGTGTACAGTGTAACCTGTAGGAAAGAATATATTTGGAAAATTGCCCCAGAAAGTTGCCACATTCTTAAACCTACCAGATGCGTTGTAATATACAGGACATTATTGGCTGCGAACCTCTGCATCTCTACTAGCTGATTTAGGTGCGACTGTGTAATAAGGGTGTATACATTTAATAATAAATGAATGTAATAAAAAGTAAAAATGTTCTCCTAAACACAAATAGTCAAACTGCCTGGAGATACTAACCATTCACCACAAATAGTGCCTTAGACTCAAGTCGGTAGTTTAAGTAGGGGAGGTTCAATATTTTGATTTGCTTAATTACCACTAAATCTGCTCGCTTACTTCCACCTAACATAAATAATAAAAATACAATGTAATACTAATAAAATGATCTCGGACGCCAAGTTATTTTTTTGTTCTACCCGGAACAGCTAAACCGAGTTTAATAATAAAAATTTTATCAAAATGTAAAAAAAATAAAAATATACAATTATGTTTATTGACAGAACGTGGTATGATTAAATAAAATATATCTTAAAACTATCCTTTAATTAAAAAAATCATTACATAAATACCTTTGTAAAATTTTTGTACACAAATTTTTTTTTAATAACCTCTGGTAACTAAATATTTACGAAACGGTCAACCAAGGTGATGTCATCTTTGCATCATTATTGCGCAATATCTTGAAATAATCTTTACGTAGTAAACCAACCAATGAAAGGAATTCATCTCATAAATTTTGAATCCAATATTTATTGCATTATTTTGAAGTTTTGAATGCAAAAATTGCAATCATAAAATGAAAACGTACGCAACAGTAAAATTAAATGCGTATTTAAAATGTAATCAAAGTAAAAATAAAAGTAACAGTAAAAACTGAACTAAATAAAAGTGCCTAAAAAGAGCAAATGTTTTAATTTTTAGTATAACAAGTTAAAAGATATCTTACCATCAAATTAATGGCACTTTCACATAAATTTAGGGAAAACCCAAAAAAAACTTTCTGCTTCTCTTAACGTTCATCAGGAAGTGAAAAAAATGGAGGGTTAGGAAGTTAGATCATGTAGTTGTGCGCAAAACGATTTGAGCAGGATTACGTCAATGATGACGTAATGCGCGAATAAAATGATCAGAAAAATAATTTATGGGAATATAAACCTTTAAAAAGATATGCAAATTAAGTTGCCTACCTCATACCTATATTTCAATAATTAAAAACTTTTTTCTTAAATTTACAACTACATGAATGAAAGACCTTAAATTAAGGTATATTTTAATACAACACAAAAAGGGTTGTTACAACTGTTGACGTTTTAAAAAGACATGAGGGATGGAAGTCTGCAACTGTTGCAGGAGGGTATGTGGAAAACTCCCTGAATAATAAGAACCTTATCGCTAAAAAAATTTTTGGAGGTGGAGGTAATCAAAAAACACAAGCTACCTCACTCCCAGGACCCTCGGGCCAATCTGAACGCCCCACAGGGACTGATTCATTTGGAAATGTGTTCAACCTTACATCCAGCAGTATCGTTTCGGAAATCAATCGTCCGATATTTATTAATTGTAATAATATAAATGTTAATGTTTCGTAAAAAAAATTTATAAAAAAAATTTAAAGTTTGACATCTGTCAATGAACTCTCTAGGGGGTTCAGTCCATATTTAATCCCTAGGGAATAAATGACCCACTTTAGTCCCTGTAGACAGAGACTAAAGTATCTATTTTAGTCCCGGAAGTGCAAAAAAGTTGTTAGTTTATTTATACATTACAAACAAAAAATATATTATTTCTACAAATATAAACATACGTTGATACTCTGTACATTTTTGCCCTTGATCTTATGTACTTACGATAACAATAATGTTTCAATGACTTATTACTGTATAATTTTATTAACAGTACTAATGAAGTTACAGATTAACATCAAATTTATATGTTATCATCCATATGGCTAAAATGTTTCGGTACATTAATATAGTTTAAATCTAAAAGTGTAATCCAATCCAAGCATCACCCCGATATACTATGTATCGCCACAAGATTACTGTGATATCCATATCATTTAAGCCCAAAACATTTTCGTTAAGTGCAAGCATGAAATTTCATTTTGGACTTACACACTAACACCAAATTACCTTATATCAATTATCTTAAAGCATGCTCGTTTTAAGGTTTTCGTGGTTTCCATAACGTTTTAGCCAAAACATTGTATGAAAAATACTAACAACCAATTTGATTTCAGAGTAGCAAAGTAGGACCAAATAAGTACAAAATTATAATGTATCAATCACCATCCCGATACTATGTTTCGTGGTAAGATTTTCATGATTTTCATAACGCTTTAGCCCGAAAATGTTATGAAAATTACGAGCAAGAAATTTCATTTTAGGGTAACAAAGAAGCACCAAACTTGCACCAAATTATGGTATATCAATTATACTGATACCATGCTTTGTTATAAGGTTTTCGTGATTTCCATAATAGTAGTACTGAGGCCTTAGCACATATGGCAACACTGCTTGGATTTTGACGTCACAAGACAGCCCACATGGGGGACCGGATTTTCCACCCTTATTTCTACTCGCTTACGTGTAGGACGTATTTTTTCATCCCTATTTTTACACACCCACGTGTGAGACCATATTTTCAACCCTTTCTTTTTATCCCTAATTATTTTTTACATACACCCACGTGTGGGACCGTATTTTCAACCTTTCTTTTTATCCTTAATCATTTTTACTCGTTTACGTATAGGACGTGTATGTGATTAAATGTGTTTCCTACATCTCTTTTTATTAAGTAGATATAAATTAGTATTAAGTTTGCAGTTTGAAATTCTGTACTCAAGTTGTAAAAATGTAACCTTTCAGGATTTAAGCTTAAAATTACAAATACTTATCCTAATTAATTTTCAAACCGCATTTATAAATCCAAAAGGTAAGTATTTGTAGTTCTGTATAAGTTAATCTATTTAACATCAAAGTACATATGAACTAGGGCTTAGATAATGTGTACATTTCATACTGAACTGCATTGCTAGTTTTGCCATTAATTTCTCATTGGAGTCCAATCGTTTGAAATCTATACCATAATTTGGTGCTATTTTGTTACCACAAAAAAATTGGTGCGCCGATCATTAAAAGAAAGTTAAATGCTTTATTTATGAGCCATAATTTGGTGCCAATTTACTGCTACTGAAATTTGTTGTACGTATTTTTTATAGTATTATTGGGTTTAAACTTCATGAAAATCAAAAGAACCCTATAACGAAGCATGTCAACAGGATGATTGATATATTATAATTCGGTGCTCTTTTGTTACCCTAAAATACAATTTTTTGCTCATATTTTACATAAAAATTTTGGTCTAAAACATTATGAGTAGTACTGAGGCACCTTAGCACATATGGCAACACTGCTTGGATTTTGACGTCACAAGACAGCCCACGTGGGGGACCGGATTTTCCACCCTTATTTTTACTCGCTTACGTATAGGACGTGTATTTTCACCCCTATTTTTACACATCCACGTGTAGGACGTGTATTTTCATCCTATTTTATGACAGCTCACGTATAGGATGCGTATTATCTATCCTATGGGTCAACCCTAATTAGAGCCTTTCTGTACTTGCGCACGTGAGAGGGAGATGTAGGCCTTGGGGGTTGGAGCTGATCTAGGGATAAGTCTTAGAGTCTGGTCTTGGGATTGGTCCAGGCGTTGCACTTGGAGTTGGTCTTAGGGTTATTTTAATGGCATTAGGGTCCTTTTGGTTAGGTATGGAGCCTGGCTTTGGTTGTAATCCCTGGAGGTTAGGCAATTGTGCATGCATGCTCTTTAAATGGTATCTTGTAAGATACGCTCTCTCTCTCTCTCTCTCTCCCCCCCTCTCTCTCTCCCTCTCTCTCTCGTCTCACTTCAGCTCCTCGTTTCTCGCACTTCCCTCGTTTCTCTCGCTTATCTAACTTCACACAATCACAAGCACGGACACAAGCTCAAACCTGCAAACAAAAACACTCAAATATACAAATACGCAAACACCAAAACACACATGCACACAAACAAAATACGCAAATACGAAAATCTGCAAACACACGAAACGAAAAAACGAAAATCTGCAAACACACGAAACGAAAAACGAAAACATGCAAACACACCAAACGAAAAAAACCAAAACATGCAAACACACACACGCAAAACGAAAACACACAAGCGAAAACACGTAAACACGCAAACACACAAAATGGAAACACGAAAAATGGCAGACACGAAAAAACGAAAACCAAAATTTAGCTAACACGAAAATGGCAAACACGAAAAACGAAAACCAAGATTTCGCTAACACGAAAATAGCAAACAGGAAAACCAAAAACCAAAATTTTACAAATACGAAAAAACGAAAACCAAAATTTAACTAACATGAGAAATCGCTATCACGAAAAACGAAAACCAAAATTTTACAAACACGAAAAACGAAAAACACGAAAACACGCAAACACGATTCAAGGCCAGGAGCTGGAACTTACCCTCAAGGAGTTGGGGTTTATAAATAAAATAATTCTATCTGTTTATATGTTTTATTTATTCTTTACATCCAAATGGAAGAGTATCAAAATTCTCAATTCTCCGTCGCTTAGAATAACTTATTCTATACTGTTTAGATTCTGGCCTACTTAATACATTGTAACAACTATCTCTAATTATTTTCCTATCATTATATACAAAAATAGTCTTTACTATTACTAAGTACCATATCTTTCATGGCTTCAAAGTTTATAACGCGTGAGTTTTTATAGTTTAAGGTAATGCCCTTCACTTTACACACGGATTTAATTGTCTGTTCACTGGTTGAAAACACATTATATGAGTAACTATAATTTTTCGGTCCGGCACTAACGGCGCTTATATAACTGCTTGCACTGTACGTCTCCAGCTCATCGGTCATCTGACCAAGGAAATCACCGCAAGCAGTTATATAAGCAATTTGTATGCCGGACCGTAATAAGTTTTCAACCATGATAAATATGTATTAGTAATATATAAATTATTTTTTATATATATATGGTATAATTAGTAGATATTGTTATAATTATTAGTGCCAGAATCTAAACAGTATGAATAAGTTATTCTGACGATTGAATTTTGTTTCCATTTGATTGATAAATAACATATAGTAGATTATTTTATTTTAAACCCAATCCTTGGGGTTTGCGTCTGCCTATTGTTTTGCGTGTTTCGTTGTTTTCGCGTTTGTAATTGTTCGTTTTCGAGATACGATTTCGTGTTAAATGGTTGTTTTCATTTGTAAATGTTTCTTTTCGTGTTTGCTATTTTCGTGTTGGCGAAATCTTGTTTCGTTTTTCCATTCGTTTACCATTCGTGTTAACCATTTTTCGTGTTTGCAATTTCGTGTTAGCTAAATTTTGGTTTTCGTTTTTCGTGTTTACCATTTTCGTGTCTGCCATTTTTCGTGTTTCCATTTTGTGTGTTTGCGTGTTTACGTGTTTTCGCTTGTGCGTTTTAGTTTTGCGTGTCTATGTGTTTGTATGTTTTGGTTTTTTTCGTTTGGTGTGTTTGCATGTTTTCGTTTTTTCGTTTCGTGTGTTTGCAGATTTTCGTATTTGCGTATTTTGTTTGCGTGCATGTGTGTTTTGGTGTTTGCGTATTTGTATATTTGAGTGTTTTTGCGTTTGCAGGTTTGAGCTTGTGTCCGTGCTTGTGATTGTGTGAAGTTAGATAAGCGAGAGAAACGAGGGTAGTGCGAGAAACGAGGTGCTAAAGTGAGACGAGAGGGAGAGAGAACCCTAATGCCATCAAAATAACCCTAAGACCAACTCCAAGTCCAATGCCTGGACCAATCCCAAGACCAGACTGTAAGACTTATCCCTTGATCAGCTCCAACCCTCAAAGCTTACATCTCCCCCTCACGTGCGCAAGTACAGAAAGGCTCTAATTAGGGTTGACCCATAGGATAGATAATACGCATCCTATACGTGAGCTATCATAAAATAGGATGAAAAAACACGTCCTACACGTGGATGTGTAAAAATAGGGGTGAAAGTACACGTCCTATACGTAAGCGAGTAAAAATAAGGGTTGAAAATGCGGTCTCCCACGTGGGCGGTCTTGTGACGTCAAAATCCAAGCAGTGTTGCCATATGTTTAGGCGACAACTTTAACCGGCGTCATAAGTTTTATTAAAAGATGAAAATACACGTCCTACACGTAAACGAGTAAAAATGATTAAGGATAAAAAGAAAGGTTGAAAATACGGTCCCACACGTGGGTGTATGTAAAAAATAATTAGGGATAAAAAGAAAGGGTTGAAAATACGGTCTCACACGTGGGTGTGTAAAAATAGGGATGAAAAAATACGTCCTACACGTAAGCTAGTAAAAATAAGGGTGGAAAATCCGGTCCCTCACGTGGGCTGTCTTGTGACGTCAAAATCCAAGCAGTGTTGCCATATGTGCTAAGGTGCCTCAGTACTACTCATAATGTTTTAGACCAAAATTTTTATGTAAAATATGAGCAAAAAATTGTATTTTAGGCTAACAAAAGACACCGAATTATAATATATCAATCATCCTGTTAACATGCTTCGTTATAGGGTTCTTTTGATTTTCATGAAGTTTAAACCCAATAATACTATAAAAAATACGTACAACAAATTTCAGTAGCAGTAAATTGGCACCAAATTATGGCTCATAAATAAGCATTTAACTTTCTTTTAATGATCGGCGCACCAATTTTTTTGTGGTAACAAAATAGCACCAAATTATGGTATAGATTTCAAACGATTGGACTCCAATGAGAAATTAATAGCAAAACTAGCAATGCAGTTCAGTATGAAATGTACACATTATCTAAGCCCTAGTTCATATGTATTTTGATGTTAAATAGATTAACTTATACAGAACTACAAATACTTACCTTTTGGATTTATAAATGCGGTTTGAAAAGTAATTAGGATAAGTATTTGTGATTTTAAGTTTAAATCCTGAAAGGTTACATTTTTACAACTTGAGTACAGAATTTCAAACTGCAAACTTAATACTAATTTATATCTACTTAATAAAAAGGAGATGTAGGAAACACATTTAATCAAAGTCACGAGTATTTTTCGCATTCTTTAATAACACAATTATTAAGAAAAAGTTTAGATCCTTAATCCCATACAAAAATATTAAGTTACTTGATTGAGTTAATTTTTTATATTTCAGGGTATTAAAAATGTATAGTCAATAATTTTGAGTTTTGCGCCTTTTGAATTCCAGTGATTGTAGACTCTCCAAGAAATCTGAATTGCGTAAACCTGAACGTGTGTTAACCGATGAACATTGATCACATAATGAGGTCAACGTGGACTTATCAAATGTACTTAAATTAGTTACTCAGTACGAGAGCACTTACGAAAAAACAAAGATAAAGCCAAGACATTTATTGTTGACAGATGTCGTTTTGCAACAATTACACCCCATTTAATATACGTTTTTGTTAACGTTTGTGATATTTTTGGGAATCATTTTTGCTTAATTGAAGTTATGTATTGATTGATTAGTAATCGAACTCTTCACTGATATATCGATAGTCGATTACCAATAAGTAATATTATCTACTATATTAAGTTAATGTAAATTCATTAAATATTTAAGGTTCAAGGAAAAGTGATGCCACAATATTTTATTATTTTTATAATTTAGACATTCCTTTATCCAGCAAAAATACAAAAATTAGATTGCATAAAAGAGTAGATCCAATATTAAGAAGGTTTATATTTTCCACGAAGGTATTGTAAAGAGCAAAATTTGGTTAAGAATTCCAATGAAATTTTAATAAACAAGCTTTGAAATAGATTTTCAAAATTTAATATTAATTCATTGTTCAACATTTTTTTAGGATAACTTGTATGTAACTCATGTATAAAACACATGTTATTTCAGTTAACAAAGTCTAAGTATTTACTGGCGTTTTTGCCTCGATCAAACTGACATCCCAAAACGAGATAGTATTTCGGTGATTTTTGAAGACTGTATAAAAAAATCCGAAAGATAGTTTGCTAATTTATTTAGAATCTTTAAGTAGTTTTTAGCATAATATATGCCTTTGGTCAACTCAGATAACTCGTGCAATTTTTGATGACTCAACGACGCTGTCAAAAACTGATTTTTCGCTAGTGCCATCTTAAGCATATTCTACAATGTGTCCCAAATTCGCTTCTCTATAAAGCGATCTCGGCTTCTGTTATACTTACGGCAAAGGTTAAATAGAGAAAGTTTTAGAGGAAGCTTAGAGCATTCGATATCTGGTTTCAGATTTACGATCGGTCAATTGGTTTTGAAAATATCGGCGAAAAACCGAAAATGGCGGATTTCGTTTTTCGCCAGTAAATCCGAAATGGTTAATTTGACACCTGTCACAATGTGAGATTATTCGGACACTTTTTTAAGATTAATAAGATGGCGTGTATGACATGTCACAATCGTCTTTTGTTATCCCACAATCTGCCTCAACTTTCATTTTTCTTATATAAGAGCGCCATATTTCCAGTTTAGTGATGTCTCACAAGTGCATAAAAGATTAGAGTTTCATCGAAAATCATACTTTCTAAAGTTAGGTCTTATTTATTATTATTAGTAGGACATGATTTATTTGTCAGTAAAATTGGGTTTCATTTTTTCCATATAAGGTGGCTCTGACTTTGACGTTAAATAATTCAAAGTAGTGTTTTCATAAGTAGTACGCTTTTCTGTCATTAAAATCATAAACGTGACACAAATTGTAAAAGCCTGTTGAAAATGGCCGGTATTCCCTATTCAAATGAAGAAAAGTTTGACATGTTAGAACTTCACTTGCAGTCAAACAGAAACGCCGACATCACCTCAGCAAGGTATTTGGAGATGTACCCCGAACGACGGCAGCCTCATAAAACCCATTTCAGAACAATTGTAATTAATTTAATTAACTATGGGGCCTTCGAACAACCTAAAAGCGGATACAATATTGAGAATGAAAATCGTGACAGAAACATTTTACAAGCTGTCAACGAAAACCCCAGTGCATCGGTAAGAACGGTAGAACGGGAAATTCGTGTGCCAAAGTCAACGGTACAAAGAGTGTTAAAAAAGAATAACTACTATCCAGACAAACCCACAATAGTTCAAGGACTTAAGGAAACTGATTTTCCAAGACGAATGCGCTTCCGCGATTGGTATACTAGAATGTGTAATGAAAATCCCGATTTTGTTAATCATGTCTTGTGGTCTGATGAGAGTAGGTTTACGAATTGTGGAGTTTTTAATAAGCACAACATTCATCATTGGGCTGTAGAAAACCCTCACAAAGTGGCAGAGCCACGTCTACAGACCAGATTTGGAAGTAACGTTTGGTGTGGGATTATTGGTAATTTAATCTAACTTACTTATTTTAATTGGGCACCTATGTATTATAAATTATTAATCATTGCAGGAAATCAACCTATAAGTCCATTTTTGTTTGACTATAACTTAAACGGACAGAGGTACCTAGATTCTGCGAAACCAGGTTGTGCCGGCTTTACGAGCTACTCTCACCGAAGATGAGTTCAGAAGAACCTGGTTTCAACAGGATGGATGTCCGGCACACAACATCATTCAAGTCAGGAACTTCTTAAGGGAGCAGTTTGATAAAAGAATTATTGCATTAAATGCTCCAATATCTTCGCCTCCTAGATTCCCTGACCTTTCGCCCTTGGATTTCTACCTCTGGGGTCACACAAAGAATGAGGTCTACGAGTTTGATCCTCCTGCGACCATAGAAATCCTGAGACAGAGAGTTTTGGATACATTTAGAAATAGTGTTAATGGAAATACACTTGCTAGGGTTGTACGAAAAACAGTCACCAATTGTCAAAAATGTCTCGATGTAAATGGACGTCATTTTGCAAATCTGTAAATTAATTGTAATTGTAATTTTATTGTAGATAGTTCAAAGGTTCAAGTATTAATTAAATTAATGAGGATTTTTCTGGCTTTATTTTTAACACACTCATAGCTGGGAATTTGTCCCAAAACATCTGTCTTGTTGAGAGGTCGTTATTTAATTTCATGTTTTATTGAAAATTCAAAGAATGTTATACATTATTTATTAATGTTATTTTGCGACAAATAAATCATGGCCTACTAATAATAAATAAGACCTAACTTTAGAAAGTGTGATATTTCGATTTTATGCAGTTGTGAGACATCACTAAACCGGAAATATTGCGCTCTTTCAAAAATCGAAAAATCAAATATGGCGGCAATAAGAAAAATGAAAGTTGAGACAGATTGTGGGATAACAAAAGACGATTGTGACATGTCATACACGCCATCTTAGTCGTCTTAAAAAAGTGTCCGAATAATCTCACATTGTTAAATTAACCATTTCGGATTTACTGGCGAAAAACGAAATCCGCCATTTTCGGTTTTTCGCCGATATTTTCAAAACCAATTGACCGATCGTAAATCTGAAACCGGATATCGAATGCTCTAAGCTTCCTCTAAAACTTTCCACATTTAACCTTTGCCGTAAGTATAACAGAAGCCGAGATCCCTTTATAGAGAAGCGAATTTGGGACACATTGTATATATATATATATATATATATATATATATATATATATATATATATATACAGTTGGGGCACTATGGTTTTACAAGTTTAATGGGCATATCTACTTTAAGTAGTACTTGACCTTCGTACATAACAATTGCAGTTCAGTCAAACTTTAATGCAATGCATCGATGACATAAGTAGAATGCTCTGATCAATTTTGATCTTATTATATTATGCTTTAGAATATACAACAAAAAAACTTTGGTCTGATATTTCAAAGTAACTAAAATCTAAAAAGAAAAAAACAAAATTTGAAAAACTACATTTAAAAAATCTAATTATAATACTTTGGTGATTAGGTCAGAAATTGTTAAAACAAAAATTAATAAAGAAATGCTTTTAGAGTAATTTAGTGATTAATGCGGTAACATGAAATTAATAATGTGTATGACCGCCCTCGTTGTCAATGCACTCCTGCAATCGTCTAGGCATTGACGCTACCAAATGCTGCAGATAATCGATTCCAACAGCCTCCCATGCATCTTCAATCGCCGCAATTAACTGGTCACGGTTTTGGGCAATGAAATGTAGTCCTTGTTGGTCTTGAATTGTCTTTGTGACCAAAGCCCAAACGTTTTCAATGATATTGAGATCTGGGCATTTTGCTGGCCACGGTAACAAACGAACGCTGTTTTTCTGAAGCCAATTTCGGACTCTCCGTGACGTGAGTATAGGTGCATTATCCTTGTAACAATAAATTCATTATAACCACAGTAAAAATTCAAAAGTTAAATAAGATAATATTCATATCTTAACTTACTTGTTGGAAAATGTAGTCTTTTCACCATATAAAACTTGAACAGAAGGAGTCATGATAGTTTAGTATGTCTGAATATGCTTGAATTCATTCGCCCGTCAATTATCCAGCAAACTCTGGCCTGATTTACCCAACCCCAAACATTTACTGAAAAACGACCACTACGTTTTTTAAAATTAACATATTTTGTTTTGCATCGGGTTCTAGAAATCAAAATACTTTTAGAGGTCGATTGTTAGAGCTACTGAAAGTTTTTTCATCGCTGAAAATAACTCGACTCCAAAACTCCAAGGGCTCGTTGACATATCGCCTGGTAAATTGTAAACGACATCCTTTGTTATCATTTGTTAATAGTTCTTTAGTGACCGCTTCGTATTGTTTTATTCAACTTCTTTAATCTAGCCGAACCGTTGACGACATCCAGGAAATACTGTTTCATTTTTAGCAACCCTGTAGCTCGTAAAAGGATGATCTCTTACATAAGCAACTAATTATTCGTCTTCAGCTGGTGTAGATATTTTTCGTCTGCCACTACCGACTGCTCTCGCTATCGTATGTTGGACAGTCCATTTTATTCGCACTCGTCCAACAGTAGATCGCGACACATTTAATAATCGCGAAATTTCGCGAACACTTTTACCACTCTCTAACTCAGCAACGATACGAGCTTTTAAATGAATGGTAGTATGAACAGGCATTTTAGAAGGAATCCTAGAAATACTATTAAACTAAACTAAACGGAACACAAGAATATTTAGAAATCAGAAATAAGTAATTATTCAAAACCCTTAACTGTCATACTGTTATTATTACTAATAATCTAAGGTGTTGGGATTAATCAATAATAAAATTAAGTAGTCAGTTATTAATTAAAGTAGATATGCCCATTGAACTTGTAAAACAGTAGTGTCCCGTTTTTTGCTGCCCCAACTGTACATATATAGATATGGAAAAACATTATTGCGGGTCTGACTTATAATAAGCTAGAAAGAAACCCAATAAGCATTATATGAGTGTGAGAGAGACATAACTTTACCGATGTTGCCACTTGTACATATTTGCATGTAAGCAATCTAGCTTCAACATTTCTAACGAAACCAAAGCAATTAAGATGATGTTGAAAAGTCGCGTGTTCTTGGAAACTATTAAGTAAATACTTTACACTTAAACATTAAATGATAATACCTCAAACATCGAAGTTTATTCTAATTGTGAATTTATGACATGGTTCGATTACTACTCGTAAGAAGAACCAAGAAGAAACTTACGAGAGCTACAAACAAGAAGATCATTAACATTTACGTGGATAGTATAACTTAAGTTTAAGGTTTAACTTTAGCATTATAATTCTTATTGAAAAACCAACTATTTTTATAAATGAACAGAATACACTTGTTTCAAAACTCTATTTTATAAGATTTTCGAAAAGACCTCCACCTTGCGCAAGGCAGTAGCTCAATCTGTGATAAAAGTCAGTTCGGGGGAGTAATTGCAGTTCTCATATAAATTATAATTTTATCTATTATACCAATATTAAAAAAAAATACAAAGAAATTCATTTTATCCAATAACTAAAATCTTAATTTGTTCATCTTTAGTAATCAGTTTAATATTTAGATGAAACTAGCTAAACCAGTTAAAGATCCATTTATTTTAACAGGACAAATTTTACCTTTATTATATTTTTATTTTTTCCAATTACAAACTTACTATCAAAACTATGTTTATTTATTTATTATATTTAGTTAAGTTGAAAGTTTAAGTATATATTTTGAAAATACAATAAAGAGCTTATATGTTCTATTAACATTACTATAATTAATTATCTAAATATTTTGGACAAAAATATACAATTCGGGACTTCCAAAAACACTGATTTTCAATTCTCGTTGACAGTAGCAGTTAAATGTGTCATTGATACTATACTTCATTTTTTAACTAGGAGCAGGGTTTCAAATAGTTCCCGCAAAAAAGGTTACTTTCAATTGGCTCACATGTCGCCTTGTTTACAGTAGGGAAATTTCTAAATTGACAATTTTAACTGCCAGGTGCACTTGTGTTGTTTACGTTTTTACTTTTTTATATTCCATTCTTGCTTTTTTTGTATTTTATGTCCGTTTACCTAAATTTCAACTAAACAAATCAGTTCGTATTTCCTGTAAAAAAACGTACACGCTTGAATTTGGGTCATTTATCGGTGTCGGAGAAGCAGTGCATCTTAAAACACGTATAAGCAAATTTTGTCTGATACTCATCAAATGAAAATAACCACCATTGTCTAGAAAATTGCAGATGCAGCAGATAAGAGGAAATTTAACCTAAATTATCCTTTTTAAAAAATACATTTTAGGAGTGGTAAAATCTACCGTTTACCGCACAATGAAAGAATATAGGGACACCGGAGCTGTTACCCATTCTACAAGTTCTGGAGACGGCCACATGTAACAATATACGATCGGACAACTAAGAAATGTGTTCGACAAATAATACACAACTTCTTTCACAACAATGAACTTCCAACGTTGGATAAAATTTTATAAGAAGTCGTCCTGATTTACCACAGATGTGTCGTTCCTCATTGTATAAATGAATGAAATATATCGATTTAAATCTTGTAACCAATAATAGTCTTGTATGACACATATTTAAAACTAAAATTTTACGTAGTATTTTTTGTTCACCGTAAAGCACTTATTTCTTTTCGTATTATATTTGAATAAGTTTGTAATTTATAGTAAACTGAAATTTAAAAGTAAATTTGTAACTTTAGTGAATGGGCTTTCACTATCGGAAGTAAGTAAAATGGTACTTAATGTGGAAAATTTTCATTCGAAAATAAAATTGAAACGTTTAAAACTGTATGGTTTACAAAAACCGCACTTACCTAAAGTATTTTTATCTACCAAAAAATCACTAATTCAAAATAGAGCTTACAGATAAATAAAATCGCTGCAGTGCTTGCTATAACCTAACCTATCTGTGAACAATGTTGACCTATTCTTAAAAATTCAAAATTAGCGCCAAATAGTTGTGGTTACTAAATTTAGTGATATTTTATATTGTAAATCAGTCTTTTCAGTTTACTCCTAGTTAAAAAATTAAGTATAGCCTCATTCAAAAGACCCATGTATGGCATCAGCGCTTATAGTTTGTTGAGTATTCTATCTCACTTAGCACGTGAACTTTGTTTTACTTATTATAAGTCAGACACACGATAATATTTTTCCATACCTGTATATATTGCGATGGTTATAAATAGGTGTAATAGAGGGGGGTAGAGTTTTATCGAGTTCAAATATTAGATAGTATGCAAGTTCAAATAAAGTTGAAGAAGTTGTACAATTTGTTATGAGGAAAATATAGTATACGAATATAAACAGATGGTTTTTATACCACAAAACAGGTTTTATGGGGTTTGCACAATGATGTTGTATTCATAAAAGCATTGAGCTATGGCAGTAGCATGTTAAAAAAGTCAACACGATACATTTTACTGTGTTAAAGATAAATAAGAAATTTCACATATAAATCAATATAATTAAGCAATTACACACATAACTGATGTTGATTACATGAAGTACAATAATCCTAATGTGTAGAACATGTATAATAATTGGTACAATGCATAAAAACTCGAACTATAGAGAGGTTATGATTTATAGACGTTATTTAGGTAGATCATAGACTAAGTGTCATAATAAAGTTATAAAAGCATAATAATAGGTTTCCTTAGAAACATATCTAAGATGAACAACAATGTGCAATGAAATTAACAATATAAATACATTGTAACTTTAAAAATAAAGTTTAACATTATGAAAGTATGAAAGTACCTAAAATTAGAAACGTAAGTTAAAGATAGAACAGTGATTTGCTTAGAGAATATAGTAACAAGTTAGGTAAACATTAAATGATATCTAAACGTTTAAATGCAGAAGCTGAATATGTCATACAGTTTAGCTGTAAAATATTAAAATTTTACAAATTTATAGCTTATTTAGGACAAGATAAGTTCTATAAATTATAAAAGCATATAATAGGTTTTATTTGTCAAATTAACATTAAATATGTAATTTAAACATAAATTATAGAAAAGTTGAGGTTGTACCTAAAATTAAGGTATTAAAGTAGAAATTTTGCTAAAACTATGTAACATGTTTTGAAATAATGTATTCTTATACAGTTTTATGCAGAAGCTGAATATGTCATCAGTTTAGCTGTAAAAATAAAATATTGGCAGATATTAGTAGTTTTAGGTATAAAATTGTCAAATTATAAATTATAGACCAATGAGGTGTCTATGTATTCAAATTTTGCTGAGTTCAAAAATGTATTTAAAATACGAATTGAAAGCTTTGAAAGTTATGGCATGACATTTATGTTTTAGTTAAATTAATTTTGCTCTGATTTAGACCAATCGAATGCAGGTCTTTTTATTAATGTTAAAAATTGAAAGCCTTTGGTATGGCATAACAAGTCATAAGTGCTCCTGATTTCTCACCTTTTTATCATGTAAGTCCTAAAATTTTCGTAACATAGTCATAGTGCTAAGTGAACCGCGATTTAACGTAAGTCTAAAATTTTCAGTAAATATATCGGAAGTGAACCGCGATTAACGTAGAGTCTGAGATTTCAGAAAAAATCGATATAACAAATAACAATTTTTAAAACTATGGCTACCGGTTATAATTTTCGACACTATTGTTTTGTTTCATTTCGAAATCTTGTTCAACATCGGTTTTTTATTTAAATAAAATTCTTCTGTTATTTTTGGATGTGGTGTTTATTTTTCTCAAAAGTAATTGAGGTTATAAAATAATTTTAACTTCAAATTGGTATCTAAAATAAAAGTGTTAGCAATTATAAGATTTTATGAAAGAATAAATTACAAGATTAATCCGGAAAATTAGTGAATATTTAAATCAATTGTTAAATAAATATTCAATTAAAATAAAAGTGCAATTATAAAAGTAAATGAGCATCTTACCCAAGTGCAACGTATTTATCACAAAGAAGATTTGTCACAAGTTAGTGAAGCTGGATGAATTTATAGAAATTAAGCAGTACCATTTTCAACAGGAAGGCAGTAACATCGTTAGATGGAATGAAGTTTACATACAAAGTTAACATGGAACAAGTTTAAGGTGACCATTTAATGGAAAAGTCAACAACACATGTACGTTTATTTTATTACCATAACCTAACAAATTGCATTGAGTATTCTTTTGATGTCCCGTGTTTATGTTTTTTTGAATTTGTGTATAATTGTTGTGCGACGACGTGTATCAATATCTGGAAAGGTAATGAACAAGTGTAATCATAAATATTATAATTCTAATTTAAAGAAAATCAAAATTGTACTTACTAAGTAAAGATCGTTGTTGGAATTTTGACAAGTTGCACATATTTTTATTTAGCAAGGATGCAACGCATGCGTACATTTTGCAAATTTCATAGAAGTCTGTTACACGTTAAAGCAAATAATTGCAAAGAATTATTAAATTTTACACATGAACATTTCCTTGTGTGAAAATAATTTTTATGATTTCACGTTAATATTTCAATTTATAATTAACAGGTTAAATGTATTATTTTTAATTGCCAACAAAATTCAATTGAACTCTATCCCCAAGTATATACTTATTAAATTAAATAAATAATTATCAAGTCAATGAATATATATATATATATATATATATATATATATATATATATATATATATATATATATATATATATATATATATATATACAGGGTGAGTCAAGCTCAACGGGACGGATCTCCTGGGCAAACGGTAAGAAATAATAAAAAGTCCTTTTACAGGAATATGTAGATTAGTAACGGCTACAATTTAAAATTAATCTCACATATAGGGTGTTTCAAATTCGAGTAACATCAAAGTTATGCTTTTTAAATGGAATGCCCAGTATTTTATTAAATTTTTCAATTACATTTTAAAAAATAAATGTTAGTTTATTAAAGGTACCTTATAGCTAAGTTTAAGAGTTTATTTAACATTTTGTGAAAATACGGTCTTCTTGAAAATAATTAATTGCAGCTTATCAAGTCAATTTCAAGCTGTAATATTTTTGCTTATTTACTCTACACTCTTTAGGTTTTCTATCGGTATAATTACAATAAGAAATTTTTATACGGGGTGTTCCTGGCAATTGTTTTAATTTTCATCTCTTTTGTGCAATTTCTTTGTTATTTTAAATGGAACACCCTACATTTTATTACATTTTTGAATTTACCATACAAAAATACAGTTAAGGGTTTCGTATGCCTATTTTTAATACTTTCCGAGTAATTTGCATTAGATTACTAAAATTAGTGCATTTTATCATTTTAATACAAAATTTATAATAAATGTTCAATATGATGTCCATTTTCACGAATGCACATTATTATCCTTTTTTCAAATGATCTTCTCATGCATTTTGAACAAAACTTAAAGAAAGGTTTATTAGAACAGGTAATGTGAATTATGAAAAATGTGAAAGGGCCAAGAGAACAAGGGACGAAGACTAATTGAATGTTTTGTTGTCTGTAACTTAGGAGCCTTCTACCAGTTCGGCAACAATATCCAAGGAAACCGATATACCCAGATCTACCGTTAGTAAAATTTTAAAGAGGAACAAGCATCATGACTACAGTATATTTTCCATCAAGAACTGTTGGGTTCTGATTTGGAAATTAGAACATTTTACCAATAGGGTTGGAAATGGAAAGAGTAACTCCTAACTTTTTCAAAAATGTAAGCGACGAACACTAATTGAATGTTTTGTGTCTGTAATTTCGGAGCCTTCCACCAGTTCGGCAACCATATTCAAGGAAACCGATATACCCAGATCTACGGTTAGTAAAATTTTAAAGAGGAACAAGTGTTATGACTACAGTATACCCTTCCATTAAGAACTGTTGGGTTCTGATTTGGAAATGGAAAGAATAACACCTAACTTTTTCAAAAATGTATTTATTATTCTCCGATGAGTTTTAACTTTCACTTAGAGTGGCGGTAGCCTAAACCGTCATACTTTTTCACTATTATGCAACGGAAAACCTAAAAACGTAAGATTAGTTAATTCGTAGCTACAGTGGACTGTAAATGTTTGGGGTGGTGTTATGGGCGATCTTGTAGTTGGGTCACATTTCTTCCACGGACATCTGAACGGTGCTGAATGTTTGATTTTTTTGCAAAATGGTTTGCAAAACATTCCTGTTGCTTTAAGGCAAAACATGTGGATGCAGCATGAGGGTGCTCCATGGTCCACTTTGCGTTAAATGTCAGAGACTACTTAAATCGAGAATTTGAATAGATAGACAGGCCGTGGCGGTCTTTTTTTTGGCCGCCTATATCGCTAGGGATTAATATAATTAATTTAATTATTTACAAACAAATTGCTAAATAACCCACCAGTATGGCTAAACCTTCCTAGCTTTCAGAAGACGACAATGCCACGACACGCCATCGCCTGACCGGTTTCGTCATTATTGCGACTCATCAGGAGCGGGTAGATCTGTCATGGAATATCTGAAAGGAAAGGAAAGGTCACGTATTTCATTCCCTTCCCAAATGGGAGGGCGGGCTGTTTCAGCTTTCCAAGTTCCTTCAGCCACAATCATGGATTCCCAGCATACATACATATATACATTACGTATATATACATGTTGGGATTAAGAATCGGTGTGGTCAGGATAGGATCGGAAGGAACGGAGTTAGGGTTCGGACGGGAAAATACTACCCCAGCATTCGCTTAAGTAGCCGCACATGGTTTGCATATACGCAGTGACCATGCCGCTACATGTGTATCAGGAAAACCCCCTGAAACTCATACAAGGTAGACGTTAACGAGAATCGAACCCATTACCTCCCGAATTCTAAGCAGGTCGTGTCACCACTACTCTACCAGTTCGGTATGAATTATATCCCTCATCTGAACGTATATAAGATGGCCACATCAGAAAACAATTGGTGAGAGTTAAGAGTAACGCCATCTATCCCTTGAATGGGAACTCTCTAACGCTGGTATATAAAAATATAGTAATAAAAAACATTTTTCACCAGCTGTTTTTTATGTGGCCATCTTATATACGTTCAGATACGAGATATTCCATGACAGATCTACCCGTTCCTGAGGAGTCACAATAATGTCGCAGCCGGTCGGGCGGTGGTCTGTCGTGGCATTTCCGTCTTCTGTACACTAAGAAGGTTTAGCCATACTCGTGGGCTATTTAACAATTTGTTACTCAATGATTAAATTTTTGTTGCTTTCCTTTTAAGAAATAAATTTTTCTTCTTAACAAAATAAGAATTTTTTTCAAGGGGGCACATAAAAATGTATATCGTTGTATATCGAACTGCTTTGGCTACAGCAGAAGATATGAGACACCGCATAGTTCATGCGTTTAGAACTAGCGTAAGCATTGACGTGTTACGAGAAGTAACTAGGGCAAGACTGCAGTTGTGTTATGATCAAAATGGGGGACAGTTTGAGAATCTGTTATGAATACCTCATTTGGCTAAAATAATTTTCTGCAGAGGTCAGGGTGAGTTTAACACACCGATTCTTGTGGAACCCTGCAGCTGTCAAAATTTTCATATATTTCCAAATAATTCGACAACGGTAAATTTTTAAGATAAAACATCTTACATAAATTAACATTAAAATTTGGCGATAAATCCGAATATGGTCAAAAAATTGATGGGTTAAAAAAAATTGTTACTACCAAACTTTTATGACAGACCCCGTATATTGGAAAATAATTTTAAAATACGCACCTCTTAAACACCAAACATTATGTACAGGGTTTCCACGCAAGTTCTTACCAAACGCATTTTTTTTATTAACTGTGTATTAGAAAATATTTTTCTTGAGAAAAGTTCTGCTTGGCCCGAAAGCCCTAAACCACGAAAAAACTGTATTCACTCTCAGCATGTACGAGGGAAAATCAAAAACTTTCATTTTTTCTTAGGACTATACAAGGTGATTCCAAATTAGATGCCAACCTTCAAGGTGTTAGTATGACTCACTTGTGATCGCTTGAGCCATATTTACTTATATCCAAAAAAAGCTGATTTTTATATATCTCCAAAACTAAAAAAGGTATTTTTCTCACTCTTGGTATATTAAATGAAGATACAGAGTATATTGGTTTTAGCTTATTAATACGTTTTTATTATGTACAATGGCGTAGAACGCACCTAGTGCAACCTTTTAATCCCTAATTTCTATGCCGATGAAGTAAATTGGATTTATTTATTAAAATACTAAACTGACACGTTTTTCAGATAAAAAACGTAAACTTTGTCTAAATCGATGACTTTAACAGTTTCTAAGATATTTGCATTTTCGGTATTTATTACCAACTGCTTAGACAGGTTATTATTATTAGTATTTGGGAAATAACATCAAAACGTGAAAATCAGTGTTTCGGGAAGAATACACGTAACTTCAGCAAATGATAAATTTAATCATTTTAACACAAAACTTCTAATAGTGCTTCGTTTTCGAGATACAGGGTGTCAAAGTTAATAACCTGCAATAAGCAGTTGGTAATAAATACCTAAGAATGCAAATATTTTAGAAAGTTTTGAAGTTATCGATTTAGGCAAAGTATACCTTTTCTTATCTAAAAAACAGCTAGGTTTCGTATATTAATAAAAAATCCAATTTACTCCATTGGCGTATTAATACGCTAAACCCAATTTACTTTATATCTCTATTTAATATACCAAGAATGAGAAAAATTTAATTTTTTTTGTAACTTTCATATCCTGTATCTCGAAAACCGTTGATTTTGATAATTAAATATGGCTCAATCGATCACAAATTAGTCATACTAACACCTCTTTGAATGTTAGCAAATAATTTGGAATCACCTTGAATAGTCCTTAGAAAAAATAAAACTTTTTGATTTTCCGCCATACATGACAAGAGGAAATACATTTTCTTCGTGATTTAGGGGATTCAGACCAAGCAGAACTTTTTCAAGGGAAAAGATTTTCTTATATACAGTTAATAAAAAATCTATTATATATAACCCGTATATATATATATATATATATATATATATATATATATATATATATATATATATATATATATACTCGTTAAACTTTTGTTTGACATAGATTATTGTTTTTGTTTTTACAATGTTGCCTATTTTCGTAATGAACTTCTTATAAAAGAGGTTGCACAATTATCCTGAAAAAATGTTATTAAATTTATTTCATTTCTTTTAATTTCCATTTTGTACGTTGGAAAGTTCCACGCCAGATATTTACTACTTTCAAAGCCACAGGAAAGTTTTATTTCTAGCCACATGTTTACATCTAAACCAATCCTTGCACTATTATACTGAGAATACTTTTCAAGGAATACTTGTAGTAGCTTTTGTTTTGTCGACTAACGCATTTAATTTAATACTTCAGTATTCTCATGCTTGAATTACAAGTGTGAGTCAAAAAATGGTCTAGTCAAAAAGAACTCGACAATAAGAATAAATTAAAAAATAATCCTCCATATTCTTTTTGAAGATTGTTGCCACTTGATAAAAACCACTCGGGACCTACGGACTCTAAGGTCTATCGCCAGGCAACAATTTTTCGAAAATCTGTTCAGAATTTTTAACACTGCTTAATCTTTTGTTAGAGGAGAAGGAGGCACCTTTGAACAGAGGCAGCTTTGAACATACGAGTTTACGAACTTACGCTTAAATCAATTTTAACAAAACTTCTGATTTTGTATCGGCAACACTTACCCAACACCGTCATGTGGTATTTGCAGCGCTTGTCGCTGTTAGAGCAAGATAACCTCTATGTTTCGTTTTAACCTTGGGGAAGTAAACATTCGTCCCACTAAGTGTAAGCCTGTTTAGTTCGCAGTGATAATTTATGGTAAGTGATTTTGTTATAACTATATTGAATACATATATAGGCACTTGTGGTAGTATTTATTTTTAATATAATTCATGTTTTTT
Source organism: Vesta saturnalis (assembly GCA_036346205.1). NCBI lineage: Eukaryota > Metazoa > Arthropoda > Insecta > Coleoptera > Lampyridae > Vesta > Vesta saturnalis. The sequence continues at coordinate 456,982 of JARFJB010002190.1, forward strand.
TTGTGATAAAAATATTTGTTTAAAAAAGGTGCATTTGAACAAAGCAAAGGGGCACCTTTGAACTGTTCATAGGTTAACTGTTTAAAGGTGCCCCTATATATTCTAAATTCTAAACTACTAGTTATTGATTTTTATAAAAATTGATAAACTTTGAATGGGCGTTTTCTATTTTTGAGTTAACCTAAAATTTTCTTTTCTTGCAGGAAAAATGGTTAGAAATTACATAAAAAGCGCGAACAAGATGTCAACGAGAACGACATCAGTAATGCCGTTGAAGCAGTTGTAAATGGAGACATGAAACTCAGAAGGGCTACTACCGTTTACAATGTCAAACCGAATACATTATTTTATAGAATAAAAAGATACAAAGAAAATAAATCACCAAATAATAAAAAATTTACGTCCAAATACACAGTTAGTCAGATATTTAATAAAGATGAAGAAAAAATGCTCAAAAATTATATGATAAAGAGCTCAAAAACGAATTATGGTCTAAACAGGCAAGGGTTCTGGCCTATGAATATGCTACAGCCTTAAACAAATGTCCAGATAAGTGGACAGAAAATAAAAAAGCAGGAGTAGAATGGTTAAAAGGATTTATGAAGCGGCAAAACGACCTTTCTTTGAGGAAACCAGAAAATACCAGCTTGTCAAGATCAACGAGTTTTAACAAGCATAATGTGGCAGAGTTTTATGATAACTATGAAAAGGTGCTGAAGAGGAAAAGTTTCAGACCAGAATGTATATATAATATTGATGAAACCAATATTATGACGGTTGTACAAGCTCCCAATATCATAGCTGCAAAAGGAACAAAACAGGTAGGGCAATGTGTTTCTGCTGAACGTGGCCAATTGATAACAATGTGTGGTATTGTAAATGCCATCGGAAATGCATTGCCACCCGTTTTTATCTTTTCCCGTGCTCGGTTTCATGATACTATGCTTTTTGGGGCACCTGTTGGTAGCATCGGTTTCGCCAACAACCCTACCAGTAGCTGGATGACTGGACCTTTGTTTCTAAAAGTTCTGGAACACATTAAACGATTGACAAGATGCTCAAAAGAAGACCCAATATTGTTACTTATGGACAATCATGAAAGCCACTGTACATTGGATGCTGTCAACTACTGCCGTGATAATGGGATTGTTGCGCTTACTTTTCCACTGTACCCACCGCATGCAGCCTTTGCATGTGGGCGTTATGGGTCCTTTCAAAGGAAAATTGGCCGTTTCACAAAACGATTGGCTCTCATCCCATCCCGGAAAAACAATAACTATCCATGATTTGGCAAGCATAGTAACACCAGCATATAATGCTTCGTTCGTTTCTCGAAATATTCTTTCAGGTTTTGCTAAACCTGGAATAGTGCCATTTTCAAGAAATGCTTTTTCCGACGATGACTTTGAATGTGCAGAGGTAACTAATCATCCTAAACCAGTAACCTCCAGTGAGTCTAACACTGATGTAGCTCAGCAAACCATAGAGCTACCTGTTACGCCAGAAGTTCTACCTCAAACAGTAAGTACAGTCCAAGAGATGACTGAGTTTGAACAACAACTAGAATTGGAAACCCCATCTACTGCGGCTGTATATGACTTTTAATGTATAGATCAAGCTCCAAGTATGCCCCTTGTGTCGTCCACAGCTTCAGACGTTAGTAGTCTTATATCACCTGAAGTTGTGACGCCTTTTCCAAGTGCTCCACCTCGAAAAGGATTGAACAAAGGAAGGAAAAAGAGAAAATCTCGAATAATAACAGACACCCCAGAAAAAGAAGAAGTTGAAAAGGGATTTCTTGAACGCCAATCTCGATTAAACAAACATCAAGAAACAATTTTAAGTAAAAAGCGTGGAAAGCCTGATTCGAAATGCTTGAAACCTAAACCTTTGAAACGTAGAAAGACTAAAGATGTGTCTTTTTCTTCGGATGAAACTGATACAGAATTCAACTTGGAATCAGAAGAAGAATTAGTGATGACTGATTGGGATGATGAAAATATTAATGATTGTGAAATTGTCGACTATGTAAAAGAATTAGACTGGAATACTATACAGCCTGGAGATTTTCTGCTAACTCTGCTTTCATCAAGCAAAAACAAAAGATCATTGGCTTTCGTCGGAAAAGTGGTTGAAAAACATGACAACGCTTTTACTATCACTTTCCTTAAAAAGAAAGCAGGGTTATTTAAGAAAACGAAGACAAAGCTTACGTTGGTATGCCAGATATTTTAGTGAAATTACCTCCACCAATTGATGTTGCTGGCACATCACGCACTGCCGCTATGATCTCGTTTCAATTTAATTTTTCAAAGTTTAACTTAGGTTAATTATTTATTTTTGAAGTGTTTAATTTTGTTTGTGGAATTTTTATTATGTTTTAAGCCGTTTGGCAGCATTAATAGTTTAATTTGAGTCTAACTTTTGCTATATTTTGATATTGTTAACAGTTACCCTTCTTCTTAATATGTTATCTTTAATTTTTGCTAGTAGAAATTATCTTTGGGAGTAAGAACTTATTTATTATATAGATATTTCATTTGTGTTCATATGTTATTACTGAATGACAATAAAATTATAGTAAAAATGTTAATTTAACTTCAATAAACGTATTTTATTTTTTCAATTCAAAACTGCCCCAGGTATGTTCTAAAGTACCCCAGGTTGGGGCAGTTTAGAATCTTTTACACGCCGAAATGAAAATGAGAATCTCATTTTAATCTTTACTTTTCTGTTTATTGAGATATGATAATCTTCTTTCTAAATGATCAGAAGAACTATTCATATAAAACAAAACAGTGGAATTACTTAATATTTCGACTTATGAGCTAAAGTTTCAAAAATGTTCAAAGCCCCCCTCTCCCCTATATATTACTGATAAGTTAAATATTAATAATTATTACACAATGGATACTTGTGCGTATCTAGTTAAATTATACTTTATTTATTTATATATTACTAGTAATTATTCAATATATGTGGATTATCATTACTTTGTTGTTAATTGTACATATTTGATAAAAAGAAAGATTACAGTATTATCGTTGATTATATATGAGTACTTTTCTAGTAATATATAAAGATTATTATGAGAGTCTGTCGCTTGGAATAAATAAAATTTCTAATGCAACACCCTCCAGCACGATCATCATTAAATTTACTGAGGAAAATACTATCACTAACGAAGTTTAACCCAATGACTTCACGAATAAAGAATTAGATACATTTGGTTAGCCTCACCCACTTTCAAGTTCATGTATAAATGTTCTTTATCCGTTAGTGTACTGTTAGTACGGAATAGTGGTTGCTTGATTTCGCTAGTACTTCACCCGTCCGCTTTGAATATTGACGATGTGCAAAATTTAATTCTTAGTGCACATTACTCACTTACGATTCTCGTTAGAAAAATTAAACAAGTCGTGGGACTAGTTGGCAAAATGTTCTCCCGTCCAATTTGAACTTTGTTGGGGAAATGAGTCTAATTGTCAGCGCACTTAAGATTTTCGTTAGTGAAATCTTGCTTTTCGGGTAGAATTGGCGAAATGCTCTCTAGCCAATCTGAATATCACAGGTTTACCCAATCTAATTACTAGTGCTGCAAAAGGACCGGGGACCCTCGAGGGAATTTAATTAATTAATAAAAGATAACCATTTAAGGCAGTTTAACATTATTTAATTTTTAATAACCTCTAGTCATTCTTTACTAAAATTTGAAATTTAATTTTTAGAGTTGGCTTTTTACGTTTCTCAAACTGTTGTATTAATAGCAGGCTGATGTTTATGTTTTAATTTTTCAACTTTGACAAAATTGTTTACAACATCTTTAACAATTCTTACAAATATTACTACTGACGAAGATAACTGTAAGTGTTATCGAAACGTTTAGATTGTATAATTTAAATACACCATTAAAAATCCCAAAAAAGATAAGTATTTTATTATGAGTGTTAATGGTGAAAGTTTACATTTTCATATATAAGAGTTTTGTCTTATTTACATCTACAATTTAAAATTTATAAAAAAATAGACTCTACTTTTGTTGATTTTGAATAGGGCATAAATCTACTTGAGAATTTTTTTTCTTTTTTTGTAATAATTAATTTAATAAGTTTTAAATAGAGTTCCATTTTAACTGTTAATCAAAATGATGATTTATTATAATTTGTCAACCATGAAAACCATGGTAATATTAATTAACATTTTATATACACAAATCAAATTTTTATTAATTAAATTAATTTTTAAGGTTTATTTATTTTTGCGGCTAAAATGACGGTTATTGAAATATTGACAAAAAGTGTTTTAGAACACCCCTTTGATTTTTTAGCGTTTTTTATATTACCCTACAGAAAGCTTTTATTAAAAATACTTATCTAATATTTAATTGCCTCTCCTTGTTTTTTTTTAACAACGTTAATGGTTTTCGAGACATTCACAGAATGTACTTAAGCGTCTGTATTTAGGAATATATTTTAAACAAAACGAGGTAAAACCGAGATATTTCAAACATAACCCTAAATATCAAGTTTCATTAAAATTGGTTACGAAGATATAGACACACATACGCACGTACGCACGCACGCACACAAACACACGCCCGCACGCACGCGTACGCACACACGCATGCACGCGCGCACGCACGCACGCACGCGCACACGCACGCACGCACACACACACACACACACACACACACACACACACACCCACACTCACGCTCGCACTCACACTCACACTCACACTCACACTCACACTCACACTCACACTCACACTCACACCACACCTCACACCATCACACACACACACACTCACACACTACACTCCCACCACACACACCACACCCTCACCACACCCACACACACCACTACACACACACACCCACGCATATGCCACACGCACACGCACACGCACACGCACACGCACACGCACACGACACACAGCACACGCACATGCACACGCACACGCACACGCACGCTCACACTCAACTCACACTGCACTCACACTCACACTCACACTCACACCACACACACACGCTACACTCAGACTCACACTCACACACATCACTCAACTACACCCACACTCACACACAACCCACACACCCACTCACACACACACCACATGACACACGACGACACGCACACCAACGCACATACCACGCACACGCACACGCACACGAAGCACGCACACCACACGACGCACACGCACACGACACACGCACACGACAACTCGCACCGCACACGCACACGCACTGCACGCACACGCACGCACACATATCCAGACATCGCCGATCTTGGCGAAACTCCCAAAGTTGTAATAGCGATAGAGAAAAAAGGTTGATTGCATACCTACATATGTATATGTAGGTTAGAAGGTAAAAAGGAGAAAAGGAACAAAGGAATTTGATTTGACGGTTAAAATAAGTATTTAGAATTTGTAAATTATAAAATTGGTCAATAACGGCGTAACTATATTAATTGAATGATAAAAGTGATTATCTAACAGTTTTGCCTTATCAACTAAATGTTGAGGTCATTGTAGTGAGAATCCGGGTGAGCTACAAACTGCTCTGAGAAAGTTTGATATAATCTGTCTTTATCTTGGATGATGAAATTGTGGAACAAGTGGAGCAGTTGGTAGATCTGGGTAGAATGTTCACTACAGATAGTATAATGGATAGCGAGATTGAACGACCGGTCAATGCTGGAAGGAAATGCGAAACGAGCAATCTATAATAACGTCTTTGTCCCGTCAGCACTGTATTGAAGTGAGACTTGGGTATGTCAAAAAAAGCACGAAAGTAAAATAAATGCCGTGGGCATGAGATTCCTTAGAAGCGCGTGCGGTAAAATGAGAAGCCATAAGACGAAGAATGAGTGTATAGCGAAGGAGTGTGGCGAAGAAAAGACGATCATAGTACACTACATTGATTTAGTCACATAGAAAGAATGAACCACGAAATATTAACAAAGCAAGTTTATGTGGGCGAAGGTAGAGGTTATCCGGGCCTGGTAGGCCGAGTAAAACTTGACTGAATGCAGTAGAATGTATGATCTCGTAAAAGAAATAAAGGCAGAGAAAATGTATGAATTTTGTAGAAGCTAGAGAGGTATGCAGGGGTAGGGAAGCATGGAGAAAGATTTCAAAATAAACGAGACAGGGATTGTTTTATCTACCCCGCAAGGGAATGGCGTGAATCTTGTGTATGTTATGTTATATTATGTAGTGTTATATATTTATTCCTCAGTTGTGAAAATTTGCCCAGCTCATTTGAAGACTGGACTAATAATTCTAAGTAGCACCAGTATCATGGATGGTTGATCAAATCCTGATAATGTATAATAAACTCAATTAAATTTAATCAGTCAGTGATTTATAACTTATTATGACATTCCTTGTGATATTTCGATTTTATTATTATACTAATTAAATTTTTATTAAATTTATTAAATATTGGACAATTTTTAATAACACATTGTTTAACTTATTAATAAACTTTAAGGATCTAAGATATATTTATTTGAAGTAGGTATGTATTTTCTTGTTAAAAATATTGTTTGAATATTTTCAATCTTTCAAAATTTTGTTTCACGATTGTAACGATCAAAAATTAAATCAACTAACGATTAAAATGAACTGGCCCATAATTTCCAATCGTGTGTGAAGTAAAGTTTGCTTAAATCAAAATTGAAGTCACGATTTCCCACAACCCTGAAGCCATTTTGTTACGGCAAGAAGTTTCAACTCCATTTTATTTTATTACCTACTATTCGTTACGTAACTTTGATACGTAAAAATGAAGGCTGAAAACCAAAAAGGCACATGTACGCAAGATGGCGGAACAGGGAAAAAAAATTATAGAGATCCAAACAGGATGTACGGAAACAAGATGCTGGAACAAGCTAGCAGAAAGCCAAAAGGACACTAGACGACTGGAGGTACAGAAATAGCCTTAAATAAAGACGTAAAGAAGGAAAGAATAAAGCCACCGCGAAGAATTAAATTTCTACACCAATGTAAAGCAATTAAAAAACCAATTGGAAAAGCCCATGGTCACAAAACGGTGCTTTAGCGATTATATTTAGTAACCAGGATATATTCAAATTGGGCGGAGTAGCATTTTACACGGAAATGTTACACTAACGATTAAATCTTGTAGTTTGTGAGTATTTAAATTTGGTAGGTGTAACATTTTTTCCCCCGCCCACAATTCTATTGAATATTTCGTCTGGTGTTCCTAAACTAATGAAAATCAAGTAAACACGATCGTGACCTAATGGTGTGCTAACGGATAAAATTCATTTCATTAACGAGTTTGAAATCAGATGGGGCCAACGAAATGCTCGTTCAATGATTAACAATTTTATTTAATAAAGAACTCCCATAATCTCGAACGTAGTTAGCTTGTCATAAGTTTGTCAGATGCAAATCAAACTGACTTTTTACTTTACTTTACTTTACTTTACAATCTGTCTACCTGTCTATCTGTCTGTCTGTATTTGTGCCTGTGTCTGTGCCTGTGCCTCTGTCTGTGTCTGTGTCTGTGTCTGTGTCTGTGTCTGTGTCTGTGTCTGTGTCTGTGACTGTGTCTGTGTATGTGTCTGTGTCTGTGTCTGTGTCTGTGTCTGTGTCTGTGTCTGTGTCTGTGTCTGTGTCTGTGTCTGTGTCTGTGCCTGTGTCTGTGTCTGTGTCTGTGTCTGTGTCTGTGTCTGTGTCTGTGTCTGTGTCTGTGTCTGTGTCTGTGTCTGTGTCTGTGTCTGTGTCTGTATGTGCCTGTGCCTGTGTCTGTGTCTGTGTCTGTGTCTGTGTCTGTGTCTGTGTCTGTGTCTGTGTCTGTGTCTGTGTCTGTGTCTGTGTCTGTGTCTGTGTCTGTGTCTGTGTCTGTGTCTGTGTCTGTGTCTGTGTCTGTGTCTGTGTCTGTGTCTGTGTCTGTGTCTGTGTCTGTGTCTGTGTCTGTGTCTGTGTCTGTGTCTGTGTCTGTGTCTGTGTATGTGTCTGTGTCTGTGTCTGTGTCTGTGTCTTTGTTTGTGTCTGTGTCTGTGTCTTTGTTTGTGTCGGTGTCTGTGTCTGTGTCTGTGGCTGTGCCTGTGCCTGTGCCTGTGTCTGTGTCTGTGTGTGTGTGTGTGTGTGTGTGTGTGTGTGTGTGTGTGTGTGCGTGTGTGCATATGTGTGTGTGCGAGTCTGTGTGCGTGTGTGTGAGGGTGCGTGTGAGCATGCGGGCGTACGTGTGTGTGAGGTTGTGTGCATGTGCGTGTGGTGGTTGGATATGTAGATGTGTGTGTGCGCGCGCATGTGTATGTTGGTATATACGGTAGCTCCTGAACGAGCACACGTACGTCTTTGAAATTTCGTGTTTAACCTTATCTTCAATTCTCCTGGAGCTGATTAGATTTTGGGAGAAATTCAGCCGGCAGAGAAGGGGGGGTATTAGGAGCGGATTTGGGATTTTATCAAATATTTCTGAAACATCTGTATGTTTCAGAGGTACAAAAGTACAACGTATAGACCTTAAACATATCGATTAGTTGTTCCAAGAAATTTCTTGATATGACGCATAATTGAGCGGCACCAAAATTCCTAAGGTAGAATTTAAGAGTTAGTTTAAATTTTTTCAATATCTGAATAGCGATTGATTTTATAAGAAAATGTGTAGATATATTTTTTAGAGAGAATGTGATTTTGCAGTTCTCTTTATAAAGTTAATATAAGTCTAAAAAATATTTTTTTTCATACCAATATATTATAAACAAATAAACCCTTAGTTACCGTAACTGAAAATATGTTCATAACTCGCTATGGAGTTATAGTAGGGAATTATAACTCTCTCTAATGTATTTAGACAAATATTTTCATGCTTGTCAGTTGATATATACATGGTAACAATGCCTACTTAATTCGTTCGTTTAATTTTAATAACCAACTAATTTCGTTTTCATATTTCACATATAATCAAATATGAAATAAAATTATTTATCTATCACGTGAGTTATGTATGTTAATAACCTCGGGCATCTTAAAATCCCTCGGGACTAACTTCCCTCGAGAGTGTAATCCGTTGCCCTCGGTAATTAACACCCTCATAACTACCTTCATACAGAAATAAGTATTGTTTCATACCAATACATTATAAACAAATAAACTCCTAGTTACCGTAACTGTAAACATGTTCATAACTCCCTAGGGAGTTATAGTAGGGAATTATAGATCTATAACTCCCTTGATACATAAATAACTATAAATAGGATTGAAAATGGTTAAATTGTTTTAACGGTATATAGATTTTTTAAGTTAGCATCTAGATGTCTATCAACCTCTATCTGACATGAAACTTTAAACGTTCGTCTACCATAGATTATTGATTTTGTTTTTACAATGTTGCCTATAGTTATGAACTTAAAAAAGAGGTTACATAATTATCGTAAAAAAATTGTTATTAAAGTTATTCAATTCCTTTTAATTTCCATTTTGTAGGTTGGAAGGTCGTGTGTTGTCAATTAGAGCCGATAAAGTTGTGATAATTGGTTTGGCCTTAGAAAATTTGGTTTAAATGTCGAATTTGGTTGGTTATGTTATAAACGGTAAAATAATAGCTCGTCTAGTATTAAAATTGTTCACAATTTTATGTTATTTATATGGCGTTTTTAAACAGTGTAATTTAAAACAATCTGTCTATCTGTTATCTGTCTATCTGTCTATTCATCTGTCTATCTGTCTATCTGTCTATCTGTCTATCTATCTATCTGTCTATCTGTCTATCTGTCTATCTGTCTATCTGTCTATCTGTCTATCTGTCTATCTGTCTATCTGTCCTGTATCTGTCTATCTGTCTATGTCTGTATCTGTCTGTCTGTCTATCTGTCTGTGTCTGTATCTGTGTCTGTGTCTGTGTCTGTGTCTGTGTCTGTGTCTGTCTGTGTCTGTGTCTGTGTCTGTGTCTGTGTCTGTGTCTGTGTCTGTGTCTGTGTCTGTGTCTGTGTCTGTGTCTGTGTCTGTGTCTGTGTCTGTGTCTGTGATTGTCTGTGTCTGTGTCTGTGTTTGTGTCTGTGTCTGTGTCTGTGTCTGTGTCTGTGTCTGTGTCTGTGTCTGTGTCTGTGTCTGTGTCTGTGTCTGTGTCTGTGTCTGTGTCTGTGTCTGTGTCTGTGTCTGTGTCTGTGTCTGTGTCTGTGTCTGTGTCTGTGTCTGTGTCTGTGTCTGTGTCTGTGTCTGTGTCTGTGTCTGTGTCTGTGTCTGTGTCTGTGTCTGTGTCTGTAGTCTGTGTCTGTGTCTGTGTCTGTGTCTGTGTCTGTGTCTGTGTCTGTGTCTGTGTCTGTGTCTGTGTCTGTGTCTGTCTGTGTCTGTGTCTGTCTGTCTGTGTCTGTGTCTGTGTCTGTGTCTTGTCTGTGTCTGTGTCTGTGTCTGTCTGTGTCTGTTGTCTGTGTCTGTGTCTGTCTGTGTTCTGTGTCTGTGTCTGTGTCTGTGTCTGTCTGTGTCTGTGTCTGTGTCTGTGTCTGTCTGTGTCTGTGTCTGTGTCTGTGTCTGTCTGTGTCTGTGTCTGTGTCTGTGTCTGTGTCTGTGTCTGTGTCTGTGTCTGTGTCTGTTGTCTGTGTCTGTGGCTGTGTCTGTGTCTGTGTCTGTGTCTGTGTCTGTGTCTGTTGTCTGTGTCTGTGTCTGTGTCTGTGTCTGTGTCTGTGTCTGTGTCTGTGTCTGTGTCTGTGTCTGTGTCTGTGTCTGTGTCTGTGTCTGTGTCTGTGTCTGTGTCTGTGTCTGTGTCTGTGTCTGTGTCTGTGTCTGTGTCTGTGTCGTTGTGTCTGTCGTCTGCGTCTGCGTCTGCGTCTGTCTGCGTCTGCGTCTGCGTCTGTTCGTCTGCGTCTGCGTCTGCGTCTGCGTCTGCGTCTGCGTCTGCGTCTGCGTCTGCGTCTGCGTCTGCGTCTGCGTCTGCGTCTGCGTCTGCGTCTGTGTCTGCGTCTTGTCGTCTGCGTCTGCGTCTGCGTCTGCGTCTGCGTCTGCTTTGCGTCTGCGTCTGCGTCCGCGTCTGCGTCTGCGTCTGCGTCTGCGTCTGCGTCTGCGTCTGCGTCTGTGTCTGTGTCTGTGTCTGTGTCTGCTCTGCGTCTGCGTCTGCGTCTGCGTCTGCGTCTGCGTCTGCGTCTGCGTCTGCGTCTGCGTCTGCGTCTGCGTCTGCGTCTGCGTCTGCGTCTGCGTCTGCGTCTGCGTCTGCGTCTGCGTCTGCGTCTGCGTCTGTGTCTGTGTCTGTGTCTGTGTCTGTGTCTGTGTCTGTGTCTGTGTCTGTGTCTGTGTGTGTGTGTGTGTGTCTCTGTCTGTGTCTGTGTCTGTTTCTGTGTCTGTGTCTATGTTTGTGTCTGTGTCTGTGTCTGTATCTGTGGCTGTGCCTGTGTCTGTGTCTGTGTGTGTGTGTGTGTGTGTGTGTGTGTGTGTTCGTGTGTGCATGCGTGCGTGCTGTGTTGTGTCTGTGTGCATGTGTCTGTGTCTGTGTCATGTGCTGTGTCGTGCTGATGATATGTGTGCGAGTCTGTGTCGTGTTGTGTGTGCTGTGAGCATGTGGTACTGTGTTGAGTTGTGTGCATGTGCGTGTGCTGGTTGGATATGTAGATGTGTGTGTGCGGCATGTGTATGTTGGTATATACGGTAGCTCCTGAACGAGCACGTACGTCTTGTGAAATTTCGTGTTTAACCTATCTTCAATTCTCCTGGAGCTGATTAGATTTTGGGAGAAATTCAGCCGGCAGAAGGTTATTAGGGTGTGATTTGGGTTTGTCAAAGTATTTCTGAACATGCTGGTAGTTTGAGGTACAAATAACGTTAGACTTAGCATAGTGCGTAGTGGTGGTTGGATATGTAGATGTGTGTTTTTTTTTTTTTTTTTTTTTTTTTTTAAAAAAAAAAAAAAAAAATTCTCCTGGAGCTGATTAGATTTTGGGAGAAATTCAGCCGGCAGAGAAGGGGTTATTAGGAGCGGATTTGGGATTTTATCAAATATTTCTGAAACATCTGTATGTTTCAGAGGTACAAAAGTACAACGTATAGACCTTAAACATATCGATTAGTTGTTCCAAGAAATTTCTTGATATGACGCATAATTGAGCGGCACCAAAATTCCTAAGGTAGAATTTAAGAGTTAGTTTAAATTTTTTCAATATCTGAATAGCGATTGATTTTATAAGAAAATGTGTAGATATATTTTTTAAAGAGAATGTGATTTTGCAGTTCTCTTTATAAAGTTAATATAAGTCTAAAAATATTTTTTCATACCAATATATTATAAACAAATAAACCCTTAGTTACCGTAACTGAAAATATGTTCATAACTCGCTATGGAGTTATAGTAGGGAATTATAACTCTCTCTAATGTATTTTGACAAAAATTTTCATGCTTGTCAGTTGATATATACATGGTAACAATGCCTACTTAATTCGTTCGTTTAATTTTAATAACCAACTAATTTCGTTTTCATATTTCACATATAATCAAATATGAAATAACATTATTTATCTATCACGTGAGTTATGTATGTTAATAACCTCGGGCATCTTAAAATCCCTCGGGACTAACTTCCCTCGAGAGTGTAATCCGTTGCCCTCGGTAATTAACACCCTCATAACTACCTTCATACAGAAATAAGTATTGTTTCATACCAATACATTATAAACAAATAAACTCCTAGTTACCGTAACTGTAAACATGTTCATAACTCCCTAGGGAGTTATAGTAGGGAATTATAGATCTATAACTCCCTTGATACATAAATAACTATAAATAGGATTGAAAATGGTTAAATTGTTTTAACGGTATATAGATTTTTTAAGTTAGCATCTAGATGTCTATCAACCTCTATCTGACATGAAACTTTAAACGTTCGTCTACCATAGATTATTGATTTTGTTTTTACAATGTTGCCTATAGTTATGAACTTAAAAAAGAGGTTGCATAATTATTGTAAAAAAATTGTTATTAAAGTTATTCAATTCCTTTTAATTTCCATTTTGTAGGTTGGAAGGTCGTGTGTTGTCAATTAGAGCCGATAAAGTTGTGATAATTGGTTTGGCCTTAGAAAATTTGGTTTAAATGTCGAATTTGGTTGGTTATGTTATAAACGGTAAAATAATAGCTCGTCTAGTATTAAAAATTGTTCACAATTTTATGTTATTTATATGGCGTTTTTTAAACAGTGTAATTTAAAACAAAAATTTGTTAGCTAAAAAAACAGATTTAAAAATGGAAATACAGATTATCTTTTCAATGCTCGCAACAGAGCTTTGTTTCGTTAAATCCATTACATTGTAAAATAGGCCATTAATGTACGAGAAGGCCATATAACTATAACCATCACAGTGAACTGTTTTAGGGCAATAAAATAAGGTTTTGCTGATTTCTGAATAGTTCAAACAATGTATAGTGTTATATAATTTTTAAATACTTTATACGTGTTTTGTATGCTGGTCCTTAACTATAAACATACTTTCACAAAACACAACCACTCTACAAGATTTGTACTACTGTACGAATAACGTTTGCCAAATAATTAGTAAAATTTACCTACTGCTGTGAGTTTAGCTAAAAAAATTATAATCTCGTGTAATTAATTGTTTGTGATAAAATTATTTAGTAATATTGTTTGTACAATTTTCCTTATCTTGTTTTATATTTTAGAGTATACATTTTGGGTGTTTAATCTTTGATTGTTTATCGCTTGTAATTGTGTGACTAGCTAGATAAAAATCGTATGTAATATAAATATACAACAATCTGCACACAAGTGTGGCGTGACAAATTACCTGTAATTTAGCGATTTTAGGAATACTTTTTTTTAACCGCACGTAATCTCTGTTCAGTTTTTGTTTTTAATCGTATCTATATGAATAATTCTACAAATATCATATTGTTATCGATCACGAGTTTGATCGATTCAAGGGTTCATGTGACATTAATCAAGAACATTTAAAACAATTGTGCATAAAACATTTACGTTAATTACGATAGTTATTTGAAAATCATCTCTCCTTCTGAACCACTAGCAAGTAGCAAAACCTTCAAAAACACTTTTTACTGAATAACTTTATATTCCCTTTTTAGGTTTTCCTATCCCTTTTATCCTTTCTCCTCCGACACAATTAGGAGGGAAATATCATCTCCAAAAGATGAAAAGTAGTATAGGGAGATAGTTGGGCCAGATAGAGTATGAGAATATTTGCATGTGTTTGTATGTTTGTATGTTAAGCGTTACATTGTGTGAGTTTGTTACATAAAATTTCACAATTAAAATGAAATGTATGTTTGTACGGAACATTTTTTTTCAGAGTGTGACTTGTAAGTTTGGTGAGAATTTGTTAAGATATTGTTTAATGAATTAAGAAAATAATAGTATATGGATTTAGGATGATTCCTTGAATGGTTAGGGTTTTTGATGCAGATTTGGACGCGCAGGAACAGCACTGCAAAAATCGTGTCGCTACTGCAAACAAAGATAATTATATTTAAAATTAACATAAAAGATTAGCGCATAATCGGATAATGTTTTGGAAGTCAGGATAAAATATAATTTGAGTATTTAATGTAGAGTTTTTTTTATAAAAATGGACTGCAAGGTAAATTCAAAATTTTACGTATTATTCAAACTTATTGTTAGTAGTGCAAGTAAAACATTGTTGTTTACTTGTTTACTACCACAATCCATTTTGGGGATGAATCACTAAAAACGTTTACAAGTAAAGTTGATTTTGTATTGAGTTGGAAATTGTTTGTGTTCCGAAACATTAAAAAAATTTAAATAATGTATTTAAACAGATTTGAAATTAAAGGAGTTCGACTCCGTTAACCTACGATACTTCGTTTTAAAGGTGGCAGGTTATGAGTAAAACCAATTTCTATGTTATTGTGTAATGAAAGCGTGATTATCCTAATTTTAATCAGGTTATAAGTACAATCAATTCTAACCATTACTTTTTTGTGTTAGCAGGTCAAGACTAGTTTAAAATCTGGTAGAAAAAAATGTAATTAAGGTGTTTTATGTTGTTTTTGTGTTACTCCATTGCGGAAGACAATGCACATTTATATTACTATTGAACAGTTGTCTTAATAGAGTTAAAACTCATTCTTTGAATCGAATTGTAGTGAACCTGCTCAAACAATTATATTTTAATTCCTTACTAGGTTTCTTTGTATTTTTTATATGTGTAAAGTTACACAGAGAATTGCAAACGTTCAGTATAAAATTTTTTGTTACTTTTGGCTGTGTTGGTGAGTGTTGGCTTGAAATTAGATTTCTTTTACACAAGCCAATTACAAAATTTAATTGTTTTTATTTCATTGATTGAATTGAACATACAATACAGATCTTACTTACTATTACTGAATATAACATTAGTAATCAGTATTTATTCATTTTTACATAAAAAATAAGTTTCTCAAGACTCAAGACCATCATAAAGATTCACACCCCTATTGCTATGAAACTTGGTCTCATCTGTTCACAATATACGTGAAATCACTTGCCGATCTTCTACCATCATATCCAAAAGCAATTGGCATCTACCGAATAGAAAAAATTAATCCAATAATGTTCACATTTTATTAGAAACACCCGAGAAGCCTCTCTAAAACCAGACTCAGTTTATAAAAATCGGTTGATTTAAAAAGAATTTTTTTCCTCCACACATTTAACAAAATAGAGAACAACGCTAAAAAAGGAAAGTGTTTCCAAGCTTACGAAGTTCATAATAAAAATGAAACTATTTTGGACATATCTTGATAATGTCGATTTAAGAGAAAAAGCCAGATTACAAGGTTGCGTACATATATGATATATATATATTATATATATATATATATATATATATATATATATATATATATATATATATATATATATATATATATATATATATATAGCGTGTTCAGCGAGGAATGGGACAGTGCAATATCTCGAGAGCGTATGAAGATTTTTAAATTATGAAAATAGTTGGCACAAAGATTTGAATCAACGCCCATCACCGCCAGGTGGCGCTATCTCACTTCAATTTTTTAAATGCAATGCCCTATTTTTTATTTCATTTTTGGATTTTCAAAACGGAAACTGTAAACTGACAGAAACTTACGCGTTTGTTTTCATGGCATGATAAATATTTCACATGATTCTTAATCAACGACTGTGATAAGTTGGTCCCACTTACAATTTAGTGTACAGCGTATCGCATTATTTCAGCGTTATCTGCATTATTTTGGTGGAAGAACAATCTTTTATCTTTCATTTGGTATAAAATTTGCTATTTTGTCTGTATCACTCAAATGTTATGAGCACTTCCTGAAATTACGTTTTTGTGCTAAAATTCCAAGGGTTATTTTTTTCTCAGAAACTACAAAAGATAGGTTGGTAGGAGTCTTAATAAAAGTCATCACAAATATGTCATAGAATCCAAAAATGAAATAAAAAATCGGGCATTGCATTTAAAAAATTGAAGTGAGATAGCGCCACCTGGCAGTGATGGGCGTTGATTCAAATCTTTGTGCCAGCAAATGTGCGCCCTTGGAAGACATTTACAAAAATATTTTCATAATTTAAAAATCTTCATCCGCTCTCGAGATATTGCACTGTCCCATTCCTCGCTGAACACGCTGTATATACAGGGAATTTTTGGAGATTGTGCATTATTTGTGGTCTGCGGAAAAATAGTGTACATTTGTAGTATGGAAAATGCCATTTCACTTTCCATACTAGTAATATAATATACTATTCGCATTATAAACTACTTTCTGTAACCGTCCACAGGAAATTTCATATAAATAACCTACTCCTATAAGTAATTCATTAGTCATAGTGATTATCATTAGTCATAGACATTTATTGATCCTGTTTATACATTTTATTGAAAGTTTACATTTGTCAAGTAGTAATTGAATATCATTTATGAATGTAAATTAAAATATTTAAGATATAAACACATGACAATGCCAATATGTTTAACTTTATGAAGGAATTCCTAAAGTCTTTCCTGTAAGGGATGTTGTCAATAATTCTAACAGCTCTCTTTTGCAATGAAAAGATTCTATGCATGGCTGCCGAATGACCGCACAAGATTATGCCATAACCTAAATGGCTGTGGAATAATCCATAATATGCATTGATGTTTAGTGAGGACAAATAAACATATTTAAAAGTTACTATTGGTTTTTATTAAGTTAACTTATATTAACAGTCTTTGTTGCGAAACCCCTTTTTATTCTTCTACATTTACCCAATACATATTTATATCGACTGCTTGGTCGAATCTCTAACAAAAATAACCGCTCCGTCCGTGCCTGTAACTATATAGACGTCTTTTTCATACTTCAGCATTTTTCCGCTTGCTCTACTTACGAAAGAAGTTTACACAATTCATTGCAATTATCGTCTGCTGATATTTTATTTTGCACGTTTCGGTTTTCTGGAACCATTATCAACATATTTTATTCTTATAACAGCTTTATTGGGTTCTTCTGGCAAATTAAGCAGAAAATTACGAGTTCAGTGGTGTTTTACACTTTGCTAAGAAACTTTATTTAAGATAATAAAGGAGAAAGAGAACTATTCTTGACGTGTTTGGCAACGTGGCATAATAGAACAAGAATGCATAGAGATCAAAATGACATTTTATAAAACATAAATATCTGGTGTGGAACACCACACGACCTTCCAACCTACTTAATGGAAATAATGAAATAATCTTTATTTCGTACTAATACGTTATAAGCAAATAAACCCTTAGTTACCGTAACCATAAACACGTTCATAACTCCCTTGGGAAGTTATGAACTGGTATCTAGGCAGTTATAGATCCATAACTGCCCTCTAATCATTCTAATGTATTTTGACAAATATTTGCAAACTTGTCAGTTTTTATATCCATAGTAACCATGCCTACTTAATTTTGGAAACAACGTTCATTTAATTATATAACCAAAAAATTTCATTTGCATATTTCATTTTTAACGTATTAGTAAGGAATAAAATTATTTATCTATCACGGGAGTTATGAATGTTAATAACTCCCTTGATATATAAATAACTAGAAAAAATATTTTTTTAGGATAATTATGCAACTTCTTCTATAATAAGTTCATTACGAAAATAGGCAACATTGTAAAAGCAGAAACAGTAATCTATGTCAAACGGACTATATAACTGTATTTGGCGAAAGAATTATTTCCAATAATAGTCCCAGCTAGGTCTTCCGACAGTAACCCTTTAGAATTTTGTTTATGGGAATATGTTAAAAACGAGGTCCATCAATTCGACCCTTCTGAAAAGAAAGAAGTACTTAACAACGAACGAGAGATATATTAGCTACAGTCAATTGTAGCACGTTAAGTCGAGTATCCAGAATAGTTTTTGAAAAATGTCACAAACGTTTTAATACAAAAATGTCGGCAGTTTGAACTTTAAATTTACTTACTCGCTTTTTATAGCACTGGCCAAAAAAATAGTTTTTAAGTGTTTACTATTTTAGGTTTAATCTAGTGTGTTGATTAGTTCTTGTGTTACAGTTCGTGCTTTCTGAGGTTTTGAAGCTATCTTTAGTTCGACGATAAGCCTGACGTTTTAAATTCCACAAGACCCGTTTTTGAAATAGTTTATGATATAGCTACGAACCCGAGACGTTGTTTAAACAGTCCAGATGGTTTTTGTGATACTCGTGGATGACGTGTGTTGAAGCAATAATGCAAATATATACCTAACGGACTTTTTAAAAACTGCGCAATTTAACTACTTCGACATGGAATTGTGTAATCAAGATAAGCCATGGTTACCAAATTTTGTGTGCCAAAACTGTTGTATGTCAGCAGCAACGGTTAATTTATAAAATAAGTGTTCTCAAGTTAAAAACACCGATAATTTGACGAGAACCTAAAAATCATCATAATGATTCCTGTTTTTGCAATGAGAATAATCAGTAATAATTTTGGAAATCGAAAAATGTGGACATCTTCTAACGTGCCCTCTGTTTAACAGCCTCTTCGATATTCTGGCGACTCATCACCAGTTGGTTTACCATGAAAAGTTCCATGTCAGATCATGTAAAAACTGAAGAAGAGGCGACATCAGATAACATTGAAGATTTAGATTTCACATTCCACTCATCAGATCCTCAACCGTTTGATCAAAAGGAATTAAATGGTTTAATAAGGGACTTGAATTTGTCACAAGAAGCTTCTGAATTTTTGGCACTCCGTTTAGAAGAGAAGAATTTATCATTTCCAGATGTGAAAGTTACTACATACCGAACTCAAGAAAAGAATTTGTTGGCACATTATTCAATTAAAATAGGATTCAGTTTTTTGTAATGACATCAAGAGTCTTTTTCAGAATATATGAGTTTGAAACAATCCAGTCTTTTTATGGAAAGCTGTTAAGAAGAGCTTGAAATGTGTTCTGCTCCACAACGATAGCAAGTATGAATCTGTACCATATAGCCCACTCTACTAATATGAAAGCAGAATTAAAACTAGTTCCTTAGTAGTGGAAAAAACTAAATATATAAAATATAACTCGGTAGTACGCGCAGATTGAAATATCACCACACGACCTTCCAACCTACAACATGGAAATTAAAAGAAATGAAATAATTTTAATAACATTCTTTAGGATAATTATGCAACCTCTTTTATAACAAGCTAATTACGAAAATATGCAATATTGTAAACGCAAAAACAATAATCTATGTCAAACAGACGTTTAAAACTTCATGACAGACAGAGGTTAAGAGATATCTAGAGAACTATGCAATCTCTTTTTTATACGTTCGTAACGAAAACAGGCAACACTGTTAAAAAAACGTATGTCAGAATGACGTTTAAAACTTCATGTCAGATAGAGATTCATAGACAAAAATACATGTAACGTCAAAAAAAATTCCAAAGCCGCCCGCTTAAAAACATCGATAATACGGCTTCAGCAATTTCAATCATATTTATTTAATTTTTACATTTATTTTGCTTTGCAATAAAAAACGTTAAAAACAAAACTTTATGTAAAATTAAATTTTCTTTATAAAAATATGTTCACACTTTTTTTTATATTCACTCAAATTCTGCCTTAGGAATTTTTTTGCCGCTAAATTCCAGGTTGTATCAAAAAATTGCATAGAATATAATTAATCTGTATGTTTAAGGTCTATATCTAAGTATTTTTATATCTTTGAAATATGCAGCTGTTTTAGAAACATTTGATAAAAACCAATAACTGACCCTAATAAACCCCCCTCTCCGCAGGTGGATTTCTCCCAAAATCGAATCAGCTCTAAACCAAATGAAAACAAGCAGAAATACAAAAGTACGTAGGTATTTTTGTTCTGGATCCATGTGGATACTAACATACATCTACACACACACACACACGCGCGCGCGCGCACGCACATACGCACGTGCGCACTACCGCACGCACAAACGCACGCACGCACGCTCACACACGCACACACACACACACACACACACACACACACACACACACACACACACACAGCGACATCCAGACATGGTGGCCGATCTTGACGAAACTTGGTCAAACGTTGTAAAAGGAGCTAATAAGTGGATTTAGCGATAGTGAAAAAAAGTCGATTGCATAACCTTCTATACCTATATATGCATCTGTGGGTTGGAAGATAAAAATGGTTAATTTTATTTTGGGTCATCAAAGTGGCTTCGCCAAATGCCCGTACTCTATGTGTCTGTGGGACTATCGGGTCAAAAAACACCACTGGTCTCAAAAAGTGTGGCGGTTGGTATCCAAAGTTGTTATGAATTTACTCATAAAGAGGCAGGATCGAATGTAATGCCACCACTATACCGGGTGCCACCCCTGTAACTTTTGAACGGGTCGTTAGATTTTGTTCAATTTTGATGGGTTATATTATACCCAGTTTGGGATTTTTCACATAAAAAAACAACACCGGAAATGACACAAAAGCTGAAAATTTAAATGGAACAACCTGTATATTTTTACATGCTTGGATTCTACGGCTTCAAATACATACAGTTAATCTGCCAAATGTCAACTGAAACGCCATTTTACTTTGACAGAGTCGGGTTCAGGAGCATGTTGTGTTAATAAAAATTAGAAAATTAAAAATTACTTCTTTATTTAGGAAATAAGGAAATTACTATGCATATCGTTTTACTAGTACTTGAAAGAGCTATTTAATATACAGGGTGGCCCACGTATGTTTCTATTGGGAACAGTGAGTTTTACTTAAAAATCCGTAATTTGTAAATTTGATCGATAACAAACTTCACAAAAATTTATTATTAGGAAAAATAATATTGTGAGGTAATTGTATCTATAATTTAAATGACGTCATAATGATCTAAAATTAAAAAAAAAAAAAGTTAAAATGGCGCCTTAGTTGACATTTGACAGATGAACTGTATGTATTTGAAGCCCTAGAATCCAAATATGTAAAAATATACAGGGTGTTCCATTTGAATTTTCAACTTTTCCGTCATTTCGGTAAACCCGGAAGTCGGCTATATTATTTTTTATGTAAAAAATCCCAAACTGACACTAATGTAATAGCCCAAAATTTGAACAAAATCTAACGACCCGTTCAACAGTTATATCCGGTACATTTGTAAAGGATTTCGACAAAGACGGTGGACGTTTTGCTTATATTTCAAGAAAGTTTCCAGGATTAAGCGCACAAAAATTAAGAGCAGGTATTTTTGATGGCCCACAAATTCGACAGCTAATAAAGGACCCAAACTTTGTCAATTCGATGAGTGAGCTAGAATCTAATGCTTGAAAATCATTTGTTTTGGCGATACAAATTTTTTTAACACCAAAATACGACTATTCCCAGTCAGTTGAGTACTAAAATCCATTATTTATAAGAGATCGACCTCGAGTTACACACTCAAGAAAGTCTGTCTGTTTTGTATAAGGCGTCCTGTATTATAAGGGATAGTTCCTTTTTTAAATACATCATTTCACATATGTAATTATTTTAATAAATTACGTAAATGTTTCGTATTTATAAACAGGACCTTTTTGTCCCGTTCCTGACGATTCATTGTTTAGAAATCTAGAAAGTAGGAAAAAGAGCGCGACCTTCAGATAAGATGCAATGGGATGACATTACAGGTTCCGCAATTTATAAGACTTTTCTAGCACTTATGTCCACTTAAATAAATACCGAGCGACCCCACCTACGAGGCAGCATTATTAAATCTAGCGCAAAGGAAATTTGCTTACGACGGTGTCTTGTACGTATGATATTATATATATATATATATATAATATATATATATATATATATATATAAAACCAGTGAGTGTAAATAAATATACTGTGAATAGTTCCTTAGTTAAGGTGTAATAAATAACTGTTTTTAAATAAGTAATCGTTATAGTGTAGTGCGTATCGAGGACGGCAGAAAATGCCAAAAAAATGTACATTTAATAGAGATTTGGAAAATGAATATCCGTTTATTAAAAAGGCAACCTTAGATAGTGATGTAAAGTGCTTAAAACGTTGTGCACAGTTTTCACTTGCATATAGTGTAAGGAAGGGTATTGTTTAACACATATCGAAAAGTAAACATAAAAAGGCAGATATTGCTGCTTCTAGTTGTAGCAAAGTGTCGTCTGTTTTTTCGTAAGGGCACATTTGGAAATGAAGAACAAAAGCTAGCTGCGATTGAATGTACATGGTCGTACCACAACATAATCCACAATCAATCCTTTCGTTATATTAAAAATAATTTAAAAATTATTGAAGTATGCACATGTTTAACGGGATCCAACGCCGCCACGGAAAGGATTCTTTCTGATATGAACAAAATTTGGACCACTGAAAAAATTAGCCTTCTGTAAGAATTTTAAACGGACTTCTAATGACAAAACATAATTTTGAAAGGGCCTTCAATCACTAAAAAATAATCAAATAGATTTTTACACTATTGCATTATGCCATGGGACGTCTAAAACTTACCGTGTGAGTGTGTGTGTGTGTGAGTGAGTGTGTGTGTGTGTGTGTGTGTGTGTGTGTGTGTGTGTGTGTGTGATAAGATGTGTGTAGGGCTTAGTGCTAAAGTAGTGTGTGTGTCGTGTTGCGTTATGCAGTGTACGTTAAGCGTGCCGATGCTGGTGTGTTGAGTGAGTGTGTGTGTGCGTGTGGATGTGTAGGTGTAAGTTAATACCCACGATAACGCTAGAACGAAAGCACGTACGTACTCAAAATTTTGTATTTAAGCTTGTTTTCATTTCTACGGAGTTGATAAGGTTTTCGGAGAAATTCAGCGGGGATGGGTATTACGAGCTGTTTTGATTCTTATCAAATATTTCTGAAACAGCTGTTTATTTCAAGATATACAAATACCAATATAATATATATATATATATATATATATATATATATATATATTGATATAGTATATATATATATATAGTATATATATATATATTATTAATGTGATTGGTCGAAACCATTCATTAGAAGTATTAGGAGTTTCAGCCATGGCTGATTTTGAAGTTTGTATCTGGACTAAGTGATTCATATTCTATTTAAGGAAAATATTTTCATGATGAGTACACTTCGGTTATACTGGAAGTAGCTATCAACTTTGTTATTTTAAATGGAATCGTACTTATTATGGCATATTCAATTGTACTGACCATTTAAGTAGAAATTTTATCAATGTTCTATACTAAATTTAATAGTTTTTGGATTTAATTTTTTCGAAAATTATTGGTTGAGCACTATGACATTTGACTATGCCTACTGGCGCCATTTTTAGTGAAGCAAGTAATATTGACGTTATGCATAGTATCCTTATATTTACGCTGATGCTTCGGTACTGCCGAATTATCTACAGGGTTTTCAAAATGTACTTCTTTTGAAAATAAAACCATCAAAACTTAACTTTTTCAAATACAATGCCCAATATTTTCTTCCTTTAACGGATGCAGAATAAAATTCTGCATTGATTTGTATTAGCATTCCCTATACCTATCTTCGATAGTTTTTCTCATATTGAGGTATTTGTTCATTACTTCTGAAATTCAAAACGGTTTACCTGATTTTTCCATGGATAGCCATGGAAACCACAGCTAAGTTTGTTGTTAGTAACTGTCAATACCTTTTGTTGTGTTTCTGTGTTCGGTTTATCAAAATGGAAAATGGGAAGTATTCAAACAAGGATATTTTGAACTTATTTTATATTCATGGAGAATGTGATAAGATTATTAGCAGAACTTGCCGTTTGTTTAATGACCGATATCCTCATTTAACACCAATGAACAAGCACAAATTTAATAACTATCCCCACGGCTCGATACGATCTGCTGCAGAAGATTTGGGCCTGTCTTACAATTCCATACAATACATCTTAAAGAAGCATAAAATGCATGATTATTCGTTTACCTTGGTTCAAGCACTTCACCCCGGCGATAATTTCAAGCGAGTGGAATTTTGTGAGCAAATATTAATCAGAATTCGGGAAGACCCGCTGTTTTTACGAAAAATAATTTGGACGGACGAAGCAAAATTTACCAGAGATGGAATTGTTAATCGACGTAATTGGCACTACTGGGCGTCGGAAAACCCACATTTCAAGCGAGAATCAAATTTTCAAAACAAATTTAGTTTTAACGTGTTTTGTCTTGTAAATAATGAATGGTCGTGTCTCTTTTCAAATTTATGATGAAAATTTGACAAGTATAAAATATTTGGAGATTCTGAGAACGGATGTCTCTGAATTTTTAGAAAATCTGCCTCTTAATATTATACAATACTGCTGGTATCAAATGGACGGAGCTCCTGCACATTCAACGCGTGACGTTGATCAAGAGCTCACCACTATGTTTGGTGATCAGTGGATCGGTTGAAACGGACCATGGCGGTGGCCTCCCCGATCTCCCGATCTAACTCCACTCGACTTCTACATGTGGGGCGAAGACAAGAATCAAGTATACGCCACTCCAGTCCACACAAGAGAAGACCTAGGCTTAAGAGTAACGACGCATTTCGCCAGTTAAATCGTCATCACGTCAAAAAAGTTTGCACGAAAGAAGGTCAGTCAAGACTTTTAGGTTGTCTTCAACAAAATGGAGGCCACATAGAACATTTACAAAATTTTGAATTGTTTTTCTTACTTTCAATAATATTAATAGTTATTATTTGGATATTACTTTTATTCTCATCTTATTTGTTGACGAAATTTAACAGTTCTGTTTGCTTTGATAAACTACATTAATGTAATTGGTTTCTGCATCTGTAGTAGGCTTCGGCCGTGGAGAAATCGAATTAATTTTTCTAAATTTCGGACGAGATTTTAGAAATACCTGAATAACTGAAAACTGTTGAAGATAGGTATAGGGAATGCTAATACAAATCAATGCAGAATTTTATTCTGCATCCGTTAAAGGAAGAAAATATTGGGCATTGTATTTGAAAAAGTTAAGTTTTGATGGTTTTTATTTTCAAAAGATGGAAGTCACATTTTGAACACCCTGTAGATGATTCGGCAGTACCGGAAGTATCAGCGTAAAGCTTAAGGATACCCCTATGCATAACGTCAATATTACTTGCTTCGTACTAAAAATGGCGTCAGTAGGCATTGTCAAATGTCATAGTGTTCAAGCAATAATTTTCGAAAAAAAATTTAAATCTCAAAAAATATTAAATTTAAGTATAGGGAACATTGATAAAATTTCTACTAAAATGGCGAGTACAATTCGAATATCCCATAAAAATGGTACGATTCAATTTAAAATAACAAAGTTGATGGCTACTTCCGGTATAACCGGAAGTGTAGCCATCATGAAAATATTTTCCTTAAATAGAATATGAATCACTTAGTCCAGATACAAACTTTCAGAAATCAACCATGGCTGGAACTCCTAATACTTCTAATGAATGGTTTCGACCAATCACCTGTATATATAGTACAGGGTGTCCCAATAGTGCGTATTCGGTCGATAGCTCCTTAGCCATTAAACTTAGAAGATAAGTTTAAATACGAAAGTTGTCTATTTCTATAAGCTGCATAATCTAAAAATAGTTTGGTTTCTACAGGGTGTAATTAAAAGCGGTACAATATAGAACTTTTGATTTTTAAGTAGAACACCCTATATATTATTTTATTTTTCGATTCTCATTATAATTTTACATCTTTTTTATACGAATTACTTACAAGCTAAATCTTACAGTTTTTGAGATATTTGCAAAGTTAACTAAAAACTGACATATGAAAATGTAAACTTTCACCATTATCACACATAATAAAATACTTATCTTTTTTGGTTTTTTTAATGGTGTATTTTAAATTATACAATATAAACGTTTCAATAACACTTACAGTTATCTTCGGCAGTAGCAATATTTGTTAAAAACTGTCAAAACATAAACATCAGCCTCTGATGTTTATGTTTTGATTTTCCAACTTTGACAAAATTACATCTTTAACAATTTTTAACAAATATTGCTGCTGACGAAGATAACTGTAAGTGTTATCGAAACGTTTAAGATGTATAATTTAAAGTAGGCTATCTCAGTTATTTAAAATCAAAAAATAAGTATTTTAAATTATTATACTGGACTTATTTAATCTATGTAGTAATATTCAAGTAGGCGTATCTCAAAGTTATTTTTACAAGATAATTTAAAATGTAATTATTTTGGTAATAGACCTATTTATTCATACATGGTCTTATCGTTAATCTATTATCAAAATATGGATTTCAATATACACGGTGATCACAAAATTAATTCAACAATCAAATTTGAAAATGCTATCACCTTTTTTTTAAATACACACCTGATATTTTAACGCACTTGTCTTCGTCTATCTAGTACGGCTAATTAATTTCTATTAAATATGTTAACTGAATACCTATCTCTAATATTTTCGGATATATGTTAAGTTTGTTCACATTTTTTCGTTAATAACACTGAAGAGTAACATTAGTCGGTCAAATCAAGCTACAGAATTTACTATAAGAAACGTAAGAAACATATTAACTGAAATACAACACTTAAAATGTATTATAAATGTTCAATGTGACCACCATTTTGTTGCTGGCAAACATGAAGTCTTTGAATAAACGACAAATTTACTTTTCGTAACGTAGAAACATTTATATTTTGAATGACGTCTCTAATTCTTGCCTTCATATAATCTACAGTCATTGGAGGAGTTTGATAGACTTTTTTAATCCAACCCCAAAGACAAAAAGTCCAGCTTTGTCAAGTCAGGCGATCTTGCAGGCCAGGAGATCGGCCCTCCTCTTCCAATCCATTTGTTTTAAAACTGGATATTTAAATAATTTCTAACGTTTCTGCTAAAATGCGGAGCGCCATCTAATTGCAGTCACATTTCTCTTTGTTTGTAAAGGTAAATCTTCAATAAAAGTTTCAAATTTGTTGCGCCAGAAGTTTATAAATGAATCTCCATTGACCGTGTTTTAAAAAAAAATATGGCCCTATAATTCTTTTCCCAATAATTCCGGCCCAAACATTAAGTGACCTGCGGTGTTGATGATCAACAAGAATTATAACTCTGGGATTCTCAGTATCGTAATAATGGAAAAATTATCTATTAACGTATCCACTTTTGTGGAAAGTAGCTTCATCAGTAAATAAGATCGTGCTAAAATAGTTGTGTTTTTCTAAATTTTTAGTTATGGCTCAATTGCAAAAGTTTAAGCTATTAACGAATTCATCCTCGTCTAATTCTTGTGCAAGTTGGACATGGTATGGATGATATTTATATTTTTTTATAATTCTATGAACTGATGTTTTTGAAACTCCAACTTCTAATTCCAATTGTCGGCAAGAAACGTGAGGATTTTCAATCACGGATTGACGTATTAAATGTTCATTACTTTTGTTAATTGCGGTTCTTTCTCGTTCTAAATTGTCTTCGTAATGAATACTGCCTGTTTGCTCGAAACGCTCTTTCAATCTTGCAAATGCTGAAACTTGCGGGTGTCGTGCATTTGGAAATTTTTGCTTATAAATTCGATGAGCTAAAAGACAATTTTTATCGCTTTCACCAAGAACGTAAATCATATTAACAAGTTCTTCTTTCGAAAAATTCATTTTGTAATTTAGGAAGTAAGTATACAATACTACACAAATATTAGCACTGTTTGACAAGTTTGATTTCTTCATTTGTTTTCGTTCATCTTTTGTTTTACGCTCTTTTGATTAAATTGTTTAATTTTACGATGAATCGTTTAAAAACATCTCAAACATCTCTTAAAAATGGTGGTTTCATACAATATTTATTATAATTACAATTTATGTATTTCAGTTAATATTTTTTAGTTTCTTATGTATCCACAGCTTGCTTTGTCCGACTAATATTACTCTTCATCAGTGTTATCAACGAAAAAAATTGAACAAACTTAAATATCTCCGAAACTATTAGAGATAGGTATAGAACATATTTAATAAAAATTAAAGCCCACTAATAGACGAAGACAAAGCATTAAAAAATATAGGGTGTGCTATTTAAAAAAATGAAGATATAGCATTTTCAAATTTACGTTGTTGAATTATTTTCTGTGATAACCCGTTTATTTAAAGACTACATGTTTGCCAGTAACAAAATGGTGGTCACATTGATCATTTATTATAATTTTAAGTGTTTGTATTTCAGTTAATATGTTTTTTAGTTTCTTATGTATTCATAGCTTGCTTTGACCGACTAATTTTACTCTTCTTCAGTGTTATCAACGAAAAAAATTGAACAAACTTAAATATCTCCGAAACTATCAGAGATAGGTATAGAACATATTTAATAGAAACGAAAGCGGATTAATAGACGAAGACAAGGCATTAAAAATTATAGGGTGTGCCATTTAAAAAAAAAAATATAGCATTTTCAAATTTGTTATTGAATTAATTTTTGTGATCACTCTGTATATTGAAATCCAATTTTGAGAACAGATTAAAGTAAGCTCATGTATGAATAAATTCTATACCAAAGATTATTTTTTTATCTTTAAAAATAACTGAGATACGCCTACTTGAATTACTACATAAAAATGTCAGTTTTTTGCTAACTTTGCAAATATCTCAAAAACTGTAAGATTTAACTTGTAAGTAATTCTTATAAAAAAGATGTAAAATTATAAGGAGAATCGAAAAATAAAATAATATATAGGGTGTTCTATTTAAAAATCAAAAGTTCTGTATTGTACCGCTTTTATATTACACACTGTAGAAACCAAACTATTTTTAGATAATGCAGCTTATAGAAATAGACAACTTTCGTATTTAAACTTATCTTCTAAGTTTAATGGCTAAGGAGCTATCGACCGAATACGCACTATTGGGACACCCTGTATATACCAGGATGTATTTATTAGCCTACTCTAGAAGCAAACAAAATTTTAAAGCAAAAGTATTTTATTATTCAACATCCTCTACTCTTAATTGAATACATTTATTACAACGAACTGCAACGCCTCAAGACCTTTTAAAGAAAATATTTTATCTTGATCTGCAAACCAGGCCTGTACATCTTCTATCACCTCTTCGTTGGAAGAAAATTTACTTTAGACTCTTTTCAATTGAGAGAAGATGGACGGAGTCAGATGAATAAGGGGGGTGTAAATCACGAATTGTTTGCATGGTAACATGCGGTGTACAGTCGAACCTCTGTAACTCAAACCTCGTTAACTCAAAAACCTCAAAAATTTCAATTTTTATTCATTCCCTAGAGAAAACCTCTATAAGTCGAAAAATATAGGAGATTAGCTGTAAGTACTTTTAATCGTATTACACTTCTATGACTCGAATTGTTTCGAGATATAAAGGTCAATTTTATAAATTGACCTTAATCATTTAGATTAGTTATGTTCTATGCAATGTTTTGATACGACGCGTAATGTAGTGGCAGAATTTAAGTGTTAGTTCAATTTTTTTAATCTGAATAACGATTAATTTGATAAAAAATGTGTAGACGTATTTTTTAACGAGAATTTGATTTTACATAACTTTTGTTTATAAAGTTTCTTAATATAAAGCGGAATTAGTGTAAATATTAATTAAATATGATTGAAAATGCTTAAAACTGTATTATTGATATTTTATAGAAGCGAGCGGCTTTGTGTTGGTTGGAAGGTTGAGTGTTATTCCACACCAGGTATTTTAAGTATTTCCAAGATCGCCCAGATATTTTACAAATAGTGCATTTAATGGAAACATACAAATGAGTAATGTTTCACCCGCCATTTTATTAACTATGTACTTTTAAAAACCGAAGTAAAATACAGAATTAAATAGATTATTTAAATTTTTTGAGACTTTTGCATTATGACGTGGGACGCCTAAAAACTTACCATAAACAACCACTACATTATTATTTAGACTAGAGAGCATAAAAACTCATAATTTTGTACCTAATTTAAAATAAATTTATCCCTCTTCTTTCCTTTACTGAGGCGTAGTATTTCGTACCCTTCAGCCGCTCTGGGTGATGCCCGACTCATAATTAACAAGAAATTGTAAGATATTTGTAATGTTGATTATAAAATTCCAAGAACTAAATTTTAAGCGAACAGGCAGTTTCGTATGCGATATTTTAGTACTCCAATTGATAATTTTTTACTAACCTGTTTGAATAAAACTTGCATGCCATCAAATAATAATTGGTCAGCGATTTAAAGTTTATAAATACAAAAGTATGTGATCTTATGTGATCTAGTTAACCAAAATATTTTACGAAAGGTAATAAAGGAAATGTAAAAAATATCTAACTTGATGTAACATAGCAAGTTGCACGGACGACTTAAATCAGAATATTTTGATATATTATTACCAAGTGGGAATGTACCAACTAGATATTAATTTTTATATTTATACACAAACACTTAACTTTATCTTACATCGCAGTTATAGTTTCACATATCAAAGGTCAACGCCATAACAATCATAATAGAAAACAGTTTTAAGTTATTTACTATTTTCCAAAAATTTGATAAGTATGAATTACCTACTGGACTAATCAAGAAAAATAAAAATTGATAAGTGCAGCATAAACAATTTTGCAGTAAGGTCCCTTAAAATTGGTTCCTATCAAACAATTATTTCTAAGTAATGAATTTACCTACTTTTATAAATTGCTGCATGAATAAAATAGTTTACTGTTGTGAATTTTGTTTGATCAGCGTAATTAATATATGTTTGTGTAAAGTTTGATAAGTACATATAATAAGTATGTGTACTAGAGATTTCTAAGCAAATAACTCCCTCCACTTTCTTATGAGGTCACTATCCCAGTACACATATAAAATACGTTTTTTCCATGGTAAATCATAGTCATTTGCTAACCGAAAAGAGTTAACTAAATTCAAAATGACAAATCAAATAATTATTTTTGTTTTTGCTGTATTAACTTTATTATCAGCCGTGGTGTGTGAAATTGTTACAGTTGAGAATTGTGGTAAGTATTTCCCTGTAAGATTGGACAGTAACAACATTATATCTAATAAATAAAAATTATCGAAAATTGGATTTGTATGCATTAATACAAATAGATATTAATACAAATAAATATTATTGAACTTAAATTTCAATTTATTCAATATAATCGTGAAATTTCTATAAAGTAAGTTTGCAAAGCACTAATTTTAGTCTTTATTATTCTGTATCTTGACAAGTCTATTTTTAATTTTATTTTTATTTAGCGCCAAATAAAGATAAATGCAAAATAAACGAAATTAGAGTAGATCCTTGCAAAGAAGCGTCATCAAGGAAACCGTGTAAAATTAAGCGAGGAAAACCTGCATCAATCGAAATTGATTACACTCCCAGTAAGTATAAAATTTTGACTTTCCCTTAGTCGCTTTTGTGTGTAAATTTGGTGTTGGTTCGCAATGTGAGATACCCTAAGAAAACATTCATAATATCGACACATAAATTTTATTACAGGAGGTTCTCATTAGACAGTTGGATACTTGAATATTTAGTAGGTGAGTCTGCCAGTGATATTGTTACGATTACACACACAAGTGGGACTAAATAAAAAAGGCCAGACCACATATCTAGTGCATCACTAAAATTATTACTTTACAGATTTTTATTCGGATACTTTGACTGCAAAAGGTACTTATTTGGGACAAGCTTTACCACAAATGGAAACCAACGCGTGTTTAACAACCCTCTGCCCAGTTGTTCCCGGAAATACGCAAACTTATACGTATGAGTTGAACGTTGACCGTAAATTTCCAAGTGGAATATTTAATGTGCATTGGACACTTACTGGAGAAAATCCAGAGGATCAGTGTTGTGCCCTTTTGAAGATATTCCTGAAATAATAATGGTTTTAGACAATCAACGTTAGTTACTAATCCATTTCGACTTCTACTGTCCATCAAAAGAATCTCATTAATTTATAATCTTTCAAAATCAATTCATTTTACTAATTTGTAAATTAGGTAGTATAAACTGTGACGTGTTTGTGATTTATTAGTTTTATAAGGAATTATTTATTAAAATTTATCTGTAGTACTGTTTTTTATATATCTAAAAAAACATATTTCATGTTTTACAATCTTTTATAATGAGACATCGAACTATGCACTATGTACGGATAAGTACGGACGCACCGAGAATACACTAATTGGTAACCATTAAACCCTATCCTTATCTGAATGAAATATTAGGAAGTACATGCTAACATTAACGTTGTTAACATAAATATGGCAATCAAAATGATAGTGCTATATATGTATCATATTTCATCATTAACAGGCAATATTTTTTATTATTACTATTTACTGTTTTTCCTAGTGTGCAGTTTTCAAATGGATGTTATTGTTGTATTTTATCATAATAGAAATTGATAATTGTATGGTAATGGTTATAAGTATATTTAATTTCATCATCGTGGAAGTGCTTTTACTGAAATCATTTATTTTCAACACGTAAGGTTTTGATCATAAGGGGAGGTTAACAACCAATACCTTTAATGTTCTAATGGTTAATGGTTAAGATTATACAGAAGGTGTAATTAACGAAATATCCAAATCGTGAAGAATAGGTGCCTAGGTGGCTATTAATTTGTCCAACATACTTTATGCTATTTGAAACATTGTATAAAGTCTAACCAAGCAGTCATGTACGCCCTTTTTGTTTTTTCAAGATATAGTTGTTTGTTTCATTAGTACAGGGACGAGGAAGAAAGTTGATGGACTCTGCTTCCGTCGTCCACCAATCGCATTTTTTGTACGAATAAAACATAAAATGTTTTCCCCAGCCCAGTCGTTTATTTGCAGCTAATTACGTGTTTGGAAATCCCTCATTGCCATGTTATATAAAATGAGTATTATTCTACTTTTTAGTAAAATAAAAAACTGTCCGTGCAGTTTTTAATTAAAATTCGTTGGATTTTACCTCCATACATTTAATTTAAATGTGAAATATGTTAGTGAAACAACGTGAAGATAGATGGCACCACCGGCGCAGCAAATGTCGATTTCTGTTCATAGAAGATATTTACTCAAAACATTTAAACAAACTTACACTTGCTTAAAACGAAAATAAAAAGCAAAATTATATTGAATATCAACACCTATTTATGGATGGAAACGTTGTTTGTGATGAACATGCGACAATGCTAAAATTGTATTCATTGAAGTAATGACATTCACATGAAGTTTTAGTGAAGGTCAAATTACTTTTTGTACAGTTGCCATGGAGATATCGAAAAATCCTGAAATCAGCCGCTTTTGGTTGTCACAATATAGCGTCTCTTCGGGTGGTTGGAGAAAAACGAATTTACAATGTGGCACATTCCTTAAATGTATTTTTTTGTTTTTTCAAAAATAAAATATGGCGGAGTTATAAGTATTTATTTTATTTTGCATCTTTGGCCGTCAGACATACCGATGTAAATATCAGTTCACAATTTTATTCAACTAAATTTGTGAATTGTAACAGGAAACTAAATTAAACATTTTTTGATTATCCGACCGGACGTATTTTTTCTGAATATTTTGGTCACTATTAACTTTAGAGCAAAAAGTATAGAGATCGTTTTTCGAGATAAATAAATTTTGCGCCAGTTACAAACAACGTAAATATCTGGGAAGGGTATATCCAATAACCCCTTTAGCTTGTCATGTAATAAGCAAATGAGTCAACCAGTTGAACCCACCATTCAAAATAGTATCGCTGCTGTATTGAGAAGGCTTGCATTGGTTGGAACAGGACAGTTACCTTCAGTGTCGTCTTCGACAAATACAAGAATTTACTTTATTACTTAAATAAATTCTATTAAGTTTTAATCTTCAAGGAAGCGAATTTTCTTTATTATTTCAATAAACTCTATTAAGTTGGGGCAACGTTTTAATCTTCAAGGAATATTTGAAGAAGGCGAATTTTTCTTTATTATTCAAATAAATTATATTAAGTTGGGGTAACGTTTTAATCTTCAACGAATATTTAGCAGGCGAATTTTTCTTTATGTAAACATTTTACATTGACTGTTGAACTAGTTAATACTGGGTTTTAGTTAATTCACGGGGATAGAAATTTAATTATCAATCAGTAACACTTTTACTTAATTTGCCTGTGACCCCATATAATATGTAAGTGTTGTAAATAAGGATCTCTAGTCGACAGAGCAGCGGCCTGTGGAGTATTAGGGATCCTCTATCCGATAATCAAAGAAAGCTACATCGTGCCAACGGCATGGCGAATACGCTTCCGTCTAGTGTTTGTGTAAGTAGTGCAAATTATGATTTTAAATTTCGTGCAGGAGAAGCTGTGTAATGTAGCGGGAGAATGTCTGAAGAGTCAAAGGCCTCGAAACAGCCTCCAGGATCTGCTCTGGCGGCGCAGAGGGAGAATGATCGAAACGATAAAGGCTCAGGGACAAACTCTTGGTTTTGGTATAGCTGTGCAGGAGGAGAATGTCCGAAGCGGTAAGAGCCCCGGAATAAATTCCTGGATCCGGTCTGGTGGTGCAGGGGCAGAATGTGCGAAGTGGCGAAGGCCCCGGAATAAACTCCCAGATCGGTCTGGCGGTGCAGAGAAAATATTTCTGAAGGCCTTATAACAGACTTTCCTGTTTTTTAATAAATACAATTAAATTTAACTAATATATAATTATAATACAAAATATAATTTTATAAATATAATAGAATATACAAAGTATTGTGTTACGTCGGTGGTGAGTTGCTCCTCAGCGCGTGGATCGTATGGTTGTTGTGTTGCGTGATGAGTCCTTGGTAAAGCGATTTCTAAAATCAAGATCTTCGTATTACTTTATACTCAGGCGAATGTTAACCAACAATTCGTATTCCTATATGCTCTTATGTGAAAACTAATAACCAAGTTATACTTATTCCTTTCTCTATGGCGTGACTAGTTCAGGGTAAGTTATAGGAGATAACGGTGTTAACTAGAGTACTTTCAATAATTACTTTAGACCTTCGTAGATTTGAAAATCAACATCTCTTCGTATTTCCCTTCATGCGAATGTAAACCAACAAATCCGTACTTCTACGTCCTTTTATACGATTATTAATAAACGATTTATAGTGTATTTATTTTCTTTACAACATAATTAAAGGTCAGGGTAAGTTAAAAAACTATGTTAACGTAATTACTTTAAATAATTTCTTTAGACCTTCGTTGGGGTGTATTCCACCCATATATTACCTTCGTGGGGACGTATTTTAACCACGTATGTTCAACCACCTGTTGTTCGACTGCCTACTTTCTCTTTTGGCGCTGCAGTAATATATCAATTTGTTACCTGTTTGATCTTGCAGGGAAGCCAATATTCTTCATGTATGTTCCTTGTACCCGCAGAAGGTATTTTAAGCTAAGTGTTAAAATTTCTGTATTTAAAGATTATTATTATATTATTAAGTGCGTAGTGTAAAGGGCTCAAGTCGTAAATCGTAAAATACTTTACAACTATATTTATATTAAGACTGAATGATTTTGCTTTTGGTATATATAATTGCGTTACATTCAAAATCGCCTGTTGTTTCCGATTTTAGATTTTAGGTAAAGTTTTGTCTCACTATCCTGTGTTCTCTTACAACTTTATTTCCCCCTTTCGTAGTTTAACGCCTGTCTTATCTAAAATTACGTGGCGCTTTAGGTATTTCTACTATTCGGTCACACCACCTACGCATCCAGTACCCTACCGCTGTAGTGACCAAACCAGCTGAGATAGACCCATTTCTCATTATAGTCTGTCTGTAGCGTATTTCGGTCTAAATTCAATAATCATGTTGAACACGTTACTAAATCCATATGGTTACTGTAATATAATAAACCTTATTGAGCACAGTTATACATAAACAAAGTAGCAAATCATTGTTTACAACAAATTTTCTGATACTCATACCGATTGTGGAAAATTGAATACCATCATTAAACTTTCAATTAGTTTATTAGGCAGTCACATTGCAAATTCATGTAATAAGAATTGGTACTTTAATTATGTACACACTTCAGATAAGCACCGGTTATGTTACATTTATGTTTACATCAACAAAGAACTTTATTAGTGTTCATACTGTCAAAAAAAAATTTCGGTTTCATAAAGTCAAACTTTAAAACACCCGTTGAGGCGTCATAATGTATATATTATAAACGCAAAATATAATAGTATATTAAGAAACAAGTTTCGTAAGACGCGTTTTTATCTCATGAGTCCAAGTTTAGAAAACGACCCGCGCAGCGGGGAGTTTTCTAATGGACGAATGCGATAAACTCTTATAAAACGGTTTCTTATACTATTTTTCTATTTTGCGTATTTGTGTTGAAAATTTTGAAAAATGTAAATTCCATTTGTCACCTTATTTCATAATTTTGAATGTAGGTTCAACACTGGTATTTGTTTGTTTGAGTTCGATACAAATATAGGGTATTAAAACTATTATTTGTTACTAATTCATTTCAAACTACCTATAAATATGTTCTCAATAGAAGTTGTATACTATATACATTATAATCGGAATAAAATTACACTATACTATGTAAACTTAATAATTTACACTCAAGTGAAGTTAACAAGGTTAAATGAAGGTTATATTTTACGCAAAAGATGTAATCGGCTTAATCTGAAAGCATATTGACGCTTTATCTTGAAACACAATAAAAAAGAGAAATCGTCCATATTCGGTTTTGGTCGTCTTAATCATTGCAATGCATTAATCAGGAATAATTCAATACAAAGGATATATACACATTTGAAATAAGAATAGGTTATGTTACATTTACGTTTACGTACATCAATAAAGAACTTCATTAGTTTACATACCAACATCAAGAAAAAAAATGTTAGGTTACTAAACTTTAAAGTCAAACATTAATACACCCGTTTGAGTGTCATAATGTACATATTAAACACGCAAAATAGAAAAAAATTCTTTATGAAGTTTGAAAATATATTTTTTTTATTTCTTAAGCTATTTCATTGATTTTGGTTTTGTTTGAAAGAAAATTGATGAAGACACATCACTAACCTAATTTGTTTCAAAACTTTACCAAACTTTAAAACTAGTTAGAACTTTTTCGAGTAGCACTGTATATGTTTGCAAGTTACCTTACGAAAGCTTGAATATTTGTGAATAGAATGAGAGGTAGAACATGGAAATCGGTCAAAAACTTTCTGACGTATGGCACGACAAAGCCAAGTACGTTTTAACATATTGACTCTATTTTCTTTCGATATTCATTAAACCAAGGTTTATTTAAACAAAGCAAACAAAATATTAGGTTAGCGATGTGTCTTCATCAATTCTCTTTCAAACAAAACCAAAATCAATGAACAAAACCAAAATCGATGAAAAGGTTAAGAAATAAAAAAATATTAAAAAAGGAAATTCCGTTTTTTTTGGACAACCCTATATAATAACACGAAAATAATTAATATATCTTTGGTATTACCTTATGAAAACCTTTTGCATAACTACGTCGTAATGACAATCAAAATATGTTATTAAAGTGGGTACGAAAATGCAAATTAAAAATACATTCGCCTGGCCTGGCAGTATTCCTCGATATCAAACAGGCATTTGATGAAGCCTGGCACGCCGGACTGATGCACAAAACCCTAGCACTTAACATCCCAATTGATTTCGTCCAACTTCTTTCATACCTGTCTGGCAGGTTTATTTAAAAAAGATA
Organism: Vesta saturnalis; assembly: GCA_036346205.1. Lineage (NCBI taxonomy): Eukaryota > Metazoa > Arthropoda > Insecta > Coleoptera > Lampyridae > Vesta > Vesta saturnalis. Next base: position 495,099 of record JARFJB010002190.1, read on the forward strand.
AGGTAATGAGGAATTGTGTGTTCAAAGAATTAACTGCCAAATTTAACTATAATATGAGAAAAGAATTGAGTATAAAATAAGTTTTAAAAAAACTTAATAATATAAAACCAAAATTTAGGAAAATTGATTACCCCAAAAAAACGGACAATAAAAAGATTAAGTTCTCTGATTGGCAAAAAGGATTCTACGATTGAGTAGTCATATAGGACCGGTTCTGGCTTAGTTCAAGGTCACTCGCTCTGTGGTGGTCACCTTGGAAACTCCTTTGAAGGACATGTTGTCTATGTTACAAAGTAGGTCAAGGTTAAATGGTTCTTGTATTGACTAAATAGAGTCATGGTCACATAATTGTCTAAACTAAAAGTAGGTCAAGGTGAGTATTTGACAAGTTGAAACATGTTATGGTGGATACTCAAGTCAAGGACGCATTTCTCTTATATAAACCGCAGAGTGTTGTATTAAAATCAGTCAGTTTGCAACTTGCAATTGTTAAACATGGAATTAGCAGGCTTAAATCAAACCAACTACTGTAAACCCTTTAAAAATAGTGCGACCTCGAGATATCTATAAAGTATAAACTGATGGATGTGGCTGTAATTAATACTAAGCATGGTGAACGTATAGTGATAAAAGCGGCTGATTTTAAATGTGTATTACCTCAGCGGTTTTAGAGTATTTCAAGGAACAAGCCCGCATTAAAGAATTTAAAACCTTGCTAAACATGAAAGATGTATTCCTTAGTAGTTTAGGGGCGGCTAGAAAAACAATAAACATAACATTTTGTTTTTAGTAGTAGTGTTACAACCCCACCATATGTAAATTAACCAGAATAAGATCTTAAACAGTGTTTAGTCGTAGTGCAATTGTGAGCAAGTAAAGTCGTTATCCAAGTATAATGGTAGTAGTTATAAAAATGAAGAGAAACAAGATCAAGGTTATTCTTCTAACAACACTGATTGGTCGTCATTTCAACATAAAGATGATTTATCAGGAGTGTACAAACAAGTAGCTAACGAATACTTAATCGATTGTGTTCATTATAAACTGTTGAACGATACTCATCTAGCAAAACACATAGAAATTGGATACAGTACACACCTCAATCTTGCAACAGTAGTGCGTGTGGGGTGTGACAACTGCGGTCAAAGCATTATGTGATCTTGGACATGAAGGAATGGAATAAACTTCTAAGATGGCATTCATATGTAGAATTACAATTTTTTCGATCCCAAGAAATTGCAACAAAATTGATTGGTCGAATGTAAACGAATAACAAGATATAAGCTATGATCTCTATCTACCAATCTTGGTATTTATTACAATTGGGAATTGATTAAAGGATATGACAGAATTTTGAAAACTGCTATGATAGCAAACTACATCTGCTGTTCTTTCACATGAAAGAACTTTGTAGAAGAACTATTCAATGTAAAGGTTATAACAAGGTATAGATTGGAATTTCTTGAATCTTACAATCTGGTGTGTTTCTATGAAATGTTTATTCAACAGGTTGTTAACTACCGTCGTTTTCGTGAGAAAGAATTCCATTGCATTGATGATGACATTTATAAAGACGTTGAAGATGGATGTTATAAATACTAAGTATAATATTAATTCACATAACACTGTATGCTTAATGGAAATATTGTATTGTCGTCTTGCTTATTATCTAATGTGTAGAATTTACTAAATAAAGTATTAATAACTATAAATTTGTTTTTGTGATCTCCATTTAGTTATAAATACTCTGCTTCATCCATCTAGTTAAACAGTGTTAGCTAAGAAGCGAAAGAGTGCAAGTGGTTTAGTGAATACTCTAATCAATACACTTCTGGTTGAATTTCATTTGCCTGGTTACCAGTATTGTGGTCCTGGTACAAATTTGGAGAAACGACTCGCACACGGTGACCCTGGTATTAATCAATTAGATGCTCAGTGCAAACTTCATATCAGTTACAGAGATTACCGAGAATTGGAAAATAGACATAACGCAGATTAAATTTTAGTAGAAAATTAGGAATGGGGTGCAAACGTCGATCCAATCAGAAGAAGATGGTTGTTATGCAGTGGTGGAAATTTATTGCATTTACGAACAAAAATAGCTAAAAAACTTAAACCTAACGGCGCTTTCAACGGCCAAACGTGTGGTAAAAAGTTTGGGAGGAAAAAAGACTTTACAGTTCCTAGCGTAATTCACTTACCTAAACAGGGAGGGTTTTTGCCGTTTCTTACTGCGTTATTCGCAGTACTATGGGTAGGCGGTGCTTTATCTGGTGCGTTATACATAATACCGTTTCCAAAAAACTGAACAGATTACTCGAAAGATCGTTAACAGATATTGATTACCATGGAAAAATGAATCTGGCATTATTAACTTAGATAGCAAAATCGGGCCCAGCACGTATTGGCATTGGTTGGGAAATCACTACTGTACAGCTTTCGCAAATATTCCTCACTTCACAATCATCCCATACTATTTCGTTATTCACATTCATCACTCCTGCAGCGTTCTATTTGGGCCACGTTTTGTATTTTTGACCCATTCCAGAGGAGTTTTTTGTTTCCCTCAAAATCATTCTGCATTTTCTCTCCTTCCACAGCCTCCACTTTTTCTTCACTTATTCTCACTGCCTCTTTCGCTTCTTTGTTTCTTAATCTGTACACCTCATACAATCGCTTTTTCTCAGTATCATTTTTTGCAGCATCTTTTTCTTACTGTCTTTTTTACAGACTCATTCCACCAAGCACATTTTTTCTGTCTGTCTGTCACTCTTGCACATATCCGCACGGCACAATTGACAACACAGTTTTTCAAGCTTATCCATGCAATTTCAACGTCAGTGCCTTTTATTTGTTCGTTCCACATTGTTTCATTCACATTCAACTCTTTTCTCACAGAATCTACATATTCTCGCACCATTCTTCACTAGTTTGTCTACCCTGATTCTGGACGTTCGCACTACGTTTGATTTCCTTCTCCAGACCCACTTTTGCCCTAAACACACTCTAGAAACAATCAAAAAGTGGTTCGAGAAACACTCCGATCCTCGCATTACTTTTGTGCCTTTCACCATGTTTCTAAGACGTTCGTCATATGCTATCAAGTCTATCATTTAGGTATCTTAAACCGTTTCAGAGAAAATAAAAAGAGGATTATTGGGGCCAGTTTTACAGGGCTGTGTCTTCATAAGGAGGCATTTTCGGATACATGTTTATTAACCAAACTAACGTTATTTTTTATATTCTGTTTACCCTAGAAATTAGCGGAACGTTTTTTGAAACACCCTGTATTGTGTGCACCTTATAATGCATCTAAATTATGCGACATGATTTAACCTTTGATTATATACTATACTATCAAAGGATTTAACACGTGGTCAGAGTGAGAGGGTCACTTTAGTAGTTCACGAAAAGCAGTAATGCTGTATTTCTTAAAATTTTGATAATGTGAATAAATTATTTACTGTATATCAGATATAATAAAAATCGGAGGTCGATGCGATATCACAAATTTTGTTGTAGCGTCTAGTGTGTAGATTTAGATATTCGATAATAAAATTTAAACGTTGTTTTTTGTCTTTTCTTTTTTCGTTAAATGGTGTCTTCCCGGATTCGTCACCATTCAAAATTAGCGAATCGGGAAATAAAGCTATTTTAAGAACCAACATATAATCTATTATCACTGTTTCGATGCAAGAAATACTGATAAGTAAACAGTTTTCTAAGAATAATTGCCCTAATAATAAATAGAGAAAAGAAAGAAATTTTTGTAGAAAAAGTTTAATTAGATTTACAAAAATAGTGATCGTCATTCGGCTGAAATTAAATAATTCAATGTTTTTTATATTAGTTTTTTGTAAATAACTCGAAAACCATCAACTTTACAAAAAAATTAAAAGAATGCTTTTCGATCAGAAATTTGATCTAATCCCCAAATTTCAAAAAAATCGTGTAGACGGATTTCAAAATCGAGTTTTTTGGAGATATTTCGAAAATGATAAAATTGCAAAAAACCTTTTGCGAGAGATTTTATTTCCTACCTAATAGAATTTTCATTTTTTGAATATGTTATGTAGTGCCGGAGATATTTATATTATAATCCGTTTGTTGTACAGTAAAATTATAGAGAACAGTAAATACTCACAGTTATATTACTAATCATATATTAAAAGGGAAAAATTTGAAAACAAAAATTTGCAAAAGGGATACTTGCCCCCAAATTTACCCCTCTCCTCATACCCCACTGAGCCCAAAATCGGTATATTTCGGTAGTTGACATATATATGTGTGCCAAATTTCAAGTTGATATGTTAAGTCTTTCGAAAGTTATGGAGTACAAACAAACAAAAACAAAAACAAAAACAAAGAAACAAAAAGAACAAAGAAACAAAGAAACAAAGAAACAAAGAAACAAAGAAACGAAAGAAACGAAGAAACAAGAAACGAAAGAAACAAGAAACAAGAAACGAAGAAACAAGAACAAGAAACAAAGAAACAGAGAACGAAGACAACGACAGAAACAGAAACAAGAAACAAGAAGAAGAACGAAGAAACAGAAGAAACGAAGAAACAGAAGAAACAGAAACGAACAGAAACAGAAGAAACGAAGAAACAGAAGACAGAACGAAAAGAAAGAAGAAACAGAAACGAAGAAACAGAGAAACGAAACGAGAGAAACAGAAGACAGAGAACAGAGACAGCGAAGAAACAAGAAGACAAGAGGAAACGAGAAACGAAGAAACAGAAGAAACGAAGAGAACGAAGAACAGAAGAAACAGAGACAGAAACAGAAGAAGACGAAGAAACGAGAGAAACAGAAGAAGACAGGAAGAGAACGAAGAAGACGAAGAAACGAAGAACGAAGAAGACGAGACAGAAACGAAGAAGACAGAGAAGAGACAGAAGAAACGAAGAAACGAAGAAGACAGAAGAAACGAAGAAGACGAAGAAACGAAGAAACAAGAAACGAAAGAGACAGAAACAGAGACAGACGACAGAAACGAAGAAACGAAGACAGACGAAGAAACGAAGAACGAGAGAAGAAGACAGAGAGGAGAGACGGACAGAGAACAGAGAGACAGAAAGAGAACGAAGAAAGAAGACAGAGAAGGAAACGAAGAACGAACAGAGGGAACGAGCAGAAGACGAGAAGACAGAGAAGACGAAGAAACGAAGAAACGACAGAAACAGAAGAAGACAAGAAAGAGAAACGAAGAACGAAGAAACGAAGCAGAACAGAAGACAAGGAACAAGAACAAGAAACGAAGAACAGAAGAAGACAAGAGACAGAAACGAGAGAAACAAGGACAGGACAACGAAGAAGACGAAGACAGACGAACAGAAGACAGAGAAGAAGACAAGAAGACGAGAGAAGAGACAAGGAGACAGAAACGAAGAACAGAAGACAGAAGACAAGGAAGAAAGAGACAGAGAACAGAAGACAAGGACGAGGAGACAGAGACAGGACAGGAGACAGGACAGGAAGACGAAGAGACGGAAGAGACGAAGAGACGAAGGAAACAGAAGAAACGAAGAAGACAGGAAGACAGAGAAGAGAAGGCGAAGGACAGACGAAGAACAGGGAGCAGAGAAGACGAGAGACAGACGACAGAAAGAGACAGAGAAGAAAGCAGGACAGAAACGAGAGAAGGACAGGGAAGACAGGAAGAAACAGGAAGAGAACAAGAACAGGAACAGAAGACAAGAAAGGAAACGAAGAAACGAAGAAACGAAGAAACGAAGAAACGAAGAAAGAAGAAACAAGAAACGAAGAAAGAAGAAAGAAGAAAGAAGAAACAAGAAACGAAGGAAACAAGAAACGAAGAAACGAAGAAACGAGAAAGAAGAAAGAGAACAGAAGAAACGAAAGAAACGAAAAGAAGAAAGAAGAACGAGAAAGGAGAAACGGAGAAAGAAGAAAGAGACAAGAAGAAAGAAGAAAGAAGAAAGAGAAAGAAGAAGAAGAACAAGAAACAAGAAACAAGAAAGAAGAAACAAGAAAGAAGAAAGAGAAAAAGAAGAAACAAGAAAAAGAAACAAGAAACAAGAAACAAGAAACAAGAAACAAGAAGAAAACAAGAAACAAGAAACGAAAGAAAAAGAAACAAAGAAACAAGGAGACGAGAGAAACAAGAAACGAAGAAACGAAGGAAACGAAGACAAGAAACGAAGAAACGAAGAAACGAAGAAACGAAGAAACAAGAAACAAGAAACAAGAAACAAGAAACAAGAAACAAGAAACAAGAAACAAGAAACAAGAAACAAGAAACAAGAAACAAGAAACAAGAAACAAGAAACAAGAAACAAGAAACAAGAAACAAGAAACAAGAAACAAGAAACAAGAAACAAGAAACAAGAAACAAGAAACAAGAAACAAGAAACAAGAAGCAAGAAGCAAGAAACAAGAAACAAGAAACAAGAAACAAGAGAAGACAGAACAAGAAAAGAAACAAGAAGAGAAGAACAGAACAGAACAGAACAAGACAAGAACAGAAAAGAAACAGAAACAGAAACAGAAACGAAGAAAGAAACGAAGACGAAGAAGAAGAAGAGAACGAAGAACGAAGAAACGAAGAAAGAGAACGAGAAACGAAGAAACGAAGAAACGAAGAAAGAAGAACGAAGAAACGAAGAACGAGAGAAGAAAGAGAGAAAGAAGAAAGAGAAACAAGACGAGAAGAGAAACGAAGAAAGAGAACGAAGAAACAAAACGAGAGAACGAAGAGACGAAGAAACGAAGAGAACGAAGAAACGAGAGAGACGAAGAAACGAAGAACGAAGAGAACGAAGAAACGAAGAAACGAAGACGAACGAAGACAACGAAGAAACGAAGAAGACGAACGAGAAACGAAGAAACGAAGAAACGAAGAAACGAGAGACGACGAACGAAGACGAAGAAGACGAAGAAGACGAGAAGACGAAGAACGAGACGAACGAAGAACGAAAGAACGAAGAAACGAAGAAACGAAGAAACGAGAGAGAAACGACGAGAACGAGAAACGAACGAAACGACGAGGACGAGGCGAGACGAGAGAAACGAAGGAGAACGACGAGGACGAGACGACGAGACGAGACGAGAGAGAGACGAGAGACGAGGACGAGAGAGACGAGAGACGACGAGACGAGAACGAAGAAGACGAGAGACGAGACGAAGAGACGAGAGAGAACGAAGAACGAGAACGAAGACGAAGACAGAACGAAGAAGACGAGAGAGAGAGACGAAGAACGAAGACGAGAGAAGAACGAGAGACGGAAGAGGAGAGAACGAAGAAAGACGAAGACGAGAACGAGAGACGAGAGAACGAGAAGAACGAGACGAAGAAGAGACGAGACGAAGAAGAAACGAAGACAGAAACGAAGAAGAAGAGACGAAGAAGAGAAACGAGAAGAAGAACGAAGAAGAGAGACGAAGACGAGGAACGAAGAACGAAGAACGAGAACGAGAGAAACGAGAACGAGAACGAGAACGAAGACGAGAGAGAACGAAGAGAAGAGAAGACAGAAAGAGAAACGAGAACAAGAACGAGAACAAGAAGAGAGAGAACGAGAAGACGAAGAGAACGAGAGGAGACAGAGACGAAGAGACGAAGAACGAAGAACGACGACGAGAACGAGAGACGAGAGAACGAGAACGAGAGAGACGAAGAGACAGAGAGAACGAAGAGACGAAGACGAGAGAACAGACGAGACGAGAGACAGACGAGACGAAGAGACGAGAGACGAAGAAGAGAGACGAAGACAGACAAGAGACGAGAAACGAGAGACAGAAGAGAGACGAAGAGAGAGAAACGAAGAACGAAGACGAGAGACGAAGAAGACGAGAGAAACGAGACGAGGAGACGAGACGAGAGACGAGGAGAGACGAGCGAGAGACAGGACGAGAACGAAGAGAGACGAAAGAACGAAGAACGAAGAACGAAGACGAAGACGAGAAGAGACGAGAAACGACGAAGACGACGAAACGAGACGAAAGACGAACAGACGAGAAGACGAAGACGAGGACAGAGACGAAGACAGAGAGACGAGACGACGAGGACAGACGAGACGAGAAGACGGACGAGACGAGACGAGAGACGAGAGACAGACGAGACGAGAGACGAGAGGACGAGAGAGACGAGACGAGAGGACGAGACGACGAGAACGAGAGAAACGAAGAAACGAAGAAAGAAGAAAGAAGAAACGAAGACGAAGAAACGAAGAAACGAGAAGAGAACGAGAGAAAACGAGAAGAAGACGAAGAAAGAAGAAAGAGAGAAGAAGAAACGAAGAAACGAAGAAAGAGAAGAAAGAAGAACGAAGAGAAAGAAACGAAGAACGAAGAAAGAGAAGAAAACGAAGAACGAAGAAACGAGAACGAAAGAAACGAAGAAACGAAGAAACGAAGAAACGAAGAAACGAAGAAGAGAACGAAGAAACGAAGAAAGAAGAAACGAAGAAACGAAGAAACGAAGAAAGAAGAAACAAGAAACGAAGAAACGAAGAAACGAAGAAACGAAGAAACGAAGAAACGAAGAAACGAAGAAACGAAGAAACGAAGAAACGAAGAAACGAAGAAACGAAGAAACGAAGAAACGAAGAAACGAAGAAACGAAGAAACGAAGACGAAGAACGGAAGAAGAGAACGAAGAGAAACGAAGAAACGGAGAAACAGGAGAGGAAACGAAGAAAGAGAAGAAGACGAAGAGAACGAGAAACAGAAGAAACGAGAGACGAGAAAGAAACGAGAGACGAGAGAAACAGAAGAGACGAAGAAGAGAGAGAAGACGAAGAAAAGAACGAAAAGAGAAAGAAGACGAAGAACGAAGAAACGAAGAAAGAAGAACGAAGAAACGAAGAAACGGAAGAAACGAAGAAACGAAGAAACGAAGAAACGAAGAAACGAAGAACGAAGAACGAAGAAACGAAGAAACGAAAGAAACGAAGAAACGAGAAACGAAGAAACGAAGAAACGAAGAAAGAAGAAACGAGAGACGAGAACGAAGAAACGAGAGAGAACGAGAGAGACGAAGAACGAAGAAACGAGAGAACGAAGAAACGAAGAAACGAAGAAACGAAGAAGAAGAAACGAAGAAACGAAGAAACGAAGAGACGAAGAAAAGACGAAGAAGACGAAGAACGAAGAGAGACGAAGAAACGAAGAGACGGAGAGAAACGAAGAACGAAGAACGAGAGACGAGAGAACGAAGAGACGAGAGAGAAGACGAGAGAACAGAGAGAGCGAGACGAGAGACGAAGAAGAGACGAAGAACGAGAGACGAAGACGAGAGAGCGAAGAGACGAAGAGCGAAGAGACGAAGAAACGAGAAAGCGAAGAGGAACGAAGAAACGAAGAGACACGAACGAGAGACGAAGAGACGAAGAACGACGAGAAGAGGAGAAGACGAAGAGAGAGACGAAGAGGACGAGACGAGAGACGAAGAGACAGAGACGAGACGACGAGACGAGAGACGAAGAGACGAAGAGACGAAGAGACGAAGAAACGAAGAAACGAAGAACGAAGAAACGAAGAAACGAAGAAACGAGAACGACAACGACGAAACGACAGAACGAGACGACGAGAGACGAAGAAGAAACGACGAAGACGACGAGACGACGACGAACACGAGACGACGAGACGAAGAAACGAAGAACGAAGAACAGAAGAAACGAAGAAACGAAGAAACGAAGAAACGACGAAACGACGAAACGACGAAACGACGAAACGACGAAACGACGAGGACGAACGACGAGACGAAGAGCGACGAACGACGAGGCGACGACGAGCGACGAGACGACGAGACGACGAGACGACGAGACGACGAGACGACGAGACGACGAGACGACGACGACGACGAGACGACGAGACGACGAGACGACGACGACGACGACGAGACGACGAGACGACGAGACGACGAGACGACGAGACGACGAGACGACGAGACGACAGAGACGAGACGACGACGACGAGACGACGAGACGACGAGACGACGAGACGACGAGACGAGACGAGACGACGAGACGACGAGACGACGAGACGACGAGACGACGAGACGACGAGACGACGAGACGACGAGACGACGAGACGACGAGACGACGAGAGACGAAGAGACGAAGAGACGAAGAGACGAAGAGACGAAGAGACGACGAGACGACGAGACGACGAGACGACGAGACGACGAGACGACGAGACGAGGAGACGAGGAGACGAGGAGACGAGGAGACGAGGAGACGAGGAGACGAGGAGACGAGGACGAGGAGACGAGGAGACGAGGAGACGAGGAGACGAGGAGACGAGGAGACGAGGAGACGAGGAGACGAGAGAGACGAGGAGACGAGGAGACGAGGAGACGAGGAGACGAGAGACGAGGAGACGACAGACGACGAGGACGACGAGACGAGAGACGACGAGACGAGGAGACGACGAGACGACGAGAGACGAGACGACGAGACGACGAGACGACGAGACGACGAGACGACGAGACGACGAGACGACGAGACGAACGAGACGACAGACGACGAGACGACGAGACGACGAGACGACGAGACGACGAGACGACGAGACGACGAGACGACGAGACGACGAGACGACGAGACGACGAGACGACAGAGACGACGAGACGACGAGACGAGAGCGAACGAGCGACGAAGACGAGAGAGACGAGAGAGACGAGGAGACGGGGAGACGCGGAGACGGAGAGCGAGAGACGAGAGACGAGAAGACGAGAGACGAGAGACGAGAGACGAGAGACGAGACGAGAGACGAGGAGACAGAGAGACGAGACGAGGAGACGAGGACGACAGACGAGAGACGAGGAGACGAGAGACAGGAGGGAGACGAAGGACAAGGACACGAGGACAGAACGAAGCGAACGAAGACAGACGAAGAGACAGAGAACGAAGAACGAAGAAGCACGAAGAACGAAGAACAGAAGAAACGAAGACAACGACACGAGCACGACAGAAACGAGACAACAGGAGCACAGACGAGACGAAGAAGACGAGAACAGAGACAGAGACAGAGAGCACGACAGAGAACAGAAACAGAAAACAGAACAGACAACGAGGACAACGAGAGACGAAGAGAACGAAGAGACGAAGACACAGAACGAAGAACGAAGACAGCAAGAAACAGAAGACGAGAAGCGAAACAGAAACAGAACAAGAGAACGAAGAAACGAACAGAGAACGAAGAAACGAAGAACGAACGAAGAACGAAGAAACGAAGAAACGAAGAAACGAAGAAACGAAAACGAAGAAACGAAGAAACGAAGACAACGAAGACACAAGACACCAGACACACAAACACACAACACACACAGACACACCAGACACACACCGCGCGGACACGGACACGCACACACGGACACGTGGACATTCGGACACGCGGAGCACCACGCGGACACACAGACACAGAGAGACACACAGACACACAGACACACGACACACAGACACACAGACACACAGACGACACAGACACACAGACACAGACACACAGACACACAGACACACAGACACACACAGACACACAGACACACAGACACACAGACACACACAGACACACAGACACACAGACACACAGACACAGACACACAGACACACAGACACACAGACACACAGACACAGACACACAGACACACAGACACACAGACACACAGACACACAGAACACAGACACACAGACACACACAGACACACAGACACACAGACACAGACACAGACACACAGCACACAGACACACAGACACACACACAGACACACAGACACACAGACACACAGACACACAGACACAGACACACAGACACACAGACACACAGACACACATATACATAGACACACAGATACACAGACACAGACACGCAGACACGTAGACACAGACACACAGACACACAGACACACAGACACACAGACACACAGACACACAGACACAGGCACACAGACACACAGGCACACAGACACACAGGCACACAGACACACAGACACACAGACACACAGACACACAGACACACAGACACAAGACACACAGACACACAGACACACAGACACACAGACACACAGACACACAGACACACAGACACACAGACACACAGACACAGACACAGACACACAGACACACAGACACACAGACACACAGACACACAGACACACAGACACACAGACACACAGACACACAGACACACAGACACACAGACACACAGACACACAGACACACATATACATAGACACACAGATACACAGACACAGACACGCAGACACGTAGACACGCAGACACGCAGTCACACATACTCAGAGACACAGACACAGAGACACATAGACAGATAGATATACAGGCACACAGACACATAGACAAACAGGCACACAGACAAACAGACCCACAGCACATAGACACGCAGACACACTCACACACACACGCGCGCACGCGCGCGCGCGCACACGCGCACTCACGCACCCACACCCGCACCCGCACCCGCAATGGCACCCGCACACGTACTCACGCTCGCACCCACTCTCGCACGCACGCACGCACGCACGCAAACACAAAAGATTTTTTGTTTTTGGACGTTTTCGAACATTTTAAAGCGATTGAGCAAATAAAAATTGTTGAAAATTTTTTTAGCGATAAATTACGCGTGTGGAAGAAAAATTAATTTGGTCGACGACGCGAAAATCAACACAATTTTTGGACGAGATTGGCTTACGTTTCTATACCAAACAAAAATGATGTTCGGTCACAATAGTATATTAAGAATCTAGTTTCCCAAGATGTGTTTTATCGCACGAGTCCTCCAAATTTACAAAACAGGCCACGGGGTGAAAAGCAAGAAATTTGTTCCATGGACGATTTGAACAAGTTATTAAAAATACGATGCGATTACTTGAAAAAATGGATGTTAACAAGCATTATGCGCGACATGAATTCAAAAGCTCTTATTCTTATGCAATGAGCGAAAACACAAATTCGAAATATATTTCTTGTTATTTTCGCAAGGGTTAACACAATTTGTCATAATGAAAATTTTATTAAGCTGTGAGTAAATGACAGGTTCGCGGAAGTTAAACGATTAAGGTTATACTTTAATTGTTTAGGACTTCAAAACGAAGTATGTGAAATCTGTCTATATAAAATTTAAAGTCTTGTCTGACTAACTGATATATCAACGCACTGCGAAAACCGCTGATCCTAGAGACATGAAATTTGGAGGCTGTGCTCTTTGTGAAGTGTAGGTATCCACTAAGAAAGGGTTTTTGAAATTCCACCCATAAGAGGATGAAATGCGGGGTTGAATTTTTTTGTGAAACTTTTTATTCTATGGGTCGATGACCCGAAAATTGGTACACATGCTCTTCAATTAAAATTATACGTCTATCACAAAATTTAAATATCCCCATTCTGAGATCGCAGCAACGCATGACGGGTACGGCTAGTATGTAATAAAAATCAAAAACGGCTTCTAATAAACCTCCCTCTCCGCCTCTGAATTTCTTACAAAGTCCAATGCGATCCAGGCGAAATGGAAACAAGCTTAAATACAAAATTTTAAGACCGTACGTGTTTTCATTCTGGAGTTATCGTGTTTGTTAACATACATCTACATATCCACACACACAGACATCATGGCTGATCTTGACGAAACTTGGCCAAACGTTGTAAAATGAGCTAATAAGTACATTTAGTGATAGCGAAACAAAAGTCGTTTGCATAACCTTCTATACCTACATATGTATTTGTAGGGTAAAAAGACAGAAACAAGCAGATCAAAAAGGTTAGCCAGCGCCACAAAGAAAGGCTAACAAGCAAGTAAAAACCCTCAAACATACAAGCACTCACACATTAACAAACTAGCCCACAAATGCACCTAGAAACACCAACACATTAAAAAACTAATAAAGGAACACACTAACGGATAAACACACAAATAACCAATCAAAATGGTTAGCCAAAACACAACAAAAAACCAAGAAAGTAGAAAAAAAAACTAGCACATGATCCAACAAACGGAAACTAAAGCACCTAAACAAACCATTTAACGTGAAAGTGTACAAAAGCGTCTAAACATCATGTACGAATCAATTAATCTGGATACCAAGCAGCTACCGATACACACTAACCATGAATGAAAACAAACTAGACCTCTGGCGCCGAAACGTCCCAGGGTTAAATGATATATTTCAGACTAAGGACAGTTTTGTACGTAATGTTTAAAGAAAACATTTTATTTACACACAAATATCAGAGGTTTGCCAAAATACCTTTTAAAGCTAGAGACATTAATACAGTTTCCGAATGTTGAATTGCGCCTAATAGTCCTGAGCGAAATGGGAAATGCCTTTATGTTTGTATTTGGAGTATTTCGACCGTATTAACCGTATTAATAATTGCACGATTTGAGAAGTTATCATTAACGGTTTAGTTGCAGAAAAGTTTTCTTAAGACTCACTAAATTGTTATTAATCTCTAATCAAAAACATCTTTAATTATTGACAGTTCAGAATTTTTAATTTTTAAATCGTGTAAGATGTTATTTTTGGTAAATTTAAAAGGATTTCGTTTTTCTTATTACTTTCCGAATTATTCTGGTTTAGTTTGAAGTCTAGTTCCAAAGTATTTTAACGCTGGAAATTGAAGTAAATTTAATTCATGTTAAAACGAAAACATAAGAGAAACAAGTTTATAAGAGATGTAAAAAGGTATAAAATATTTTTGAATGTAATAGATTTCGTTCATATAAATTGGTGTATCAAGTTAAATCTTCCTCAAATATTTAAGACTAATCCTTAGAGTAATTTTATAGCGCTCTATAAAATAGTTGGCTTAAGGACTTAGTTATTAAAGTGTATTCTGAATATGTATTTTGTAACGCTTCGACAATCTGCACCCTCACTTAATCCCATATGGAATTATAGCAACAGATTAATCCCACGTTACTAACAATGCATACATTCATTATGAAAAAGTTTACACACATTTTCATATTACTTTTTCTGACATAGATTGCAATTTACACTGATAATGAATACCTATTTAATGTGAAGTTAAATCTAGTACACAAACTCATGCTATTTTATTAAAGGAAATGACTAAGACAATGGAATTACGCAATAATTTGAACTAAATTAGTGCACTTGTATATATAATATATATATATATATATATATATATATATATATATATATATATATATATAATATAAACATTAATTGACTTTGATGTAAAATTACTAATAATAAAATATTGGTTTAAAAGTCAAACAACACGCAAATAAAATTTCCGATATTTCATTTCCGGAATCTTCATATAATTATATATATATATATATATATATATATATATATATATATATATATATATATATATATATATATATTATAAATCAAAGATTTGAACTTAGGTACTTGAATTTATTTTTCAAATTTTTGGTATAATTGTCAGATAAAGTTAATATGTATAAAATAAGCCCTTATGTAGATTCCAACTGGAATTGAAATATAGGACACCTTTGAATTTGAAACCAAACTGAGCGATGGAAGGTCGGTTAAATGGAACAAAAGTTACGCATTTGAGAGGATGTATTTATGGTCTTTGTAGAACTCGAATATCTCTTTTAGTTTTTGAGATATTTGAAAAAAATTGAATTTTCTGATTTTCGTTTTTATTTTTTTCTCACCTTATTTGAGGAGCTATCAAGAAAAAAAGAGCACATTTTCATTGCCACTTTTCTAGCTCTACTTAATCCTGTTATTCAATTTTTGATACAACTTTTCGTTTGTTACACATCATCAACTTTATTTTTTTAAATAGACAAAAAATTATTTTTGCCATATTTCGTTCTCTCCTTGATTCTGAATTTACCGATATATCACACTTTATATTTTTGATACGTTTTGGATGAGAAAATTCATATTCAATGTAAAACATCGAAAACGTACAGTTAAAACTAATACTAGAAATAACTTTCCTTTACAAAGTATTTTAATAGGAAGCCAAAATGCCAAAATCAGCGGGCGGCTTTGGAATTTTTTTTACTGTTTTCTATAAGACTATTATCGCACATGCAAACCCCACGCACACACGCACATATACACCCACACACACACCACACCTACTCACTCACACACACCCACCACACACACAAACACACACACACACACACACACACACACACACACACACACACACACACACAGACACACACACAGACACACACAGACACACACACACACAACACACACACCACACACACCACACACACACACACACACACACACACACACACACACACACACACACACACACACACACACACACACACACACACAGACACACACGACACACACGACAACACACAACACACACACACACACACACACACACACACACACACACACACACACACACACACACACACACACACACACACACACATACTCACCACACACGGAAGGAGACGGAGATTGAGACGGAGACGGAGATGGAGACGAGACAGAAGACAGAGACAGACGAGACAGAGACAGGAGACAGAGACAGACAGAGACGAGACGAGAGACGAGACAGGAGACGAGACGGAGACAGAGACGGAGACAGAGACAGAGACAGGAGACGAGACAGACAGGAGACAGGACAGGACGAGACAGGAAGAAGGAGACAGGACAAGGAGACAGACGGAGACGGGACAGGGACAGGGACAGGGACAGGACAGGGACAGGGACAGGGACAGAAGGGACAGGGACAGGGACAGGGACAGGGACAGGGACAGGGACAGGGACAGGGACAGGGACAGGGACAGGGACAGGGACAGGGACAGGGACAGGGCAGGGACAGGGACAGGGACAGGGACAGGGACAGGGACAGGGACAGGGACAGGGACAGGGACAGGGACAGGGACAGGGACAGGGACAGGGACAGGGACAGGGACAGGGACAGGGACAGGGACAGGGACAGGGACAGGGACAGGGACAGGGACAGGGACAGGGACAGGGACAGGGACAGGGACAGGGACAGGGACAGGGACAGGGACAGGGACAGGGACAGGGACAGGGACAGGGACAGGGACAGGGACAGGGACAGGGACAGGGACAGGGACAGGGGACAGGGACAGGGACAGGGACAGGGACAGGGACAGGGACAGGGACAGGGACAGGGACAGGGACAGGGACAGGGACAGGGACAGGGACAGGGACAGGGACAGGGACAGGGACAGGGACAGGGACAGGGACAGGGACAGGGACAGGGACAGGGACAGGGACAGGGCGGTATGCAGACGCAGACGCAGACGTATGCGCACGCGCACACACAGGTGACATGCCAGAAATAATCGATATGAATTCAGGGACCCTCAAAACATGTTGATCCGTTAAAATCTCAAAATTTCTATGTTAAGTTTTTCATGATCGCAATACCTTCCATTTACACTCCGTATATTATACGGGAATGTAAAAATTAGTGCGTTGTGGATAACATTTATCTTGTGTGGTTTCCTACCAAGAGATTGTAGATTGTTGATTGTGGAACTTTAAAGGTGAATAAATTATTATTAATTTTATTAAATACA
Organism: Vesta saturnalis; assembly: GCA_036346205.1. Lineage (NCBI taxonomy): Eukaryota > Metazoa > Arthropoda > Insecta > Coleoptera > Lampyridae > Vesta > Vesta saturnalis. The sequence goes on from JARFJB010002190.1 coordinate 512,623, forward strand.
TAAATAAAAAGTAGTAGTAGGATTTGAACCTACGACCTGTACTTTGCTAGAGTACCGCGCTAACCAACTGCGCCACCAAGGTTCAAGCCCCAATCGATGTAAATTTTGTCTTTATGTATGTAGAACTGATGTAAATTCTAAATATAATGAGATTACAATCAAATTACTTATATTAATGGAATGTGAGCCTGCAATGTCGCAAGCATTCACACATACCAAAGCAACTTGACTAATATTAAGTTATTAAAAGTTTTTGTTATGAACGAATAAGTATAATTAGTCAATTGAACTATATCGATTATAAATATTTAATATTAGTCAATTGTTTGTATGTGAATCCTTGCGAATTGCAGGCTCACATTCATTAATATAAGTAATTTGATTGTAATCATTATATTTAGAATTTACATCAGCTAATACATAAAGACAAAATTTACATCGATTGGGGCTTGAATTGGTGCAGTTTAGACTCTAGCATACAGTCGTGTTCAAATCCTAGAGGTAAACTTTTTATTTATGTATTTACTAACATTAATAATAATTTTTAATTACATATTTAACTTTGAACTTATTCGTTCATAACAAAGACTTTTAATAATTTAAAGGTGAATATTTGTTCTTCAATAAACTCGCATCCGGACTTTTGTAATAATTCTCAAAAATGGATATTACTTTAACCATGCAAAATTAACAAATCAAATTAACTGTTTTCAATCGTAAATTACTGTATCTGTCAATTATTCAATGTTGTTATTTTGTCAAAATCGATAACCAATTAAAACATCCATCATTATTTAAAGTACTTTTGATAGCAAGATAATTAAATAGCTAACACTATAAAGAAATAAACACGATCGGAAAAATGGTATCATTTACAAAATTACAAGTGCACCTTTCATTGTTAGGCGTTGTGTTCTAAAACCATTACAATAATAGTGCCAACTGTTACAAGAATTGGTTATGAGTATTTATAAGCTGCTTTATAGCACTTATACGCAGAAAACTAATTTGGGGAAACATATAAAAAAGATCAACGAGGCGATGATAATGCCTGTTCTCTAAAATATCTTTATTAATAATTTTAACCCGTCAACTAACCTAATCCTAATCCGATTATCAACATTTTGGGTGTCCGGATTTCAGTAAATCTTTTAATTGAAAATATTTTAGGAGATATTTTGCTAAAATCGGTTTTAATGTTTTTAAAACTACATGTAAATACATATTTAAAGGTAATCCATAAACATAATTTTCACATACCGATGAACTAAAAAAGTACAGTAATACCCCAGATCTGTTTATATGAAATGTAGCATATATTCAGTCGTTACATAGGTGTGGAAAATTCAATGTGAATTACTAATACCTAGATGAAACGAATAAATAATAAGGCTAGCACGTATGGGTTAGACATGTGTTACAATTTAATTTTTGTTTATTTTATTTTATGGATATTGTGTGCCCTTATATTTAGGCAGGGGGAATAATATATATCCAATAATTCTATTTGAATACAACAGCTGCGTCTAGGTTTATAAGTTTACGTGAAACAAATGCTAAGTTTTGCAATTAAAAGTGCAGATCTAAAAATTAATCCCTACATAGATTTTATTTGAAAATAAGTAATTTTCTAAATGCGCACGTTTTTAGTATTATGCTGAAATCGACAATTGTTACAAGAATATGTGTAATTAGGGTGACACAGTTTGTAGGGTGATTGGAAAATTGACAAAAGAGGGTACTTTCACCCTTAATGCGTTTCCGACCTTTGAGAATAGATTAAAGTAGGCAACAATGGTTAGGTATACTGTATTTCTGTAACAATTACTGCGATAACAATTACATATGTTATTATATAAAATTTGAAAGGTTTTTTTTATGTTACGCTTCTTACTAGTCCACCATTTGATTTTATTATTTTCAAATATATTTCCTTCATTTGAATCAAATGCATGTTTGTGAAATTGTGTATTTGTTTATTTTTGAAACCGCTCCTTGATTTTCATTACCACGAAGACTTTGTACGTACGTGCCACCAATCGACTAAACAAATTTTTTAAAAACATTTAATTATTTACCAATAGTTCTTTCTATGTAACAAGTTAGGATATTTGCGGGACTAACGTAGCGAGGCCCCGCAATATGACGCGAGGTGCACAAAATCAAACCTCCTTTGTTTTATACAAGATTCGCTTTAATTTTGACAAAAACATGTTATTTTCTTTTATCGGTTATAGAATTTTGTATCAGAAATCAAGTATGTTCATCATATGGATTGTCAGTTCGATCATTTTTGGGTTAAATAATAAAATAAGTCTGTATTAATTTTTCAAGCTAACTCGTTACAGATATTGCTATTACCCGCTTGGAGATTATTAATTTCTAACTTATATTTTTAGAAATTATTTTTTTTGATGCTTTATCTACCATCACTTAATTGGATATAACTTAATTTGCAAAATTTAATTTAATTACGTTGAGCATTGTATCTTAATTGGAAATGTTGAAGAAGATATTTTAACTAAAAGACGAGAACGTTTAATTGCCAGTCTTGGACTTATTCTTACATGTGTTTTAATTTCTGAATTTACACCAGCTGGATTTTATGTGTTGATTGACCTATTTTTTAAAATTTAAAGTCCTTACTAATTAATGTTAATACATGCTTGTATGTAATTTTAGGTAAATTAACTTGAGTGAATTGACATTAAATTTTTTTATTCTCAATACGTTCAAAATCAGTAATTGCAGCGTGAACATTTCTCATTGGTATTTGTATTAGTGGGCCAAGATATCAGGAATCTGTGTACCGCTAGAATTTTACCATTAATTTTCAACTAAAGCTTTTTCTATGTGTACTCAGATAAATGTAACCTTATGTATTGTGCGCATTTCTGGACACAACTATTGCGTAACGAACTATTGAATGTAAGTTTTTGTGCCCATTATAACAGTCTACCTATTTGCATAAATATTCTTAGAGTTAGATAAGTACTTAATTTAGTTTCAGACCACCCGATTTTATACACATGTTTTTTGATAAGTGTCTAATTTATAGATTTAAATTTGTTTTTCAGTGCGATAACTGTCATTTTATTATTTTAAAAGGCGTTTAAACTATTTATTATAGTTTTGCAATGAATGCAGAAGTCTTCCACTGTATTTAATACGAAAATACATTTGTTTGTCAACAGAAGTGGTCTTTTTATCGAACTCACCTCTCGCTTATCGCATCACATATGAGCTGCTTTAAAATCGTTATCAGGTTTAAAAGTATTAGTCTTTTAATCATTTTTATATAAAATATTTCTAAGAAAGTTCTCTTATGATAAATGCATTCCAGATCAAATATTTTTACTTCGTTGATATTAAATTGATAAAGTAATTGGGTAGCATGTTGTGCTGATAAGCTCATTGATTGCTATTATTAGTTTTACAATTACCTTTATGTTAAATTAATAATTTTTTAACCATTTGTCCGTTTGTCCAACATAGTTACGTTCATTACAAGCTAAAATGATTATTTATGTATCATTTTTGAAATGATAGTGATATGTACTTTATTCGTTTCTTTTAGATACGATTTTTCAAAAGCTAACTTATGCTATTATGTATTGGCAAATATATTTATGTATAATTTAGAAGCAAGAATTTTTGAACTAAATGCGTTTAAAAAAGTTGTATTTTGGTTTAGATATGAAGGTTGTACGTGGACCATGCACGACAGGATGGGAGCCAGCCTACGTGAAACATGTCAAGGTGACTTTTCCTGCTCAAGGACGGCGGACAGGAAGACAAAATGGAGTATGAGACAGACAATAGTATCTGCTGGGCCCTCCAAGTAACCACAAACTACTGCATCTAACACACCCTATTAGGTAAGTGGGTATATATTATAATGGCAAAAGTTGGTACCACAATCAGCGCCGTCAGCTGCCCTCAGTGCTTACATGACCATACATCGAGTAGATGTAACCCTGCTACGAGATTGGAAAGTGCATGGGTCATTGTTAACCAGGCCAAAGTCCCCTACGTAAGCCTGACCAAGGTGATATCTCCTGCTCAGGAAAAGAAAGGCGGACAGGAGGATAAAATGGAATAAGAGAAGACCAGCAGTGGTATCTGACGAACCCTACAAGGAAACACAATCTACTGTATCTACCACATTCCACTAGGTAAGGATACCTTATAACAACACAGGTTGTACAAATAAATGTACAGCAGTATAGGGCGTCATCAGCTGCACTCAGTGCTTACATGATCATACTGTGATAGGATCACGATTTTCTAGCGATTTACCGTCAAATTTTTGCTGTTGAGTTGAGCTGTGTGGATGAATTTGTTTTACGTGTGTCGCGACCTTTAAGGATGGTTTGTTTCGAGCTTAAGTTTTTTTGTTTGTGAATTGCTATTCCGTAATTTAAGGAATGAGGTTTGAAATCATCGATAATTGGTTTCTAAATTTATTGAGTTTTTCGTAATATTGCATTTAAATTTTGAGAGATTGTTTTCCTTATTGTTCCCCAGTTATTGAATGTTGAGTAGCATTTTATGTGTAAATAGTTGTATATAAGTTTAAATAATGTTTATTTCGTTTGATTTCCTTAAAATTTAATAGAAAGTTTTGTAAAATTAAGTAGCTTAAAGAAAGAACGTAGATTTAAATGTATTTGATATCATTCGGGCGACATGGAGTCAGTTAATTGCAGTGGTTCAGTTTAATATTGAGTATGTTGGTTTTGAGTCATAAAGATAGAATGTGGGGCTAACTGTTTGAACTTAAATGAAAATACCGAGATATTTTTTACGTTGATTCTGCTGACGTTTAGAATTTTGAAAATTATCGAGCCCTTACGTTTGAGAACGAAATTTGTGGGTAGGGGGTGTCATATCTTCTCCTTCCGTTTCTTAATTGGTGGAACTAGATTAAATGAGATTTTTTGTGAGTGGTGGGATTCGAAAATCCAAGATGGAATTTGGTAATAATTTGGGGGATTCGGCAATTGACAGCGCTCTCGAGGAGTGTTACTGTGACGTTTGCTGTTACGGCTTAAGGGGTTGGTTAGAACGTTGATAGATTGGACCTTTTGGTGTTTAACGAACGAACTTTCGTGTCGTGAGGGTAGTTACCTACTTTTTGAAGAAAACCTGTGAAGGGATTTTAAGTGAAATTGTTCAATCACCAAAGGACAAGACCTAGTGCCGATTTCAATTTTACGTAATCAAGTTACCTGGGGATCACCGTCGTGTTATTTTAGTGCTTCTGTGACCTCGTTGGTTTATGTCGCTGTTGCGGACTTATTAAATTAACGTTCTTGGAGTGCCACTTAATTGCCGTGCAGGGCGTGTTGAAGTACAAAGAAGCTTTCGCAGAATATTAAAACTAGATTTATTTAAATAAAGTTAATAACCTTTTGGATTGGTAGTGTAAAGAAAACTGTTTAAAAGATAAAAGTTATCCAGCAAGTTGAGCGCACAATTAATTATTTTAAAAGAAGTTTTTAATTAATGCAGTAACACTTTACCGAGATTCAAGCAAGGAACAGTTTAAAAAAAAAAGAAATAGTCAACATTATCGTTCATCATCTTGTGTCAGACCAGGGAGATTCCGTATCCGTAATAGCAGTAATTGGTCATCTGGTTCATTTTCGATTGTGGTAACACAGAAAGGTGCTAACTTAGACATTAAGGTGGTATAACATTGTGTTTTATTGAGTATTTTCAAGATCTTTTGCGTGTGTGCCTCAAATTATTTTCTTTGTTAACGAAGGTTTGAAAGGGGAGTAGGTTACTTTTAGATTAAATTGCTGCTTTGGTTTAATTATTTTAAGTAATCATAATTCTGACGCTCCGCCTTCACACTCTTCATCTTAGTACTAAAGGGCAATTGACCCTGAAGTAGTGTGGTTTAATAATCTACGAAATATTTAGGTTAAGCAATTTAGAACGGCGTTACGCAGAATTCTGGCCAGACCTCCCGTCGCCAATTAAGCATTTGTTATTTTTTTTTATACGCATTATCGTATGTTTACATTTATATTATTTTTTTAATTTATTATAGCTTTGTTTAGGTATCATAAATTTGTTTTAATTCTGTGAAAACCGCTTTCGTGTTACATAAAAGTTTTTTTTAAATTGCAAATTTACCGGTAATTTAGGAGCTTAAGTTTTAACGTAACGAAGTTACAGTTTCTTTATTGAGTGATAGCGTTAATGATATTCAGTGTTTTATTTGACTTCTAGTTGACTATGAATTCATTTAGAGTGCATCCATTAAGGGTGATTTTTTTTGTTTTGTGTTGTTAAGATTATTATATTATGCCTAATTATTTACACTAAGGTGAAGTAACGTAACGTAACGTTATTGAGTGATTAACACGCTTTTATTTGTCAGGCGTGTAGTGCTATTTTGAAGCCCTATTTCAGGTGGTTTGCTGAGTTGCTGTCGAGGACACCTGGGATTGATTGCGGGTAGGTAGGCGTATGTTTTTTGTATGTTTAGACACGCTATGTATTCGTAATTTTGGCACGACGTCCCTTATTTTGACTACCAAACATTCTGGCGCCCTTAACTGATCTGATTACGTCTTCATCCCCTACTTTGACTTACGTACGATTTACTATTCTGGATGTGCAAAATTTATCAACATCTTACCCACTCCCATACGCTGATTGGTCGGTGCACAAAGGCCAGTTTTATCTGTAATCCCGTTCTACCACCCGTTTATACCGTTACAATACGTCGAGTAGATGTAACCCTGGTACAGAAACCCTGGACTTATATATGGGCAATACGTGGGCCGAGATTGGAAGATGCACGGGTCATTGTTAATTGGTAAGGCGGTATAGGAAGATAAAATGAAGTATGCGGAGACAAACAGTAGTATCTGTCAGGTACTCTAAGGAACCACAAACTACTACACCCCATTAGGCAACGATACGTCATAATGGCAGAGGTAGTACAAATAAATTAGCACCACTGTAGAAAGGCATCAGCTACTCCCGGTGCTTAGATTAGAATACGTCGAGTAGATATAACCCTGCCACACAAACTTTGGACCCACAAAGGGGAAATACGCGGCTCAAAACTTAAAGGTTAATGGGACATTGTTAATCCGACCAAAGTCAATATCAGAGTGCATATGATTGCTATAAAAAAGGTGGTAGTAAGCTGACAGTGGAAATGATAGGAAATCCTTTTCTTGTGTGACCCAAGCGCGCGTCATATTGTGTGGGGCAGCAATGGCATTAACAAAAAAGATAAATTTCTCTTAGACTTTCTCTTAGATAACTGAGAGATAGTCAATAAAGGTAACAAATAAACCTTCGTGAATACTAGGCAAAAGGCGAACATTATCAACCCATTTCGAATTGTGCTTGCTTGCAGCATGATTCACAAGTGTCATCTATGAGAAGAAACCTCGCTCTCTGACCACAAGTACATTTGGTATGATATCAGCTCAATTGTTTAATGAAACCGAGGAGAACAGAACAATTTAGACATGCCCTAAAGAAAAAACTCGGGAATTGTCCCAATATTACGGTCCTACCAAGTTAAACAGAGCAAAACTTAGAACGCGGCGCCCTGGTCAGTCTGTCAGAAAGGCAAAACGAGACTCCAACAAATCCTAGAAGGTGCCCAGACTCCAGTACCCTCTATAGAAGGGAACATACCAGAGAATAGGTTGCCTGAAAAAACCAATGGAGGCTCTGCAGAGACCGAAAAGGAGATTTTGGAGTTCATAATCCAGTCACACTTTACGGGATCATAAACTCTCATCAAGACTGTCACCGCTGAACCAACGACTCTGGAATCCATATTAAGAGTCCTGGCCTAAATAAGATTAGGTGAACAGCGAAAAGATTTACCATTTATATTCACAGGGAAGATGAATATTTTATCATTTATCATAGTTTCCACGTTATAAAGTTCTATTGTATTTCTCGTATAATAATGAAGGGCTTTACTTTAAATAGAGTTGATAATGATTGCCTACTTAAAATTGTGTTTTTATGAGATTATAATGAAGGTCTTTGGTTTAAATAGACTTTTTATGAGTTGATAATGAGTGTCTACTTACAATTGAGGGGCTTAGCACATAATTACAATATGTAGGTCAATTTATAGTTCATATGCACATATTCTATTTTACCTATTAAAATCGTTTTACATCTGTAGTATTTTTTTACGTAATGCATTAATTTTCTATGTTGTTGGCGTACCTAAGAACAAATTAATTTTATATATTCGTCTAAAACACGTCCCGACGGCGAATCGTCCCTACGGCGAATTTAACTAACGACTAATTGTCCCTACGGTGAACTCGCGACGCTGAATGGCCGAAAACGAATCGGCTACGGCGAATAGTTCCAAACCCTAAAATGCATACTTTAACATTATTTCCTAACTACCTATAAACCTAGCTACCTCTATACAAAAAGTTATCTATCGCTCCGGTGTCCATAACATTAATATCAGAAGACATAACCTAATCACACTTTGTAAACAATTCATTTTACAAAAATCATGTTCATATTAGATTGCCGTTACATATATAAGTTACCAGATCATTTAAACTCCATTTGAAACTTACGCTCCTTCAAAACCAGTTTAAAGCGATATCTTTTACAAAGATAATTAGTTATATAATAATCAACTATGTTGTCATTGAGTAGTATATATATATATATATATATATATATATATAATTAGTAGGTTCACACATCATTTTTAAATAAGAATCTTAAAAATTTATACAAAATTTTACTAGAAAATGATTATCCTACTGATTTTTTAAAAAAGTTACTATTTACCGAAGTTAATAACATCACAATCACAAATAATACTAACAATTTAGAACTATACAATACAGAACTAACTTATAAAAGGTTTTGTACATCCCCACTTTAACTCCACTAATTAATAGATTATTATTTTTTTTTTATGATTGTGGACCTGAACAGGCTAAATTAGGCCTATCGGGCTAAAGCACTCAGGAACACTTAGGAGGATGGATAGAGGGATAATGAATTGCCAATAGATGCCTATGAACAGCTACCTTAAATTTTCTCATATCATAAGTGAGAGCAAAATAGGAACTAGGGAGATCATTCCAGAGTTTAGAAGCCGTGTAGAAAAATGTGGATCGCGCCCGTTTGGTACGACAAGTGGAGATTTGTACTACATACTGATGATGTGAATGAGCGAACCGAGTGTTTCTCGCAAAGATAGCTCTAGATGGTATCAAAGAATATAATTCAGCAGCACAGTAGCTGTTGTAATAACGATAATACAAAGAAAGAACTGAAACCATCCTTCTATGCTCAAGCCTTATAATATTAATATTTCTAACTCTCCTATTAGAAATATTAATTCTTTCTATTCAAAATTAAAAGATAAATTTTCTACATCCAATAGTTCAGATTTAGTTTATGCCATTCCATGCAATCATTGTAATCGCTTTTACATTGGACAAACTTCCCAGAAACTTTCTAAAAGAATTGCGTTACACAAAAGTGATTTTAAGCTTAAACCTAATTCTACTGCTTTAAGTCTATATCCACATAAGACTAGGCACACATTTCATTTCCATAATACTAAAATTTTAGACCATGAAAGTAACCATTTATACACATCTGCCATCACAACAAAAAAAAAGAAGAAAGTAACTGATACTTAATAGAAATTATTATTATTATACGTTTTAAATGTTAAGTTTTCCTTAATTAATTTTTTAATAATTTTACATAAACCTTATTGATTAACTGGCTCTATATTGTTGTTATTTCACCACTTGTAACGTTATCATAGTAATGTAATGACATTTTCATATTAAATCATTCAATATGTTTCCAGTTTAAAAATTCAATATATTAATGTGAAGATGTTTATATATATATATATATATATATATATATACTATATACTAAAATAGTAATTCCCTCTTTACTACGTTTGTAGCCCGGGGCTCAATTCGAGCTGCAAGGCTCTTACTTGTCAATATCTTGAAATTAATACCTGTTTCAACGCAATTAAAAATCTGGTCTCTCGTCAATAAATTTTTGAAACCTTTTTTTAAATCGCTCCATACCTTCACCATTTGATGACAGTTTCTCGCCGCAAATATTCAACTGGCGGATTACATATCGCCTTTTCCATCTATTAAGTCACCTAATGCTTGCAAAAAATCAGCATCACCTTCATTAAATTCTTTTTGAAATTGTAGAGCCGTTTCTTTTGAAATAGGTCCTGGAATAGACACCCTTTTGCCCTGAACTGCGTAAACCACATGTACAAAGCTTCGTTAACTTTTTCATACTCACTCCTTGTCATATTTTTTCTGTCTATTAAAGAAGTTTCAGTAACTCGTGAGGAACATCATGCCTCTATTTCTAATCTGTTCTTTTTCCAATCTCCAACTGTACGGCGACCAACGCCGTAGTGGTCAGATATCTTCTGCAGTGTTTCACCTTTATCCAGTCTTTTTAAAGTATTCAAGCTTATTTTCCATTGATAAAACCATTTTTTTCTTTTAGTGGCCATAATCGCAATTGTTAACGAAAACTACACTACACATTTTCACCAACTCGGCACTATACTGGTCAATCACAACGCGTAAAAATAACCTCACTGCTCAACACGCAATAACAAACTGAAGTTTACTAACTGGAAGTGTGCGTGACAACGAACAATACGGCGCGACTGGCGAATGATTCAGTGACTGCGCCGAACCTGCGGTACAGTCAGTGAAGCATGTCTAAGAGAGCACACACACTCATGCTCGCAAGCAATTGACATACTAATTTTCGTTGCGTTAATTGATTTATACGTGTTTTGTCACGGGTTGATATGGCGGATAATACGGAATGGCGGGTAATCTAAGAGTGGATAACCGAGACTCTACGGTATTCCCTTTATTAAAATATTGTATATGTATAATATAGCAGAAGCTGGGTATCGATTGCACCCTAGCAAATTTCTAATGAAGTGGTAGGATACTGTTATCGTACCAAGTTTTGAATAAACTGGTACGAGAGGGGGCTTCTTTAAGAGCACACGTTTTGAGGACAATAGACGGTATACCATTAGGACCACTAACCCTCTTGAAGTCAAGGCAGGTTAAGATTTTCCTGACTTTTGAGACTAAACATAACCTTTATTATCGCATGAAGAACAGTTGGTGTTGTTGGTAGAGGAATACTTAGAGGAAACGCTCTGATTGATGATTTTGTCAAGACACCAAAATGCTTTATTACTATCTTGATAAGGAAGAACTGTGCCATTGATGCAATAGTTCAGACATCTCTGGAATTATGGCTTAAATATCTGAAGATAACTGTAAGTGTATCAAAAGGTTTAGATTGTATAATTTAAAACACACCATTAAAAAACCCAAAAAAGATAAGTATTTTATTATGTGTGATAATGGTGCAAGTTTACATTTTCATCTTCATGAATAAGTTAATTGTATTGTATGTAAGTCATTCCAATTAATTGAATTTATTGCAAATCTGGAAACCAAATGTTCTCAATACAATGTGACAGGTACGGTACAATGACATTACATTAAATTTAATAGTGCCCATGTATGCATAATTCTGTTTCAACGAACTGTGTGTGTGTGCATGTGCGTGCACGTGCACGTGTACGTGTGCGTGTGCGTGTGCGTGTGCGTGTGCGTGTGCATGTGCGTGTGCGTGTGCATGTGCGTGTATTTATGTTCTAAAAAAACATGTAATGGCTCAGCGGTAAAGATTAGTAAGTGAAAGGTACCAAGTTCGAATCGGAGAGTAGGTGAGTGTTTGAGAAAAAATCAGAGTAAATGAATACGACTCAAGTCCGAAAACTAAGCCTGATGATGAAAGGTGAGTCTGCTTCCGAAATGTCCCGCTATATACAGAAAAACTGTGAAAAAGGGCCGATCCACTCAAGTAATATATTCTGGTGTGTATACGTAGATATAATTAATGCTGAAACACATGAATATAATGACTTCACTTAACCTCTGTATAGCAAGACCCGCGGTACGTTGTTTAGTCATGTACAGACAGATTTGAGGTAACCGCATCAGATGTAATGCAGGGAATACTATGCATAGTAGAAACATAATATAGGGAAGAGGGATTTTCAGCTACTCTGGTTAAACCGAACCTCTTCTCACTCATGAGAGAGTCGTGACAATGTACAGTCTTCAAACCACACCTGGAGAAAACAACGAACATTACGAGCTTGCAGATGGGAGTTCGGAAGCAAGTATGATGACAATGTGATATGTGTGGTGACACATAGTGTTACACGCAGATGCTTAGCAAGATGCAGCGTAGAGCCTGGTTTGGTATCACTGGGGTTATGACAACAACCACTACAGTAGCCAAGGAACCCTTCTTAAATCTACTACCTTTTCATCTTATAATTAGAGCAGATGCACTAATAGGGACCTACTCCTAATGGTACAATCCGTGAGGGGGAAGGTTGCGCGAGTTGAGTACTCTCAACCATATTCGATAAAAATTCTGGATTATTGGGCATGAAGACTGAGATTGTCGTGCGTTATTTGATTTACGTAATTTATTGTTTACTGGATACTTAATGTCTTGTTTTGATTTGTCCGTTTTTGTATATGCGCTAACTAAAATTTTATCTTTTAGCTAGGGTTTTACTCTTGAAAGTTCATGGCGCTTACTATTATTATCAAAAAGGCTAATACTTAAAAACGTGTATACTAGTCTAGTTTAAATAATAAATCTTCTGACCACGCATCCATGGTGCTCTAGTTACATTCGCCACCCGGTGAGATACATTTGCTATATTGTGCTGGGTTAAAACCTCTCAGTTACAATCGTTTTACAGGATTATAACGACAATGCAAAATATTGGGCCAACGTAGGGTCCAATTAGATTTCAGTTGTTTGCACCTCATAGTTACATATTCTCTCAGGCTAGTTTTCTAATACATTTCTTTTCCCTTTTCAAGTTGTCGAATGTTTGGAAGTCAGAAGTTAATAAAGCTGAGCTTCTAGATGAACTCAGTTCTAATGGTCTGTCTAGTAATGCTAATGGGCCAATTAGATTCTTTGTTGTTTGTACCTTACCATTTTTCTCAAACTAGTTACTACATTTTTTCTGTACCTATCTCAGTATTTGTCTAATAAATTTTCTTTCCCTCACTATTCAAGATGTCGATTATTTGAAACTTAGAAGTAAAACGCTTTAATGAAACTGAACTTCAATGTGAACACTGTGGTTTGTCTAGTCATGTTAATGTTGATTTTTTACGTAATTCTTTAATGTTTAACTGATATCCAACCGATTTTTATTACATCTAAGGTAATGCATATACCTCTGCTTTAACTTACTACGCTAACACTGTATATACTTTTACATTTCCTGGAGATACTTTTGCACTTACTCTTTCACGCTTTTGTAACTTTCTCGTGCAAAGTAGAATTATGTTTATGCGATCTAGTTCTTCAGAAGAAGAAAACAGACGAATGATTTTCAGACAATCAAGTCTGGTGCTGAGTCGAAAGTAAAGACATTTAAACGTACTACTTTTACCGAATTATCTCATTTACCTTCTTCTAATCCATGTTTTACTACTACTGTTGAGCAAAGTAAAGACTTTATCTGCTTTAATTTCTTTCCAGTCAGATGAAGTACAAATCTTCTAGATTCTTTTCGGTTTTGTTCAAAATGCTTTAACTTTTACCGAACTGTTGCTAGACTGTTAACTTTGGGAAATTAAGCAAAATAAATACTCTACAGATACTTTTAAACGTCCACTTTCTCTAAAGACTACTAATCTGTTGAAACCAAGCTTAGCTTATGTTAGTGACTCTTCGATTCTTGTACTTCTTCTACTACACCTCATTTAAACGTGCTAAAACCAACATTGCTACTGCTGTTATCTCTCATAACCCTTTTTCACCCTCATATTCTACTCTTTGTTATAGGGCTCACTATGGGTTGTAAGATTATTTTGACGCACCATGTATATGCACTACGTTAACGTGTGGAACGGATTTTGAATGTAAATGAGATGAGTTGGCACGAGAAAATTTTTTTTGTGTATGCAGTATGTAAATTACTGTAAATGATACACCACTGGAATTCTAATAATGCATTATGTATCATATAAGAAGTATTTAAATGTTGCAGAAAGATTTTCAAGTTGAAAGTATAAAATTTGATTGAAAAATAATGATTTAGTAAAACCCTTTATGAGACGACATTGGTAAAAGGATACCGAATTGCCACTGGTCTTTTGCTGCTGTGTACTAAGGAATTCGGGTAAAAAATGGTTGTAAAGGTGTGGGTGAGTGAATTTATGATAGGTTGGTATTGTATTAATGTGCAGAAAGGAATATATATATATATATATATATATATATATATATATATATATATATATATATACTTTTCTTGTGTAAATGTCGTAACATTGCGCAATAATGAAAATTAAATGCGTGTTCAAGGGTAAATGGTGTTGAAATTTGTTAAATTGTGCCTAATGAGACATCGTCCACATGAGAAATTTTCATAAAAATGTCAATCAAGTTCTGGATAGCGATAATTATCACAGAAACGGCTGCTCGAAGTGGCATCTACAAGGTAAACCATTTTTGAAGAATACATATCAGGAAATAAGAATTTCTGACTAGTAATTCGATATGCCGAGGCATAAAAAGTTATGGGGCTTTAAATGTAGACAAACGGCTGCTGGTGGAGCCCTCTGGAAAATACACCAAAACTATGATCAAATCTGAATTTCTCATCATAGAAAACCTCTAGGTACCAAATTTCATACAAATCCTGTTATTGTTAAGATAGATATTTAAAAAAGAGTTAAATAAAATAATAACCTTGACACCCTGTATTTTGGAAAGGATCAACTTTTGGACTAAGGTAAATTGACTTGATCCTCATATTTTAGTCTCAGGGATTTGTTTTAGTATATGCGCAAAAATGTGTGGACAGGCATTATAAGAGAGTATATCATAGTACCATTTTTTCTTGATGAAACCCTTACCCCTGATCGAAATTTTCAACTGCTACAAACTCATGCCGTACCTGCGACCACCGCATCATTTCCAGGTTAATATGGAGATAACAAAATTTTCTTCCAATACGATGGAGCTCCTCCACATTTTGCGGTACATTTTAGAGTAGTTTGTTCAAAACAGGTGGATCGACAGAAGACGATTTATTGAGTGACCTGCCAGATCTCGGAATTTGCCACCTTAAATCTTTTCCTGTGGGGTCATTTAAAAAATAATGTGCTCAAACAGAGTGTTACACAGAGCTACTATAGCAGAATTTAAATGACGATTAGGTTATTACGTGGCAGTCAAAGGAGCGAGCTCAATTTGAACATTTGATTTAATTTTGCTGTTTTGTTTCGTGTTTAGTCTACCTTTTTTACTCTTTAAATATTTAACTTTCTCCAAATTTTAGTGTTGTGAAATTAATTAATTTAGTTATGACTGGGTCGAATAAATAGTTCGTTTTCTCACTTATTTTTTTCAAAAATTGAAAAATTTTATGACTGAATAGAAAAAATATGCTTGTCGCAAAATGATAAAAAAGTTATGGGTGCCATTTAAAAAAACAAGTTGGTTTCCATAACAACAACAAAAGAAGACATCAACAAACTAAAAAACTCAAAGTGTGCATGGTAATGAACCAAACAGCTTTTATATTAAACATTTTTTATAACTTTGTAAATAACAAAGTTAAAGCCATTATTTGATAATTTTGTTCCACCATCTATATATATATATATATATATATATATATATATATATATATATATATATATATATATATATATATATATATAGTTGGTTTCACAGCATATATATATATATATATATATATATATATATATATATATATATATATGGAAACCAACTTGTTTTTAACGGCACCCATACTTTTATGTCATTTTGAAACAAGCATATTTTTTTTCTATTCAGTCATAAAATTTTGCAATTGTTGAAGAAAAAATAAGCGAGAAAGAAAATATTTTCGCTGCTAATCCAGCATACGCTTTTGACAAAAGGGGTTGTTAATCATAAGCGGAATATTTCGTTTGATGTAAAATCAAGTTTAGCTAACATCTTAGAAATGATTGAGGAACTTTAAGAAGCAAGGCGTGTTTCGAAAAAGCAACTTTTCCAATCGGCTTCCCAATTGTTTAAGGGCGATGCACTAATTTGGTATCGGTCCAAAAAAAGAAATTGAGATGAGCTCACTTAAACCTCTATTTTTGCTATTTGATTTTGAGCATACCTTAATGAACGAAATTCGACACACTGCTCAAGACGTTCACGAATCAGTTCCGGACATGGAAAATCTGTTTAAGCGGATATTTAGATCATCTGCGGAGCTTCAAAAAGTACAAATCGTTAAGCAAAGCTTTCTGTCTTACTTGCAAAGCTAACTTGCATTACAGACGGTGTACACAATAGTTCAATTAACCAGCCTGTGTAAATCAATAGAAGATATTAGATATCGTATAAAACAATTTCGATCATCCCCTAACTTAAATTCTGATTTGGCTAGCCTATTTTTCTAGGAATCTGTTTTATCG
Organism: Vesta saturnalis; assembly: GCA_036346205.1. NCBI lineage: Eukaryota > Metazoa > Arthropoda > Insecta > Coleoptera > Lampyridae > Vesta > Vesta saturnalis. The sequence goes on from JARFJB010002190.1 coordinate 529,215, forward strand.
AAACATCGCTATCTTGTCCACAATTATCTATGATGACTTGTTGGAATTGTAACACTACTGCACTTGCCAGCCTAGTAGAACTGATTGTTACGGGTGCGGAAAATAGGACTCCCAGTCACTAAATTTGGATCGTCAAGTGCGCCCATGAAAGCAAAGAATACCGATTAAGCAAATCCAATTTTGGATTTTACGCTTTCTTGTATAGAAAATAATGTGCAAAATGACCAAAAATGTACAATCTCTGGTGTCTGATGTCAATGCCAGTTATGCTAATGAAGAAAAGTCAGAATGATCAATTTTTTAATTTTACAAGAATTACCACACGCACACGCACACGCACACGCACACGCAAACACGTGCGTGTTCATTTACTGGAGGAAAAAGTTATCGCCGCTGCATAACCAATTAACTGGCTTCATCTGCTATTTAGGCTGAAATCCCCATATTACTAGTTGCGAAAAATGACAACTCATATCGTTTTTTCCCGATTACCCTAAATTAAATGCGTCTGCTCCAAAATAAATGTTTATCCGATCCTTTGTAATTTCATAAATTTTCAATAAACTAAGACACATTGAATTTAGTGCATGAAATGTTAAATGGACTTACTGGCGAGAAACAAATAGTCCAATCAATAGGAAATCCTTAATTGATTAAATTTTGCGCCTTCCGTAAGAAAACGTTGTATTTACCAGAAGATTTTGCTCAATATCTTCAACTATTAAAAAGAAAGGTCGTTTTGGCATCCATCTTAAGCTATACAGATCTTTCTTGTTGTTCTACGTTCACACCGATACGTTACCATACGGCATCGATGTCGTACTATCACAACAGCATGTACTTTATTGTTTGAGTCCATCACTTTCTCGTGGTGAACGAAATTATAGTGTTATTCAGCGGGAGTTCCTTATCATAATTTAGACAATTGAGTAATTGAAATATTACCTTCAGGGGTATAAGTTTTATATTATTACGGACCACCTTTCATTAGCGTGGTTGAATAATATGAAAGAACTAACCGGTCGATTAGCCCGTTAGGTTGCCCGCTTACAGTTTAATCTTCAGATCATCCATCGCAAAGAGTCCGAACATGTCCTTTTCGATCTGTTATCGAGACCTGTTCTAGAGATAGCACTAATGGTGTTTCCTTATTCGAGCTTAAGAGAGAAAAATTATTAACAGTTATTCCGAATAAAAGCGTTCTGAAATTTGAAAGGAGCATCACGTTTCAACGTATCTATTTCTAAACATTTTCGCCATGCTACGGTCCGCTTAGCCACGATACCAACCGAACCGATAAAAACGGGTAGTATAGTAATATTATCAAATGATTTGTGAAGATATAGTTAGGGCTCCTCAAAGGGCTACCCAAAGGATATTCAAATACTCTTCTTTAATAACTGTGGACCTGAACAGAGTAAGTTTGGCCCACCGTGCTAAAGCACTCAGGAACACTTAGAAAGATGGATAGCGGGATATTAAATTGCCAAGAGATGCATGGACGGCTACCTTAAATTTTCCACATCATAAGTGAGAGGAAAACCGGAACTAGGTAGATCATTCCAGCCGTACAGATGAATGCGGATTGCGCCCGTTTGGTACGACAAGTGGAGATTTGTCCTGTATACTGATGATATGAATAAACGAACCGGGTATTCCTATCAAAGGTGACCAGAGATGGTATCAAAGAACGTAATCCAGCAGCGCCATAGCCATTGTAATACCGATAATACAAAGAAAGAGCTGAAACGATTCTTCTATGTTCAAGGGACCGTAAAGATCCCAAAATCCTTACAAAAATTCTTAAATGAATTATTTAATTATCCGCTTGTTTTGCTTAAACATACTCATGTTCGTTAAAATAATTAATTGTTTCCACTTTATCCTTAGTTAGAAATCGTTATAGATTTCGTCGCAAGACCTTACTAAAGTGCCACCTCCATTATCTTATCCAATCACGTTAGATCTCTGACTCTATAAGCGTAAGCGTGACGGCAATTAATTACTTCTTTCTTGAAGTCTTTTCGGATTTGACTTCTTGCCTGAAGTCCTCGCCGACACATTATCTTGTTATCTCCGATAACTTCGACCATTTCTACACTGCCTTCGTTCCTGACCTCTATTCCGACCTAGTTTGAGTCAGAAGCCGGTAAGTTATCAGATTCCTCGATCATATTTACCAGATCAGTTTTCCGTGTCTTGGCTCGATCTCGTCTGCAAAACACCACCATATCTGTACACTGAAGGCTTACTCGGGTGTATGTCTAATGTAGACAAACACATCCTGGTACACAAAATCCTACTTTTTGCTTTTAGGTTGTCGCCTGAAAAGTATTGAGAATTTCTCGGGGAATATCCACAAGGTGTACGCCTTTGTCTGCATTTTGCTATCTTTGCTTGTCTAAAAGGTGTACGCCTGTTCAGTCTAGCGTCCTTCTAATTAACCAAAGGGCGTACGCCCGTTTGATTAATTGACTTACCCTATCGCAAAGTACCTAACATATATACAAACTGAGTTGGGAGATCAGTCAAACCTGCAGACAGATAATCGCATAATAATCTCCAGAAATCCCCGTTTCTGTAAGATAATTCTGTTAAAACCGTTTGTGACCATAAGTCAATCCTGTACGCCACTCATTAAATACGAACATTCTGCGTCTCGTTTCCAGAATACTTGATAAAGTACTACAACCCGCTTCCTGAAGGAATAAATAAATTTCCTTAATTTAAGCTAATTTCTATAAAGTAGAAATTCCGATATTAATTCTCAAAAGTGCTCCGTTCTTATATATTCTTTGAAGCCATAAGAATAAATCGCATATTATAAATACAGTTTAAAACCTATATTATACGTTAAGGAGATACAAATTTATCGCATTTCGTAGATGTGGTGGAGAAAACCACCAACCGTTTCTTATCTTGTCCACATTTTCTATAGTTTACGATCCTGTTATTTCATATTACATTCTTCTTGCATAATTAAAATAATTATAGCAAAATCGAGTAAGTTAAATTAAAAGCTTCGTAAATACAATTAGTATTTCCCTTCGTTCATAAATAAAATCGAGAGAGCACAGGTTGACCTAGTAAACTAAATTTGTTATATAGAAAAACAACAGCCATTGTCCTTGTAAATGCGATTAATGTTATCAGTCCCCATTGTATTCTTCTTGGAATAAATTTATAAAAAGTTATATATATATTCAGATGTCGTTAACATAAATTCTTAAAACTGATGAGCATAAGAAAATATTTATTTATTTGATTGTGATTTCCTGTGGTAATTAACCCCCGCGTTACGTTAATTTAATTACCCAAATATAGAAAGAGGGTTAAGGAATAAGTTATTAAATCGCGGATTACATATTTAGAATGACAAAATAACATAATTATCCAATCCACAGAGAGTAAGCAACTACAAGGAAGCTCCTACGCTAGTTTAAGTATTCTATTTAGCATTGTATAAAAATAGGTAATAAATGGTGAGTTTATCAGGATCAAGTAGTTGTCACAATTATTCTACAAATCACACGCTTCTCTGATTAAGCTAACGTCTTGCAAACAAAAACAGCTAAAGATCAGAAAGAAGTTAAGGGGGGTCATCTATAAGCCTAATCGCTCTTTTTTGAATACGATCAATGATATCGAGAGTGTATTGGGAGCACCAACCCTGATGTGAGAGCTATATTCTAGATGAGGTCGAATTTGGGCCTTATACAGCAGAAAGAGTTGTTGGGAAGTACAGTATGTTTAGATCTGTACAAAAAGCCTATGTTATGAGCAGCTGCTTTGGTAGCTAACAAAAGATGGTCAACCCATGACAGATTTGAAGATACAGTCATTCCCAACATAGTAATAGAACCTGAAAACTTAAGATCTGAAACATTCGTACTTACAAGGGGAAACGATCGATCTTTTTGGCGGACACAAAGCAACAATGAGTTTTATTAGCATTAAATTTAACTGGATTATTGATTCCCCATTCAAGGATACGTTGAATGTCTTTGTTGGTTGAAATTGCCATTTCAGCATTATTGACTTGATTTGAGATAGAAGGTGAATTACCATTATGAGTAGACTGAGATGAACTAGAAAGAAGGGTGCTGTCGTCAGTAAAGCAATGGATTGCGTTAATTGTTGTAGAAATAAGATCATTTATGTACAGCAGAACTGATCTCTGTAGCACACCCGCGTTAATGCTAATTACGATACGTATTCGTCTTTTATGAACGAAACTAGAAACTCAGTTGATGAGCGTATCATTTAAACGAAACGAGGTGAGTTTGGTAAGTACACACGTATGCCAAATTTGTTAAGATGATATCTACAGCGACTATAACTGTTTCCCCGGATTGTTCTAATGTATTGTTCCAAACTTGAGTCACATATGTAAGAAGATCACCTGTTGAACGACTTTACCTAAAACCATACTGGTGGTCACTAAGGAGTTTGTTAGTTTCAAGAAAAGAGAGCAGTTGCTGATTGATGGATTTCTCCATGACTTTTGACAAAATGGAAGTGATGTCAATTGGTCAGTAGTTTGAGGGACCGGTCTTATCGCCTTTTTTGGGAATCGGTTGAACATTTGCTAACTTCGATGATCAAGGCAATTTCCTAGAAGACAGAGATCAAATAGAGCTTACATAGGACTGGTACTAGTTAGGGGGAACATTTATTTATGACAATAGCTGGAATACCGTCTGGGCCAGTCGCCTTATTGAGATCAAGCCTACTGAAAATCGATTCTAAGGACTTGTACCGAAAATGAATTGGTTTGATGGCGTATTGAGAAGAGTTGTCTAGAGGCACAAATTTTACAGAATCATTGGATCACGAGTTTGTTGAAATTAAACTCTGCACCATAACAAGCCTTATTGAACCAGGACTGGGAACTTGAATGGCCTATACGATTTCGTATTTTAGGAATGTATAATTCCATGCCCATGAGGATGACTTTATATACTGAAAGAACAAAGCCCGAAGATGAGGATGACTTAACACAATATTCACGCCATGGAAAGGTGGAAAAGAAGTCCCGTAAATCACTCTATTTATCTGACTTAAAACACCACGCGGATCTTGTTCTTCTTGCTTCAAACTATTTCAGTCAATTTACCTTATTTTCCTCCTACAATAACACCATCTATTGAGGGGAAAGTCCTTCCGTTTTGGGGTCTCTCAATATTTGATTACCGACGACGTGTACAATTTCGCCGTAAAGAGTTTCAAAACATGTGACCAATTTAAAATCAAAATGTTGTACACTGTCGTATATCTTCCTCAGGCTACTCCTGCGTCAGAGGGTATTAAAGACAATGTTCAGCTTATGTAAAAGGTAACCACAGTAGTATACGGATAACCGCATGTTTTGAAAATTTTGAGGACATGTTAGTAGTTGAAACCTTTACCGCCAACTGAAGGTCCTCAAAACGGAAAGGGTTACGGAACCCGAAATACCACTACCAAGAAGGTTAAATCCTGTATTTCAGACGGCAAGTATTGACGTAGGAGTCTCAGTTTGGAGACGAAGTTATGTAGTCTCGGGTACCTTCAAACAATTTACAGCTAGGCTAGCACTAACGCTCTTAAGGCCCTTTGTTATAAAGGAGAAAATTCGTTAGTCTGGATTTAAATATACCTTTAACAACACCGCGCGAGAGCTGGCTATGTACTTCTTTTGTTACCTTACCTGCATACATTCTTTATGTCATTCCTAACGATCCAAAATTAGCAGGAGCAGCTTTCAATGAATTCTTACTAAAAGTTCAATTTCCTTTGTTTGGGACGTCAAAATTTCCGGTGCAGTTCAATTTCGTATTTTTTTAACTGATTAAAATAATTTCCATTAATGCGCAAAAGCTAAAAATAGCAGTTAGTAAAAAATCAAACAATCATATTTTTTAATTTTTAAACTAACTGTCATTAATACTTTTTGTGATTAATCTCTACGTACACTGCGGAGATAGATAATTGAATACAAGCTATGACGGAATCAATTTAACTGTTCCCAGTAGATACAATAATTGTTTACGTATTGATCCAATCAAGCGTTTTGCTCTATAATTAACGACTTTCGTTACACTAATAATTGCGTTATTAGATATTGCCATTTTTATTCTTTATGTGTTCTATAATTTTACTTAACATTAAACTACATATTCAAACAACAATTATACTTTTTATATGAATTTCATTTGCATAAGGTTCCAATTTTATATGTAATATCTGCGTTTCGTTTCACATACAAACATGTAAAGTTTATGAATATATAAAGCTAAGTTTTCAAGTAATAATAATTGCTACTTTCGAAGTTATTACACTTGTTAATGTATGTCGCACGATGTCAATTTATGCAGTAACGTTATTCGACTTTTAGGTTAGTTTAATTACTTTCAAAACATATATAGTATCTTGTATTATGGTGATGCATAATGAAAGTTTATTTTTGAATCTATTTTACAATGAAAAAATAAAATAAAGTATTTGAATTAAAGCCTAAAGTTTATGACGGTTAGATCACATTTCCTTACATCGACAATGGTATCTTGGTATTTCCATAAAACGCATACACATTTTAATAGACAACGTAGAATAGTATGTAATTTTCCTAGGCGTAGAAGTGTCTCTTTTTGTAACGAATCTGTTTGTTTGATCGCGGAATGAAGTGAAGTGAACAAGAACAGATGATCTACAAAAAGTCATTTTTGAGCTGTATAATTCACACTATTTCTTTTGGAAGCGCTTGTAACATCGTTAAAGTTCTGATTTTCTTACGTACATTTATTGCGTAAGTAGTCAGGCTAAGCGGATTCTAGCGCAAAAATAACGTCATCACCAATCAGTGACGTGGAGAAGCACTTAAGCCCCGCCTCCTCTGAAAGTTTGCTGTTGGTGGACCAATGAGAGACGAGAGGTAGGCTCAGCCTGGCGGAAGTAGTAGTGACGTCAGGCCAATCGTATTCGAGGATGGGCCTAGTCCCTATTAGGATGAGCAAGGTAGATTGTCTGTCTGTTGGCCAATTACAAATGTGGCAACCATCTTGGGATGTTGGAATACGCATGCCGGAATGGTCATGTGGGCATTGATGATGCGGAAGGTGGCTTCTTTAGGTGTATGGTGGGTTCTTCGTCGTTGCTGAAGAGCTACTTCCGCCGCGGAAGGCGTCCTCTTCAGGTATCTGGTGGGTTCTTCGTCGTTCCTGAAGAGCTACTTTCGCTGCTGGTGAAGATGTTGATGCGCGTACTTCCAGTAGTGGTATAAATTCTGAAAAAATGATCGGCGCCAGATTCGAACTCTGGAGAGCTGGCGTGGTAAACCTAAGGCGCCATCGTGCCTTATAATATGTATAATGTAGCAGTTTCCATATCTATTTAAAGGTTTATGTTGACATCACACGCCGCGGTTGGGAATTATAATTAGGAAATCAGGACTGAAAACATGCATTTACTAGTTAAAAATAAGGAATTTGATAATAAATATGTAATTACATTTCAATTGTAGAGTTAAACCAGTAAAGAGGTGTGTCGTAGGCCGGATGTGTGAAATTAAAATTGGACAAAATCAATACAAGGATAATTATAAAATAAGGCAGTTAAGAGAATTCGTAGTTATGCAATTTAGCAATAAATAATGTCATTTCAAATATATAATTCTTTAAATAATTGCAGTAAATATTACATATATGCATAAACCTGCAAAATACAACGAATTTGTAGAGGGATTTTATTGCGAATGTGTATTATTCGCAATAAAATTACCTCTAAGGTAGCTTCCGGTATATTTATATCCTAAATTAAGAAAACATAGTAATGTTGAATGAATTTGAAAGTAAATAATTACGATTCAATTGTAGAAGTAAAACAGTAAAGAGAATTTATAAAGGTGTGACGTAGACCGGATAATAGTTTCTAGAATATTCTAAGAAAAATAATATCCGGATGTTTAATAATTTTAAGAATTCAATTTTTTCTAGAACAATGCATATTTATTATCAAAAACGTTAAATTATCTCTGAAGTAGTGTGACCTAGTTTCTAGACTGTATATCTACAAAACTGCAACATCCTGCGCGTGACGTATATAAGATACCATATGATTGCATACTAGTCGTTACCCTGCTATTCATCAGATAACTTTCTTATTATATTTTAAAGTAATAATTAAATAATTATATGGATGAATTTTAGGATTTCTTGTTACTATTATTATATAAAAATTACATGCTGTAATTTGAATTGGCTGCTATGTGTGTGTGTGTGTGTGTGTGTGTGTGTGTGTGCTGGGTAAGATTATTCTTGATACTTAAAGCACTGATTATTTTACGAAAAGTGCTCACCGCAGAACTTAACCTGTTACTATTCTAATTACTTGCAGTGCTTCAGATAAGAAGACATATATTTATATTTGAAGCTTTAATTATATCGATAAATTGTAGGTTTGATAGAATCCACTATACATCACTTGCTGCTACAGTTTGATTCAGGTATGTTTATCATTCATAGTAAATTCATTCATAATGATTTATTTTTTAGAAATGGCTTTAATCGAAAATATTGATTCATCTTTCAAAATGATTAAGCATTTCTACAAGATTTGTAATACTAATGATGCTATTAAAATCAGCAAAATTATTAGCATCATTAATTCCAGCTTAAGGCTGATTCAACCTTTCTTTGGTGATGGATCATTGACCATTGATGATAAGAGGCATTTGGCGAGCGTTGTAGGGAAATTGGAGTGATGCAGAATATTACTGAAGCAGTTAAGAAAACCAACTGAAGGAGGATCTATTGGAAGAAAGGCTACAGTCGAGTGGAGGGATTTGGTAACGACTTTCAAATCCAGGGTGAGCACGAGCATTATAATTAATTTATTCATTGTCTGATTTTAAGCGTAAATTTTGAATTTTGTGCCGAATTTGTGAAATCCCCATAAATAATGGATGATAGTAATTTAATGTATAAGGAATTTAGTTTTACAATAAAAAATTTTAAGATGTAACTTAGAAAATGAAAATTAAAAATCTATATAATACTAATGTAGTAGACTACTTAATGGAGCGACTGATTCAACTTGAAGAGCAGGATAATGGTTGGGCTCTATCGAAAATTATCATCCTATATAGATTTACCCCTCCAAACAAAACATAAAAAATGCATTATTAATGTAGAAAATAATGATGAAGCCTGTTTTGTCTGGGCTTTAGCATCAACTCTCTTACCCGCTTCGCGCGACTCTGATCGCGTATCATCCTATAAATTTTGAAGATGTAGTTTCCCATGACCTTAAACCATATCCCTAAATTTTTCAAACAAGATCCGAATGTATCCTTAAACGTTTATACTCTTATTAGAAAGGATGTAGCTGCACATATCACAGTACCTGCATATTTATGCAATGATAAGAAGCGGCAGCATGTTCATTTATTAATGATCCAGCAGAATTATGAAGTTGAGGATGAAATAGATGTTGACACTAGATATAGAACAACTAAAGATGATGATGTAACACTTAAATTTCATCTCTGCTGGGTCAAAAATTTATCCGGGTTAGTAGGTTCAAAGAAAAAAGGTAAATTATATGTATATGCGATAGATGCATACAGTATTTTAGTTGAGAAATTAAGCTTAGTAACCATGAATTAGATTGTAAGTTAATTAATAAGTGTAGGATAAAGATGCCTAACCCCGGATCGAGTGTTTATTTTAAGAACCACGAGTTTAAGTAGACTGCACCATTTATTTTATATTGCGATTTGGAATGATTAGTGCAGGATCTGAAAGATGACAAAACGCGAAATACCGTTAAGTATAAGAAGCATAACGTATGCAGCATTGTATATTATCTCCACTGCAAGTTTAACGATTACTTATCAAAATTTCGGTTGCAGAAGCGCGAGGAGTGCATTAATTGGTTTACCAATGAGCCGTTGCATATTGCAGGTAATCTGCAGCAGTACTTTGACAATCCAATACCTATGGAAACGATAAGCGATATTCAAATGTTGAAATTTAATGCATCCACCGACTGCCATAATTTTGCGAGTATCTCTTCTTTGAATATGATATTAAAGTGAGAGATCACTGTCATTTCAGTGGCCAGTTTAGAGGTAGCGCTCATCAAGGATGTAATATCTAGTATAAGGTTACGCCAATAATCCCGGTTTTTTCCACAACTTTTCAGGTTATGACTCACATTTCATAATAAACGACATTGTTCAAGCCATCCACGGTAAAATCACATTTCTACCTAAGACGAAAGAACGCTACATATCATTCACAAAAGATTCATATCGCTTTATGAACGATTTCCTAGATAAAGTATCATCCTATTTATCGATTAACGATTTCAAAATTTTACGCAGCACGCTGTCATTTGAATGATGAGCAGCCTCAGTTATTAACTAAAAAAGGGGCATATCCGTATGAGTACGTGAGCTAAATTTGACGAAACTAGTCTTCCGGATAAAGAGAGATTTTACAGCAAGTTGAGGAAATTACATATTCCAGTTAATGAGGCACAGTACGCCATTCATTATCGTATTTTAAAACAGTGCCTTTAAGCAGGCTTTGTGCATGAGAAAGTACATCGCGCGGTTAGGTTCAACCAGTCACGTTGGCTTAAATAATACATAGACTTAAATACTAGGTTGCAAGTTGAATACACTAACCCATTCGAGAAAAATTTATACAAGCTGTTAAGGTAAAACTATGGGAAATTTGAGAAATCACAGAATTGTTAACATTTGCACCAGGTGGAGTGGTAGGTATGGAGCCAATTCCCAGCGAATTTCCACAGGAGGGAAATATTTGATGAAGAACTGATGATTATCGAGTTATCTAAGGTGGAGATCTGATTTAATAAGCAACTATATGTGGGAATGGCAATTTTAGATATATCTAAAACATTAATGTACAATTTACACTATATTTTCATGCAACATCAGTTCAACGGTGATTTCATGATACCGATAGTTTCGTGTACGAGATGCAATGCGAGGACGCATACGGTCTTTCTTATACGTAATATTTCGCGATTCCATACTTCTGATTATCCCCCAGACAACGTATATAACATTCCAAGGTGCAATAAGTACTTGGCTTAATGAAGGATGGGAAGTGTATAGCTTTAGGATTAAGGATTATGAGATAAAGAAGTTAAGAGGTGTTAGGAATTACGTTGTTAAAGAGCATATTAGTTTTAATAATTACTAGAATGCCTAAGCAGCAGGGATATAACAAGCGGCATATAGAAAGCAGCGTAATTTCGAAAATCCACAGCGCTTATTGTATAGAACAGCGTAAAGTCGCTCTTAGTAATCGAGATGACAAGAGGTATTTATTGCCTAATGGCATCGATACGCTGTCTTGGGGACGTTGTAGTATCCCCTCTACTATGAAGTAGGTTAAGAAATTAGCTATTATACATCAACATTATTATACTATAGGTTAAAGAATTATTTATTATACATATGTGAAAATATATACATGTTATACAAAATCTGATTTATTAATCCTGGAGCTAAAGGAGTATGGGCCTTAAGATTTTCTGAAGTAGGTCTCTATCTGCAGATGAGAGCACATCAAGTATTAAGACGGTGTAAGAAGCGTTGAAAAGTTTATTCACCAGGGTCAGGTACGAGGGATATGATTGTGGGATGCGATCGTCGAACTGATCATCCGTACACAACAAATGCATACAACTCCGATGAGATTTATCTGGTTGTTCAAAAAGCTGATCTCATTACAACTACTTACGATAGTGTTATATATTTAGAAGGTACTCTGACCGCTAAGGAAGCAAACGAAAAGTATAACCTTACTAATAATGTACCCCTCTTCCTCTTCGAGGAGATTTGATTCATGTTAGGGGATTAGGTGATTGAAACTGTACGTTTACCTGGCGTAAACGGCACCATTAAAGGGTTTTGTTCATATACCGCGGATCAAAGTACCTGTTTATCGCATGCAGGATAGAGTGTGCAAAACAAACCTCTTCAACTGTTAAACAGCACAAAGACCGCCTTCTGCGCTTCCATAACGCTCAAGTATGTGTTGGAGTTTGCAGAGGGTTGTATGAAGCCTCTAGTCAATATACGTCAAGAGCTGGTCTTGGTTCGCCCTAAGACCGACGGACACTGCTGCAGCGGTGAAACGAATGTTAAGATTAACTTCACAAAACTTGAATGGAAAGTTCCGTGTATAATTCCAAATGAAAATTCGCCGATAAAAGTTGCATTTCATGGTCGAGATTTATACATATATCCATCCTTACCATCAACGTTAATGGTTTGGGCGGTGAAGAGCAGTACGGACTTTCAACGTCCTCAATGGTTACTGGTTGCTTTCCATACCAAGAAGCATAATACAAGGGAAGATAGTGCTGCAAAATTCGATCATTGAAATATCTCGAATATAAAAGCTTTTAATAATAGTAGATATTCATACGAACAGCCAAATCTCGTTTTCGTCGATAAGTATGTGGATATTTACGAAGAATATTTAAACTTTCGAAATTGATATTACGATTCTACGCTTGGTTACGAACAATTTCAGAGTCAGCCGATATTTGTAATTAATTATTCGGCAAAACGAGAGTACTCATAACGTAGTTATTGATCTGAAATTGGAAGTGAAAACATCTTCGGTCGTTGTTACCGATAATTCGGCATATTGCATTATTTTTCATGATGTATCAATTGAGTATGAACCATTTACTAGCATTGTACTTAAAATGTAATGTTATTTTATCAATAAAGGTTAAATTTGAATAAACTGGGTTCTCTCGCTTATTTATACCTATGTAAACGTGAATTAGAATACTATTTCAAATTTCTAGTTTTCCCGGGGCCAAGACCCGACAAAGAATGAAAACCTGTGTTATGAGATAGCATGCTAACCACCTTATTAGAACACTCTTTCAAATGTTCGAGTTTTTCCTCCATAATAAATAAGGGGCCCGACGAAGGGTGAAGATCAGACCGGGGGAATACCAGAGAGCAGGTTCAGGGAGCGCTTCAGTTGTCTTACGAGATAGTAGGCAGTCCTCCTAATTAGAACCTATATCGAATTCCAGTTTTTCCCGCCAAAACAATTACAAGAGGCTAAATCTACATTAAAAAATACCACTAGATGGAGCCACGATCAACGTCTATTAAAACACTGTTTTACATGTATGCGTTTTATTTTTTTTACTTCTTTTACTAATTCTTGGGGGGGGGGGCATGTGAATAATCCTTTACATTACAAATATTGCCTATTAATGCTGAGTTACATCTTTTATAAATTTTTGAAGGAAAATGCGTACAATCTCAGTTAAAAATAAATAATCCTTTACATAATATCTATGACCTATTAATGCGAGAAGTAATCTAAGATTTTGACAGAAAAATTTGCCTCTAGATAATATACTTTCTTCCTCGCATATAACGAATAATTACTGTAATCATTCATATAATTCAGCAGCTGACTTATCACCTCCACAGCTGAAAGGAATAGGTTGATTGCTTGTTCAGATAATAATACTGAACTGTTTCCTCTGCTTATTCTCTTTCGCTTTTTTTCGTCGATAATAAACATGAATTCAATTTTCATACCATAACCTATAAAGACAGCTTTCTCATATTCGATAGATTTTGAAGTTTGACGTATTAGATGCTGTCTTAATGTTCGAGATTTCGCTCCATTCTCCATCAAAATGCATGTCGCTAAATTTTGTCCAAAATAATTTTACTACAGGTCTAAAGTCATTATACTTACTGAACTTCCGACTTCAAGTACAGCAGAGCTGTCTAGAAATAGCGCCCAAGTTAATAACAAACGTTCTACAACAAAGATTTTAATAAGATGTCTATACCGCATTTATTACCTTTATACGCTTTATGTATCTATAATAATTAGCTTTATCATCGACATTCCATATATTTTCTATATCAGGTATACATTATTATTGGTATTATCGTATCCGTTAAACACTCACCTTGGTCAGCCATCCATATCAGCCCATTGATTTCGATTAACTAATTATCAAACTATGTCACCCTATTTATATCGAGTTAAATCTAAGTATGAAGCTTAGTTGCATCCTCAAACCATCATACATTCGTTTATTACCTGTGATGGTGATAAGAAGTACATACAGTAGCGGACATTATAGCGTAAGTACGTAAGCATATTTTAATCATTTTAATCATTTACTCCACACATAATAGGATATGAATTGTTACAATTAAGCAATATGGAACCTCATCACTGTCAGAATGATAAGACAATTAATACACTACTGTTTTCAATGCAATAAATAATTTTTTAATTATGGTGATGTATGTTTCATTTCACATCATAATTTTTTATTAATTTCTATGTTGTAGGAATAGGTAAACAACTTCAAACATTACAAATATTCCTTTATTATAATTTTTTATGTATAATATATAAATAGAAATTTATTTATGTACAATAATAATAATATAACGCAGCGATGACGGTGATGGTGGATCCGGCTTTCCCATAAATTTTATTTATTAATTTTTAAATGTGGAATAATAGAAATAACTTACCTGTATAGTTAACACAGGATAGTCATCATTTTGGCTTTGCCAGTATTGATCCTACCTCCATAAGCAATTGCAATTTGTTCAATTCTTATTTTGTTAATCTCTCCGGGAGAAATATACTATTTTTATCAGTTTCCACCACTGTTTTTCTTCCATATAGATTTTATTTATTAATTTTTAAAGATAAAATAATAGAAAAAAGAGAAATGAAAAGGCCACGTATTTCACCCCCACCCCCAAGAAGGAGCGCGGGCTGCTCAAGCTTTCCGAGCTCTATCAGCCACAATCATGGATTCCCAGCATACATACATACGTTACGTATATGTGCATGGTGGGATTAAGGATGGGTGTGGTCAGGATAGGATCGGAAGGAACGGAGTTAGGATTCTGAGAGCGAAAATACTTCCCCAGCACTCGCTTAAGTAGCCGCACATGGTGTGACCATGCAGCTATATGTGTGTGAGGAAACCCCATGAAAAAACTTCATACAAGGTAGACGGTAACGGGACTCGAACCCATTATCTCCCGAATGCTAAGCAAGTCGTGTCACCACTACGCTACCAGCTCGGTAGAATAATAGAAATAACTTACCTGTATAATTAACAAAGGATAGTTTAGTTATCATTTTGGCTTTGCCAATATCGATCATACCTCCATAAACAATTGCAATTTGTTCAATAAATGTCTAAGGATTGTACACCTTTTCATCCGTTAGTTCTTTTGATAATCTTCCCCGGAGAAATGTACTATTTCAATCAGTTTCAACCACTATTTTTCTTCTCTATTGAGTATGAATAACCTTAATATTTTTATAATGGTATTTATAATCAATAACCATATTAAAAGCTTTTAAAATAGGTTTTATATACCTATTGTGTTTAGTATCTATAGCAAATTTGATTAATATTCAGAATGTGGTTTTCTGGTCTCATTGTTATACAAAAAATCGAATTCTTAGAATTATTGAACACCCGGATGTAGAAATATTATTTATTATTGTGCAATTATTTTCCTTAGAATATTCTAGAAACTTTACTGTTTCTTTTAAGATATAAATAAACCGAAAGCTACATTAGATGTAATTTTACTATTGCAAATAGACATTTATTAACAAATTCGTTGCACGTGACGACTTATTGGGGTAATATTTAATAA
Organism: Vesta saturnalis; assembly: GCA_036346205.1. Taxonomy (NCBI): domain Eukaryota; kingdom Metazoa; phylum Arthropoda; class Insecta; order Coleoptera; family Lampyridae; genus Vesta; species Vesta saturnalis. Next base: position 544,924 of record JARFJB010002190.1, read on the forward strand.
TTTATTTGGTACAATTGGATCGAGTACTAAATCTAAAAATGATAGTTTACATATTGATATAAATTTCGAATAACAATGGTAAGAATATACACTGTTTTTATGTCTGGATGTATTGCGGTTTTGCAGATAACTGTACTAATTGGTTAATTGAGGTATTTATTAACAAAATCGTTGTAGTTTACAAGTTTAAATGTACTAATTTTATGTATCATTTTATGATAAAACTATACGTCATGCCGTACTAGTTCATGTAAATGTAATATTTACTATGCTTAACTTAACTTAACCTTCACGCCATTCCCTTGCGGGGTAGCCAAACAATCCCTAGCTCTTATTTATTTTTCATTCACAATCTTTCTCTATGCTTTTCTATCTCCGAATACCTCCCTAGCTCCCGCAAGATTCATACATTTTCTCTGACATGTCCTTTTATTTTTGAAACTCCTTATTTTTCTTTCCTTTACCATACATTCTATTACATTCAGCCAAGTTTTACGCGCCCTACCAGGATCAGTCTTTCCTCTAACCTCGCCCACATATATTTGCTTCGTTAATATTGCGTTGTTCATTCTCTCAATGTGACCAAAACAACGTAATGTACTATCTGCATACACCAGAAGTCGGACAGTTACGTCTCCAACGATTACACCAATTGTATAGGTACATACTTGTCTAACACATTTATCCATGTATACATTGAACAACCACGGTGACATCACGCAACCTTGTCGCACTCCTTGCTCAAAATTAAAGTATTCACTCACAACTCCCTCACCCTAACACATGCCCGGCTACCGTTGTATACTGCCCTTATTCCATTTATTAGACCTTTAATATTTACTATAATTATTGAAATGCAATTATTTATCACTAGAATGCAAAACTATGAATTCTCTTTACTGCTTAATTTTATAATTATCCTTGTATTGATTTTTTTCAATTCGAATGTTCAGACATCCGGTCTACGACACACCGCTATGATTTCTCTTTACCGTTTTAATTGTACAATTGATATGTAATTTCATATTTATTATCAAATTTATTATTTTTAACTAGTAAATGCATTTTTTCTAACTAGTAAATGCATTTTCCGCGAAAGTAGCTCTTTAATAACGATGAAGAACCCACCAGATACCTGAAGAGGACACCTTCAGCGGCGGAAGTAGCTCTTCATGTAAAGAAGCCACCTTCCGCATCATCAATGCTCACATGACCAGTTCAGCATGCGTATTCCAACATCCCAAGTTAGCTGCTACGTTCGTAATTGACCAACAGATACGCCATCTACCTTGCTCATCGTAATAGGGACGGGCGCCCATCCTCGCATACGATTGGCCTGACGTCACTACTACTTCCGGCAGGTGGAGCCTACCTCTCGTCTCTCATTGGTTCACCAACCGCCAACTTCTGGAGGGGGCGGGGTTTAAGTGCTCGTCCACATCGCTAATTGGTGATGACGTCATTTCCTGAGGTAGAACCCGCTTAGCCTTACTACTTGCGTAGTTCAAATTTCTAGTTTCCTTTTTAATTGTGAAAAGGCCATCAACCAGTAGCTACCTTGAATCTACTGAACTTCTTAGTGACCACTAATATAATTTTAAGCAGGGTGGCTTATTAGGTAATCTTCTTTCATATGTGACCCAAGATTGGAGCAATGCGTTAGAAGGATCCAGTGAAACGGTTGTAGTTGCTTTAGATATTTCAAAAGCACTTGACCAAGTTTGGGGTAGATGTTTACTTGTCAAACTCACCTATTTGGATAACTGATACGCTTAACTATTGGGTAACCGGTTAGGAAGTCACAGTATCTTTGTACAAACAGGGGCCTTTCACCAATGATTGGTGATTACTAATCACTGATTACTAATAAATTCAAGTTGTCTTTAATTCAATGAAACATATGCGGTCAAAATTTATACGGATGGTTTTTCATTAGCGATCAATTTTCACTACAGCTATTAATCTAGATTACTTTTAATCTTACTTTTTGAGCAAGTATCCATTAAAGTGAAATTAGTTAAGTAATTAAAACAATTATATTACCCCATAATTTACACATTTAATAACTGTACGTTGTCATACAAGTATAAACGTAAAAAAGATGGCGGGATACTTGGGCAACCTACCTTGTGTTCAGGTGGCAGCGTCGGAATTTGTTTGAATTAAAATTAAGCTTATTGATTTTTAATCATCTAAATTCCCTAAATTTTCACATATGTCACCATTTGAATGTAATTTTTAAAGTAGATTGTGTTTTAGACTACCTTAGATTTGTTAAAATTATGGAGGTTTCTTGGTATTGATAATATACGTCGACTACGTAATGGTTACGTTTATACCTAGCGAAGGTCATAGGCGGCTGAAATATCCTAGTATTATTTTTGAGATTGACATGTGTTATCTTTTAAACAATTGAATTAACAATGCGTCTTTAACGTCAAAACTCTATTATATAGAATATAATTTTTACAATATAAGTAATTTAGTTAGTAGGGACGGTGTATGTGTAAATTAGTTTGCTAATTGGGTATTGACGAATTATACGCGTCGGAATCCATATTTTATTTATTTGAATGTTGACGTTTTAAATTCAATTAGTATAAAATGCTTATTTGTAACTTTTCCATTCAAGATATATATATATATATATATATATATATATATATATATATATATATATATATATATATATATATATATATATATATATATTATATATACCAATGTTATCGTTCACTGACATTTGTCACATTTTTAATTGAGAAATACGGGAATATCGGTATTTACATTCAACGGTGTAATATTTTAAACTTTTATGTTTGCTTATCACGCAAATAGCTTTATAACAAAAACAAATTATATGTGAAGTTACTTTTCTTTCGAAATTCATTACATAACATTTTACGGGTTAATTATTTGTATTCCGTTATGCAATATCAGTATGTCACGGTTAATGTGTTACATAATTTTGGAGCTTGATTTCGGATTAATTATTTTTAAGTGAATAATTTCATTTCAATATTTGGTTTTATTACTAAATACAAAACGTTTGCAAAACCTAATCTTCACAGTACCAAACAGCCGCAATCCACATTCTTCCACACGGCCTCTAAACTCTAGAATGATGTTCTTAGTTCCTATGTTCCTCTTACTTATAATATGGAAACATTTCTAGCCGTTCATAGTCATCTTTTGTCTTTAGCTGTTTTAGCACGTTAGGCTAAATTTAACCCGTGACCACAATTATTAAAAAAAAGTTAGCTCTGATTTAGATTTTAATAAACAGTTATTTTTAGTGTAAGTGAACAAATTCCAAGTTCAATTAACGCGAGAGGGTAACAAAGGTTTTGCTCAAGTGTTCTAAACATAACATAGTTAATTCTCTAACAGTTTAATAAGTTGCAATGTTTTGTTTTCATATTCTGTGCTTCTTTGACCATACCTTATTTTGATCTGAATTGAGGCAAGCATCAAGATCAGGCACGTGGCTGACCTACTATTGTAGTGCGTTGTGCATAACGGCGCAATACTTACATGTGATTGTATTCGGCGATTGCATGTTTTGGTGCTTCCCTTTTTTCATAACTAACCGACCTTTTACCGTCAAAGCGGTGCAATAATTTTTCCAAAGTAATTTTCCTTGGTTGTCTTCGATCTGGAAAATTTTCATGGTATACGCTTGATGCTAGTAAACAATTCTTGGTGCATTCAATTAGTATCCAAATCATGCCAATCATTTCACGACGGGAAAAATGTTCACCATTCATCTTGTACCTTTACTTTAACTATCTTAGAACAAAGAAAATAAACGAAACATATACCTAAGCAAATCACTATAGTGTAATCTGTCAGACTGGTATGTCAAATCGAACGACTGCCAGATAATTACTGATAAACCCCGAATTTATTAGTGTTCTATTTGAATTAAGAAAGAAAATTAAACATCTGAGTTGTGAGTCAACCTGCATACAAAACGTAAGTTAATAAATAAATAACGATAAGTAACGTACATAATTTATTGATACAAAGTGTATTGTTCTACAGAGCGTTGGTGTAAGTACAATTTTAACGCAAAACAATCCATATCTTTCGAAATACCCTGTATAATGTATTCAAACCATATATTAAAAGAATCAGAAAGATGTGAGCTTTCCGAATTTAAAATAATATGCAGGTATTGCAATTTGAAAAAACCTGTTTGATTTGTACCTGAATTACGAAGTATCCTATATAATTCAAAATAATTTTAAATTGTGCACCGTTACTCACTTACCATTTTTTAAAAACATTCTTGATGTCTATAAAAACAAAGGAGTTGTCCAACGTTGTATCTTGTTTGGTACTCCCTGTATATTGCTTGTGCTGAGATCTCATTACCATCCTGTGCGGCTGCAGTCAGTTGTAAAATACTGGTGACGAGATCAACGAGACTCGCGGTCACAACTCACTCAAAAAGGAAATAACAATACTAGTAACGCACTACTGCAAAGTGGTTTTATAGTGAGAAACATTTGAAATGCCTCAAGACTCGGAAAACCGAGACGTGGAACCATTATTAGCCAATATTACGATTCTGTATGTAAAAGGAACAACAGAAAAGACTGCGAAAATCCTCAGCAAACACAGAATATAGACAAGGTTCAACACAGATAGAAAAGTATTCTCAATGCTACCAATACTGAAAATCAAAATTAACTTGGAGGAGCAAAGAGCTTACACCATCCCTTGCGCAACATGTGACAATACACACTTAGAGCAAACAAACAAAAGGATTAACGTTCGACGCGAGGAACACAAAAGGCTGTGGAGGGAAGATATAGACAAAATCACTACCCCAGAGGCTATTGAAATTGGGAAACTGGAACAGAACCTCAGCACACGAGAAGATTCTTAAAGATTGCCCAATACATGAAAATTGACACTCGCCGAACATCGCCACACAAGCTAATGTTTACCCTCGCAAGAATTACCTACACCAACAGCGCCCACAGCAGGACGAACAGCAAGCCAGAAAGCAGACAAGGGAAAAGTGATCGAAGTGAAAGTTCTGAAAGTATACACCAGATATAAATAATAGACCGGAGACTCGGACCTCAATTCTATTCAAGTAACATGGAACAAAGCCAAGCAGTTGGAGAGAACCTTAAGAAGGCAAGTTTTGTACTGACAGGAGTCAGTAATTTTTGGCAAATATTAACCAATTACACAAACCTCAGTTTTTCAAATTATCCGTTTAACCACTCTAATTAATATTAAACGTGTTATTCATAACTAATGGTATGTTATGTTTAAATCGTGTAAGTTTACATTTTTTAATAAATATTCCGATGGAGACAAAAACCGTTGATTAATGACGTTACGCTGATTACCAACATAACTGGATCGGATAATATTGTTGTGATAGTTTGGTTAACGTTATTTTTGTTGTGGTAGGGTGATTGTATCTTATAATATTGCTTTAAGTAGGTCACAATTTTCCATTTTCTTATTCTCTCTTTATCCTACTGAAGGAGCTGACAGATATTTCAAGGCATATGTTTATTCTTACTTGTAACTTGCAGATTTTAGAATACTTTTGATTTTATTTATAAAATCAATCAAAACACAGAAAAATCAGTTAAACATGCCTGAAGTGCAGTATTCTAACTATTTCACATTGCCGATTAATTATTCTTTTTTTTCATTGAGAACAGACCAAACGTTGTACCTAATGAGCACGAACATATCTTCAAAAATATATGCTGTCATTAGATGTGTCATCTGCACTCAAAGTAGTACTATCGTAAGCATATGTAATATTTTAAATTAATCATAGATTAGAACAAAGGATTAAAGATTACAGTAATTCAATACTACGTACCGCTACAAGTACTATTAGAAATAGGTTGTGCAACCACCTGAAAAAAAATAGGACGCACAAAGTAGAAATAAGATAAAATAACATAAACAAACACTTGATAATATAGACTTTCACTTGCACTCCTAATTACACATACTCCTCTTTTTTAAGACATTAAGTAGTGTATTTTAAGAAAACTTATACAAAATACATCAGTTATCGCCGTTAAATAATAAACAATCTAACCAAGAAATGATTTTAGTTACTACTTAAAGACTGTAGTTTTTTCCACATTAAAATGTGTATGGTTAACGCTAATTTTCACTGTATGCGTTAAATCATAGCGATGTTGTTGTCTAGCGTCATATGTACGCGTGCGCATGTATGTATGTTAATATCCACGATAACTCCAGAACGAAAACATGTACGAGAGCGTATTTTTATATTATCTACCTAGCCATGAAAAAAAGCACATAAGAGAACAAAAAAATTTGTTTTTCTACATAACTCCTTCCAACACTAATACACTTATTCCATCTTTTTTGAATTGCCCCATACGCTCAGAAAAAAATTCCTTCGATAACCCTGCAAAATATTCTTCTTTGAGTTCTTCATCAGAAGCAAAACGTTTTACCCTGAGATGCTTTTTAAATTTTTTAATAAGAAGTCTGACGGAGCTAGGTGGGGGCTATAAGGTGGATGCCTTAATTGCATAAACCCGCAGTCACTGAACCTTGATTGTCTTATGAACCCGACAATTGTCGAGCAGCAACAAGTTTTTGGTTGTGGATAAGAATGCGGGCGTTTCCCCTCCAGAGCAGTTTTTAAATTTTCAATTGTGTTTTCGTAGGCCTCTCCGTTTATGGTAAACCCCCTCGGCATATATTCAATAAGCAAAACTCCTTCATCATCCCAGAAAACCGTTGCCATCAGTTTTTTTCCAGAAAATTGTGTCTTGGCCTTTTTGTGGTGGTGGAGAGCCCTTATGAACCCACTGCGTGGTTTCTTGTTTAGTAGGAGGGGACGTACCCAAGTCTCATCCCGGAGATAATTAAAAAAATTTTGTTTCTCTCCAACTCGGCCAAATTTTCTTGAGAAACTATTTTTCTGTACAGTTTTCGTTTAGGTGTAAGCAATTTGTGTATCCACCGTGCAGACACCTTCTTCATACCCAAATCGTCATGCAAAATTTTGAGAACACTTGTTTCGGATATACCGACTTCATTGGCAATGACAGAGATCTTCACACGCTGATCTTTCAGTATCAAATTTTCGACTTTTCGCGCAATGTCTGCAGTTCGAGCTTTAACGGGTCGTCCGGACTTTGGGTCATCATTGATTGATTCTAGATCCCATCGAAAGAGTTTAGACCAATATTTTACTTGAAAATAAGGTGGCGCATCTTTTCTATACACAGCTACCATTCCTTCATGAATTTATTTTGGACCATTGCCTTCTTTTGTCAGAAACTTTATTACGATACGATGTTCAATCTTAGTTGCACTCATTTTATCGACAAATAAACTGTCTCAAATCTCTGTAAACGGCACAGACCAAACACAACTTGGCACGTGTACTTCTAACAGTGACAGCAATTTTTTAATAATTTGTTTGCCATTGTCACTTTTTTGTTTCATGGCTAGGTAGATAACACAAAAATACGCCCTCGTACCTACTTAAAATTTTGTATTTAAGCTGAATTTCATTTCGCATAGAACTGGTTAGATATTGGGAGAAATTCAGCCGCGGAGAGAAGGAGTTTATCAGGAGCTGTTTTTGATTTTTATCAAATAATTCTGAAACAGCTGCAAATTTCAAAGATCTAAAAATACCAATATATAGACCGTAATCATATAGATTGATTATGTTCTATACAATTTTTTGATGTAACGCGTAATTTAGCGGCAAAAAATTGCTAAGGTAGAGTTGAACAGTGAGTTACATTTTTTTCTATATCTGAATAATGATACATTATATAATAAAATGTGTAGACATATTTTTTTAATAAAATAAAATTTAATTTTACATAACTTTTTTTATAAAGTTTCTTAATATGAAGCTAAATAAGTGTAAAAATTAAATTTGATTGAACAGTATTAACGATATTTTTATAAAAGCGGCCGGCTTTGGAATTTTTTTAAAGTTAGCATCTATATGACTGTTAACCTCTAGTTGACATGAAGTTTTAAACGTTTGTTTGACATAGATTATTGTTTTTGTTTTTACAATGTTGCCTATTCTCGTAATTAACTTCTTATAAAAGAGGTTGCATATTTTTATCCTAAAAAAATTGTCACTAGTAATAACACAGGAGATTAAAAAATTTCCGGATTTAATTTAATCTCGCGTGTTTTTTACACCAGAAGAATACAAAAAACACGTTAATTATGTAAGTGAGATGTACAGGCTGTCCCAAATTCGAGGTCAAGCTTGGGGATCTCGCTTATTATAAGAGATAGGATATAGGTTTAAATTCGGCACTTTTGCTAAATTCGATGCCGAGTAATAATCTGAAAAGAAATTTGAGCTAACTCGAATGGGTTTGGTTTTATGCTCAAAAAACTAAAAATTTCGATTTTCGTTTTTCGCGTTTGGCCTAATCTCCCTGTATATCTTTCACTTAGCTATTCATTAGTAATCCCTCTTTTTAAGAAAGGTTTCTAACAAAAGAGGCGTGCGCGGTTACACCACAGTTTACACTAGCTTATATTTTCTATTTTATTCCCCCTTGATGTTTTTGAACTCCGTTATTAGTATGGGAAATACAAGGTGTAGAATTAATATAATGATAATCCTCAAAAGAGTGAGAGAGAGGGTGAGTAGTTTGTTACAGGATCAAGTTTATATTTTTGGTTTCTACAAAGTTACAGATCGTACACGCTTTCAAGAAAATATGTTCTTTCAAGATTTTTAATACAAGAAACCTTTTTTGTTACATTACTGGAATATGTATACAAATACACTTTTTATATTTTTATGTAAGCTTTGTACAGGCTGTCCCAAATTCGACGACAAGCATGGGGATCTCGCTTATTATAAGAGATAGGATATAGGTTTAAATTCGGCACTTTTGCTAAATTCGATGCCGAGTTATAATCTGAAAAGAAATTTGAGCTAACTCGAATGGATTTGGTTTTATGCTCAAAAAACTAAAAATTTCAATTTTTGTTTTTCGCGTTTGGCTACCTTATTATTAGGAATTTTCAAAATTCGATTAAACATTATTAAGGCACCTTTTTACGCACAATACTAATACGGTATTAAAAATATTATGTGACGTTTTGTTTATTCTGAACCATCATCAGGTTTATTTTTTCTTATGGGGGTTAAGATATATTTTTATGTCGTTGGATGGAGAATGTTATGCTTTTTCTTATGGGGGTTAAGATATATTTTTATGTCGTTGGATGGAGAATGTTATGCTGATTTTAGAAATATATAACACTTTATGGTTTGATCGACTGCGAACTAAAATAATGAGAAAAATACGAAGAACAAGATTCCGCCTTCTTGGATCCAGAAAGGAATAATTACAGTAGTTCTACTTATTTAATTTGTTCAACTCGTTAGAACATCCAAAAAATATAAAAACATTGAAACAATTTAAAAAAAAAAGATTAACAAACAACTCAAACAAGTATGTCTATGTAACACGGTCATAATAGCGACAACCCAAATTTATCGATAGGTAACAACAAAATAATTACACAGACAAACAAACAAAAATTATTATAATAAATGTTCGAACAAGTTTCCTCCTTCTTCAATACAGTAACGAATTCTTCTTCTACTATTGTTTACGCTTCTTTGAATGGTTCGCCTGGGAATTTGACGAAGTTCATTAACAACCCTATTCTGGAGTTCTTCTATATTTTGCGGTGGCGTTTTATAAACCATATTTTTTAAATAACCCCAGAGGAAGTAATCTAAATGGGTTAAATCTGGACTTCTTGCTGGCCACCTAAGTGGTCCCCTATTTCCCATCCATTTATCAGGAAATTCGCCGTTAAGATATTCACTTATTATCGCAGCATTATGAGGAGGAGCTCCGTCCATTTGCCACCAGAGAGTCCATCTTTCGTTTAGCGGAACATCATCCAAAAGGTCTGATATTTCGTGTGTTAGAAATGCGAGGTAGCGTTGAGACGTTAGGATACCTTCGTAAATAATTGGCCCAAGGAGCCTATCCTTCCAGATTCCAACCCACACATTAAAGGACCGGTGGGCTTGTCCTCGCATTTGCCTGTTAATTCGTGGATTTTCAACGGACCAGTAGTGCTCGTTATTACGATTAAACATTCCATTAGTGGAAAAATTGCACTCATCCGTCCAAATTATATGAATGAGAAAGTTGCGATTTTCCAGCATTTTGGTATTAAGTTGGTTACAAAATTCCAACCGTCTCATATCGTCCCAAGGCCGAAGAGTTTGACTAACGTGTAACTTAAATGGTTTATAACGGTGTTGCTTTAACACTCGCCAAACTGTCGTTTTTGGCACTTCAATAGTTTGCTCTATTTCTCTGGTAGATGTTGAAGGATTTTCTTGAACCTAAGATGGATAACATAAAGTCATAACTCTCCAAAAAAAATGTCTGCTGAGATTAGCAATGAAGTGAGTGGAAATTCTTATAATTAGTATAATACTAACAAATAGTACCTACCTGATGTAATATTTTTTCTTCGGCATTTCTGTCTAGTCTGCTACCATATGCATTTCGAGGTTTCTGAAGACAATCAAATTCTCGCAAATTTTGGTCTAATTTTAAAAAATATATCTGGTTTGGTTGCTGCCTCTCCGGATATTCCTCTAAATATCTTTGTTCTGCTCTGACACTATTTCTATGGCAGCCATAAAATATCCTTATTATGTCTCGTTTTTCTGAATTTGAAAACATTCTATAGAAACTTGCAAATTTTAAAGCACTAACACGAAGGATCTTGCAGTTACCTATTACCCTTTTTACAATTAGAAAATGACATGACAAAAGCCAACTCCTGAGTTTTGTTTGATTCATGGGTATCGTGATATGATAATGTAATATTCAGTTTTTAATTTAAGAGTATTTTAGTTCGCAATCGATCAAATCATGAAGTGTTATATATTGCTAAAATCAGCATAACATTCTCCATCCAACGCCATAAAAATATGTCTTAACCCCGATAAGAAAAAATAAACCTGATGATGGTTCAGAATAAACAAAACGTCGCATAATATTTTTAATACCGTATTAGTATTATGCGTAAAAAGTTGGCTTAATAATGTTTAATCGAATTTTGAAAATTCCTAATAATAAGGTAGCCAAACGCGAAAAACAAAAATTGAAATTTTTAGTTTTTTGAGCATAAAACCAAATCCATTCGAGTTAGCTCAAATTTCTTTTCAGATTATAACTCGGCATCGAATTTAGCAAAAGTGCCGAATTTAAACCTATATCCTATCTCTTATAATAAGCGAGATCCCCATGCTTGCCCTCGAATTTGGGACAGCCTATATAAAGCTTACATAAAAAATATAAAAAGTGTATTTGTGTACATATTCCAGTAATGTAACAAAAAAGGTTTCTTGTATTAAAAATCTTGAAAGAACATATTTTCTTGGAAGCGTGTACGATCTGTAACTTTGTAGAAACCAAAAATATAAACTTGATCCTGTAACAAACTACTCTCCCTCTCTCTCACTCTTTTGAGGATTATCATTATATTAATTCTACACCTTGTATTTCCCATACTAATGACGGAGTTCAAAAACATCAAGGGGGAATAAAATAGAAAATATAAGCTAGTGTAAACTGTGGTGTAACCGCACACGCCTCCTTTGTTAGAAACCTTTTTTAAAAAGAGGGATTACTAATGAATAGCTAAGTGAAAGATATACAGAGAGATTAGTTTGAATTAGGAATTACCATAACATTGGTTAAATTGGAATGCGGAAAACACCCCTAATTGTCTCCATTGTTGTAGATTTTCATGTATAACCCTACGGTTTTATTTAATTGCAGATACTTTGATTGTGTACTTTTTTTGGCTGAATTTATATTCTTTATTTTAAAGGTTATACCTAAAATGACAACGTAACGTAATGATCTTTGATACAGAAACTTGATAATGTAAATAAAGACGCTGAGTCAGCAGCTGTCATAATATATATGTTATAACCTGCAACCCCTAGATAGCATTTTATCATGTTTCTAGTTTCTACACCCTATTACGAATCTTCTATAAAAGTGAACAATGTTGACACAAGTGACAAAGCTTAGGAATGTCAATACACTTATAACTAGCACATGACATGTACTGCTGCTATTACAAATCTTTAGAATTGGCTTAATCCATTGATACATAAAAGCGCATTGTCTTTGAATGTGTTTGTTTCGCTTATAAACACTTGTATACCTAAGAATTCTTTATAAAGTTTTTAATTGAGTAAAAATATAAAACTTTACACGATTACTAAACATAATAAAGACGTGAAAGTTTTGTTCAACTTCAAATATAATACTTAAAACTAATAGTTATAATATTTACAAAACATAATTATTTTACCTACCTATATAAAATAATATTATTTTTATCAGAACTAGATTAGAATCGATTATTACGAAATAAGTAATGCAAAAATTTTATAGATGGCGCTAATATGCACTATCTTGATAAAATTTCTGATTTTCAATTTTACGATGACAGAATTGCATTTATCTGCTTCATTATAATGCTTTCAGGAATTTTTCCTGTGTTTACGCCTGTTTTCAAATTACTACCTTTCCTGATGTGTGTATCATAGAAAAACAGAGCATGTAAATCAAGGGCTACTTAGAGCTTTCTGTTGCACATTATGATAACATATTACAACTACAGATTATTCTTAAGTAAGATGAAACCATAGAGAATTTACACTCTTTGAAGAGGAAATAAAATAAATAAAATTTGGAAAATTGTAACGTTAACTTCATAGATTTAAAAGATAAATAATAGTTATTTAGGTAATAAGTATGATAACAATCATCAGCTGAGTGCACCACTATGATTGAACAATACAAAAAAAGCACAAAACTACAAAAAAAGCAAATGAAACTATGAAATGTTAGTTATGTATAAAGATCGTACTGCGATGTTGACGAAGTTGTTGAATTTCTATCGTGGCGTTATTTTCATCGAAGTATTTTATTCCATAAAACCAAACTATCGCCTGTAAATGAGGATTAACTTTAACTTTTATAGCTTGGATAATAAATGTCTCAAGCTTAAACTACATAATGACAAGACATATTTCCTGTGGTATCGTTAATCTTTCCCTAGTATATCATTTGATTATTGTCTTAAAATAATTAAACACATTTACACCTTAGATTTACCAGACATCATTTGCAAGTTTTTAATTAATAGCACAGATATTTGTCATGACCAAAATTATTTACTTTCAACAATACTTCTTATCTTTAAAAAACTGGTTTTGTCATGGAAAGTAACCTTTTTCCTCCACTCGCCGAACTGTTCCTTTCTAATTTTGAAAAGAAATAGACTTTCAAGCACGTTATTATTAATAATTTTTTTACTTATAGTTAGCAGATATCTGTAACAGCAAAAGATTTAACTACTCGTGTGATTTTCCTTAATTCCCTTCATCTTATTAAATTTACTTAGGAAATCGAAAATAATCATAATCTTGCATTTTCTGATTTTTATATAACTAGTACTAGCACAATTCTTGAAGTTTGATGTATGGAAAATTTATCACTATTGATTACGTTATCCTTTCCACCTCACTTCATACAAACTTGCTTCTTAGATAATTTTTCATCCCGTTAACAAAGATAATTTAATATAAAATTACAAATTATTTATGATGTAGGTAAACTTAATGATTATCCTTTCCACATTAATAAGAAACTGCGAAATAAAATATTTCACAAATCGGCGCTTAGTAGTCGTACGACTTTAACTCGTGGCCTGTCAAAAGTTGTCCAATCATTCCCTTCACTGTTCCGGTCTCGTATATTTTTCAAAATTTTTTTAGCCTTATAATACAAACATTTCTTTTTCTTTCAAAAATAACATTAAACCATTGTTGGTTGAAACAAAATTGCTTACATAAACAAGTCGGACGTTTAAAAACATAATTGCGACACTCGTGATGGTGTTTATTAAATTAAAAACCAGCATGTCTCGTTCTTACTTTAAAATTTTAGACAATTGTAATAAAAGCTCCAAACTTAATTTACTCAAAACATCGAAATTTATATTTAGATATAAACCTCAATCAAACTCTCAATTTAGACTCTAATATACTTTATCTCCATTGTTATTATTATCTTTTTTTCTTTTTCTCACTGTATATATTTCTTAGTAAATCAGTCAATCCTCTGTTTTATCATCACCTAGCCTTAGCCAATTGCTTATCTTCTATTTAAATTAGCATTAGCAGTACCGTTACATAAGCTTCATGTGGCGTTTTATTACTTTTCCTGTAAATGTTATCAAGTTTCCTTTATGCAGGGTGTTTCATTACATTTTGACTATCTTTAAAAGCTTACATCTTCCAAACGGTTCTAGATAATGATTTTCAGAAGACAATAGATGTTATTTTTTAAGTAGGACACCCTGTATAATTAGAAAGGGCCACACATTTTTACTTTGTAACGGTACCTCAAAGATTAAAATCGCACTTCTACCAATCCAATTGTTTGTCTTCTAAATCGTCTTCTGGTCTGAACATAGGTTTGTGTGTGTGTGTGTGTGTGTATGTATGTATATATATATATATATATATATATATATATATATATATATATACACATACATATATACAGGGTGAGGCATCTAAGCTCCGTCGGTTTGTATACGAAAAATGGAAAAATATTTTTGAAATCTTTTTTTTAATTATCGTGTAGGAGCACGTTTTAAATTTATTTTCGAATATGCAGGGTGGTACATAAAAATTTTACGCATCAAAGTTATGAAAATTTAAATGGAACACCCTATATATGATGGCATATTTCGATTCTGTGGACTAAATAAAGGTCACTTACTGTTATAGTCCCTATACCTAACTCCACCTGTTGCCGAGTTATTTCACTATTTGTGAGAATGTAGATCGAAATTCAAAAGAACTTTCTGTTTTACTTCCTCTAGGAATTTTTTTCAAATGTTTTTCATTGTTTACTGAAAGCATCAAACTTTAAAATCCACCGAAGTTATTATCACAAATTTACACTGGGTGTATAAAAACTCAATTACTATTTTGACCAACATTAAAGCCAATTAACTTCCTTATTATAAATGGAACACCCTGTATTTAACACCATATTTTTATTCTAATTTTAATTCCCTACAAAACTGTATTAGGGTTCCCTATACCTATCTCTTACAGATTTTTTGTAATATACGATTTTCCAATTTAATCATTAATTTTGTCATTTTTTACTCGATTTTTTATGAACAGGTTTTGATGCAAAGCTTTTATTGCTCGAGATAATCCAACCGTTTGACTAGACTTTCCTTAACAATGACTGAAAGACGTTAATAACTGGGTAAATAACAAAAACATTAAAAATTATTATTAATTTTATTAAATACATAAATAAAAAGTTTACCTCGAGTAGGATTCGAACCTACGACCTGTTGCTAGTACCGCTAACCAACTGCGCCACCAGGTTCAAGCCCCAATCGATGTAAATTTTGTCTTTATGTATGTAGAACTGATGTAAATTCTAAATGTAATGAGATTACAGTCAAATAACTTATATTAATGGAATGTGAGCCTGCAATATCGCAAGGATTCACACATACCAAAGCATAAGTAATTTGACTGTAATCTCATTACATTTAGAATTTACATCAGTTCTACATACATAAAGACAAAATTTACATCGATTGAACCTGGTACGCAGTTGTAGCGACTCTACAAGTCGTAGGTCGAATCTACTGAGGTAAACTTTATTTATGTATTTAATAAAATTAATAATAATTTTTAATTACATATTTACCTTTGAACTTATTCGTTCATAACAAAAACATATAATAAATTAACAAAAACATTGTTTTATTGAACAAACACAGCTTAACAATGACTGAAAGACGTTAATAACTGGGTAAATAATAAAAAACATTGTTTTATTGAACAAACACAGCCGTGATAAGTGAGCAACTTCAACGTTTCAACACATGTTCAAAATGATTTTCGTTCCTTTCAAGACATAAATGAACTCACTTTTCTCAACATGCTTGGAGTAATGGAGTTACAAGCTGTTCTGATTCGCTCCTTCATGTTGTCGGGTGTGGTTGTGGGCCGCCGCGCCCTATCCACCTGTTGGGAAATTGCCTGTCCAATTCGTCCCTAACATTAGCGCCGGCGCTCCGTCTAATTGCAAATTTTTATAACTTTGATGCGTAAAATTTTTATGGACCACCCTGCATATTCGAAAATAATTTTAAAACGTGCTCCTAATGAACCCACACGACAATTAAAAAAAAATTTCAAAAATATTTTACCATTTTTCGTATACAAACCGACGGAGCTTAGATGCCTCACCCTGTACACAGAATTACCGATAAAAAATTATGACATCACTTTTAACAGTAATCACTACTCAAAACATCATGGTCTACTAAAAGGAGGTTATAAACGAGGTATAATCGTCGGTCCATCAGGTAGGGAAAAACAAATGTTATGATTACCTTATTATAACATCCAAATGGTTTAAGTTTTGAAAATGTTTATGTACAATGCAAATTTTTATATCAGCCAAAATACCAGTATCTACGATATTTACTTGCACCTATAAAAAATATCGGGTATTTAGAATACAGTGATAACAGTGACGTTATATCCCCTAGTGATTCACGTAAAAATTCAATGATTTTTGATGATGTAGCATGCCATAAACAGAATGAAATAAGGGATCATTCCTGTTTTGGCAGACACCAAAACAATGATTGTTTCTAGCTGTGCTAAACGTATTCTTCTATTCCAGAACAGCTTATACGTGATAAATTTACTAGTTCTGTTTCAACAAGATAGCACCAATCTTAAGCATGTGTATGATGATCACGTTAACGTAGATATGATATTTGATAGATTTAATGACTTGTGTTTCTGTTGCTGGCGTGACAAATTTGGATTTTTGTGATTGATAAAGATAGTGATGTTATTGCAGGTCGTTTCTATAAGGGATTTGACTGTTACATTGCATTATACATCCTACACTTGATATGTAAACATGCAGTAGCAATGGAGGAGCGCTTAGTACAAGACATTTTGTGCAACAAAAATATGCTAGTTTAAAGGAAGATACTGCACTTACAAAGAGTGCAATGGAGGCGCACTTTAAACCTATAAAACAATCATTGAAACAATTGATTACTAAGCAAGATGGTTCTCTCGTCAAAGCTGAACCATTTACATCAGAATTCGGAAAAACCGAGCCTGTTGCACATGCAAAGGAAGTTTTTTTACATCATACGCCTAAAACATCTGGAACAGGGAAGGCACCACGTATTCTTGTTCCTGACGGCATTCCACAAGTTTTAGACGAAACTGTGATTGCTGATACCGCACATGATGACGAGAGGGAGATTCCTACTTTACAACAATTGACATCAGAACTGTTAGCTGCTGGATCTCAAACAACCTTTGAAGAGTATCTCAATCAGTATGAAGGTATATTTAGAGATCCTGAAGATGAGTATGATTTAACATACGGTATACACTTTCATCCCGAAAAAGATAAATTTTTTATCGGTGATGCTGAACTAAACTTTGTTGGAGAGAATTTTCGTATCTCTCTCCCTGATGAATCATCATTAGATTATGATGGAACTCTGGGATTATATGAGCTACTATTTAAAAAAGCTCCCACGGGATACAATGGCATTTCACGCCGCACAAGTCCTGCTCGACGTAGTTATAGTCCAGATGACCAATCCAAGGAATTAATAGTAGGAAATACATTGAGATCATTAAACCATTACTTCAACCTCGAAAACGACCCGCTACATCAGATATTGCACCTCCTGCCACAAGATCTCGCACAACTTCAGTCTCCAAAAGAGGGGATGGAATGCAACTATTACGATATAATGACAAAGCAATTGAGTTTGCACCTTGAAATCATCCGAATAAATTAGGGGATTGGTTGCGGGAATTATTGGGATCAATGTCGGCAGGAAATACTAGCAATCACAACGAAATAATATACATAGCTGACGAATTACGCAAAGCGAAAGTAATAAAGTAGGATCTCTTGTTATAAACCTATTACTATATTCATTTTATTTCATTGTTACAACGACCATCACTATAGATACAACTACATATCCAGCATTGATGCCAATAGATAAATTTGGTAAACCTGTTGTTCAGAATTCTGGTGATCTTCATTATGAAAATTTCATTTCTTTCTCTGAAATAGCCAGTAAAAAGAGAATTAGTATTCTTACTGGTCTAGTTGACACTTACACCTTTCCCTGTAACGAGGGCATCGTAGTGTATTGCAAGTGGAGTCATCCAGGTATCGAGCTTAATAGAAATGATAAAAAGTTTTCGAGTGCTGACGACATACTTGATTACCACATAACTAGGAATGCCGCAATTAGAGTGACTCTACCAGAGTTTATACAGTTTGCAACTGCGACGATGTTCCATGTAGACCTCGTAGTACAATCCAAAGTCATAAAATGAGGAAATCTGATTTTGTTGAAGACCTGCACAAGCCAGCAAGAAGAAATTTTCCGCTGCGTTGTGTGGTACTTAAAGGTTTAAATGATTTGTTTCAAGCTGATTTGGTAGAAATGATATCTTATGCTCAAGTAAATAAAGGATTTCGATACATTTTTAGTAGTAATAAATGCGTTTTCTAAATATGTCTGGGCTTAGCCCATCAAACGCAAGAACGGTAAACTAATCTTAGATGTAATGAATAAACTTTTATCTGGTTTGCAAAGGACGCTTACACATACAAAGTGAAATGGGAACGGAGTTTAATAATGCTGAATTTAAAAACGTAATGAAAAAATTTAATATTAATCATTACAGTAGTTATTCCACTTTGAAAAGTAGTATAAGTGGAACGTGTAAATCGCAGTCTTAAAGCAATAATGTGGAAAACATTCAGTATGCAAGGATCCTACAAGTGGTTAGCAATATTACCTCGTATTGTTGCCGATTATAATTCCAGAAAGCATAGAACAATAGGATACAACTTGAAGAGTAGCATAGTTGAACGTGTAAATCACACTCTTAAAGCAATAATGTGGAAAACATTCAGTATGCAGGGTTCCTATAAATGGCTATCAATATTATCTCAAATTCAAATTCAAGAAAGTGTAGAACCACCGGATACAAACCTATAGATGTAACGGAAAAGAATGCTGCCTCTATTTTGAAACATTTAAAATGTCATAAGGTTCTTGACCGTAAGACACCTAAATTTAAAGTGGGGTCCTCACACCTAATCGTAGTTATGAAGTCTTTCGAATATCAGCAGTGAAACGTTCCAGTCTAATTCCTCTACATCGTGAACTACGTTTTTGAGCTCAATAATGCGGACCTCCTTCACTTGTGTTGCCACCTGTTGAAATATAATTCGGTAAATGACATTCAATTTCATGTACAAATTGTTCCAATGATATTTCTCTAAAGTCTTCTATTAATCGCTTAATACAACAAATGCACTCTACACCGTCGTCATCCGATTGAAAGTATTTCTCACACAAAACATCACTAAACGTGCCCCGTCCATACACTTTTTCATGTTCGGCATCAAATTCTAATGATTGAAATTGGCATATTAGTCTTGTAATGGAACTATTAACCTGTGTATGTCAACATCCGGCATTTCCGCCGCCGCAGGTATTGCTTTATTATAAAAGTCCATAGCAGGTACTAGATCCAATCGGTAACTGACTATCTTAAGAAGTCTCCATAACTTTTCTATCGACTTCCATCCTAAATAGCTTTCTGATTCATCACAATCCGAGATGAGTATAATTTTCTTCTTGTTAATAGTTTCATACGATATAGTTTTCTAACCCATCTTTGAAGGTGTCCATGTCCCTTTAGGTGTGTAGAAATCATTTTTAATTATCCCTTGATTGTCCATAAGTATGTGCCATTCCTGCTTATCAAACACCACTCCATCATTTTTAGATCCACCAAGTTTCACGACTGGTTCAAAATTGTATTGGGGTGACATACCGACACTAACATACTTCGATTTATTATTCGAATTATTCAAAAATTACTACACATTGTTAATTAAAATTTCACGACATCCACTTGAATTCATAACACTCACAATCTTCGTCTTTTCTACCGCTTGACGTAATATGTTCTCCATTACACGCGATACTGGTTTCACATGTACCCCCTCTGCATTTATATCCTAGTTTCCCCACTATTTCTACCGTCAAGGTTATCTGATTCACCTTGATCGCCACACTACACCTTATTTCTGCAACCCTACTGTTTCAAGGCCTTCACTCACGGCGTTTCTGCAAGGTTGGCGGTATCTCACCAGCCACTTGAAGGATATCTCCTTGAGCTTTCCGGCCCCCACATTTTTAAGGTTCTCACACCCACAAGGTTGTCACAACCTCAAGGTTCCCACCCTTCCAATGTCCTCCCCTTCTCAAGTTTACCACTTTTCCAAGGTTACACAATACCGACATCAATCATGTTATTCCACAAGGTTACCTACACATATGCTTTTTCCAAAGTCATTTTTTTCTTTAAAAGTAGGGGTAACTACATATATAGTATCGTGTTATTTTCAACAGTGTCACTATGTCTGCTAGCCCAGTGCAAAACAATTGGAATGATAGGGAGTGCTGCCAACCATTATCACTTTTTAATCTAAGTGTGCGGCGAGCATGTGAAATAATTCCAAACTGGGTGCAATTTGAAAAACAGGGACTACTGTCTTCTACGACATTAGAAGCGCTAAAGAATACATATGAAGATGTTAAGTGGAATACTGAATGGTTTGCCAACCTATATAAATGAATCCGCTACTTCCACCACCTTGCCTTTATAGGTAATTTGGGATATTATTCACACGCATTTTCCCTTCATACTCGTTATCATCTTGCTCGCCATATGCATTTATGTTATGACTGCTACAAAACATTGCAACCAAGTGAATTCCGCGTTATTGACCACCATACACATATGGATAGATGGGTCGCAATTTACCACATGTCACACCAAGAATACTGGTGCTCATCGTGTAGCGCGCCCCTAACAATGCTGCACGAGGTACATAAATATGATTCATACATACTCGGCGGTATGCGTATGCGTACGTGTATTATTTCGACAATTAGTTTTTTTTATAACGTATATATTGTATATAATAAATTATTTCCTGTTAGTATCTTGATGCGTTCTACCGTGAGAAGATGTGCGACGTGACACCAACCTTTTATTATCCTTAGTATTACAAATGTTTCGATAAACGTTTACTTACGTATCGAACATTGTCTGGAGTTCACTCACCTACATCGCTTGCAGCAGCGGGATGCATTTCCATATCTTCAGACGATACGGTTGAATGCTTCATGTGTGGAGTTCGAATAAACCAATGGCGGCCATCTGACGCTCCGCTACAGGAGCATCTCCTATGGGCACCACGTCCACGCAGATGTAATGATACAGAAGTGGAAAGGACCTTTTGCACTTGTACTAAATCAAAATGTATTATTCTAGAGAAAATCATATATCTGAATAATAAACTGATTACATTTGTACATACAACAAATAATTATATTAACATATCATTATCTTTTTTTTAATTTTATTCTAAGTGTGGTATCAGACAACTGTAAAAAATTACATGAGCAAGCCTGAAAAAAGTGAGGTAGGGCGCTCAAATAGCCTTGCAAATGTGTAGCCTTGCAAAAGCGTAAGGTATGAATGACCTACATATTTGGGCATCTTGGAAATGTGCGACTTTGGGAAAGTTGTGTATAAACATGGCCTACTTATTTTGCGTGCTTGAACCGGTGGGACCTTGAAATTGCGGTAACTTTGGAAATTGGAATGGTGGTGTGTTCCAAAAGTCTCCAGTCTTGCCTACTCTGATTCACAAAATAAAACTAATATCGTCACCAGCATATTATAAATATACCACTTACCCCTGCGTAATCCCTCATTTACACACCCTTTCCGAACTCCTGCTACCTGGTGCTAAAACCGATTATAATCCATCAAATTGTCCTGCAATCGTAACATAGCACCACTAGAATAAATACAATACATTTTATTTCACGTAATCCTAGTATCAAGTATCAAACTTAATTAGTTACACCCCCCTTCCATTTCACACTTCTTAACTTTATATTAAACTATTCGCATTGTATTCCACACAGTTCATTTGCTACAGTTACGTTCATTTGCCCTACATGATATCACATCGTTCAATGTATTTTAGTAACATTCATTACCATTAAATTTAATCCATATCACAATATCCAACAATTTCCTAAAGCAATTAATCAGGTTGTACCACCCTTAAAGTTCTATGAGTATACTTCTTCACCCATGCCTACAAATTTTAGCTACTTAACAGTTTGGTTAATAACCTGAAGATTTTGTGCTTTATGCTCAGTCGTCCATTAAAGTGGGCCAGGTTCATAAAATTATCGATTTGCCTTATTAACCAAAAATGTACCTAGATATGTTCGTTCTAAAATCGGGGTTGTTTCTTCCAGAAACTAATTGTTAAATACTCGGAAGCCAACTTGTTTTTAAATATGGAATCAAAAAGTAAACCATTATACAATAAAGTTAAAAGAAAATTTCTACAATAACAAATTTTATTACACAACCTATATTTAATTATAAACGGAAATATCTTAATGCTAATGTTAGTAACGTTATAACCTAATGAATAATTAATGTTGTGTGTAATTAATGGAATCAGAATACCTTATTCTTGATCACACTGTAGATAACGAAATGGCTGCGTTCTGGGCCAGCGTTTTGGAAACTGTTGCGTAATATTACTTCAGGGTTGATATAAATCTGGATTTGTATGCTTTATAATACCCAAATGAATAAATATCACTCTTAATTAATCGTACTAATACCGTGAATTGGATTATCGGTAAAATGACTAATTGCGTTAAAGTAAAAATTAAAAAATGAAAGGTAAAAGTAAAAGTGCCTGAAATGCAAACGTTTCAAACATTGTAAAATAACATTAAATAAACTCACCACAAAAATTACATCACTTTTAATAAAAAATATTTAACAGAGCAAAAATGTATGCTCTTCTACCTTTCAGTATCGCACAAAAAACGACGTTCCCAAAAGGTCTTTGCGCATGGCATGTCTGAAACTAAATGTGCTAACGATATGTGTGGAGGACTCCACTTTAAATAAGTAAATTACGTTTTATGCAGTTATGATATGCAGCACACATTGCACGAAATAGACGTTAGTTTCCTAGAGAGAGGTGAACTATTAACACGTTCGAAGTTTGTTACAAGCTGTTTTGCATTCCTAACGCTTTATGTTAGCGAAGGACTCAACCATAATCTGCTTGAGTATACCAGATTTCTATTCAATCTCTAATATTTATATCCAATTTATTAAACCTTCTCCAAGTCACATATAGATTTCAACCCTTGTATTTTTCATTTCTCACCAATTCATTATTTAAAAAAATAGTAAAACAATCATTATCTTACCTGGATGAAAATTGTAGTTGTTTTCTCCAAGTATACTGACAAGAACACTACACTGCCTATTTATCTTCATGTACACCATTAACATAAACAAAACCCATTATTAAAAATTATTATTAATTTGATTAAATACATAAATAAAAAGTTTACCTCGAGTAGGATTTGAACCTACGACCTGTTCTTTGCTAGAGTACCGCGCTAACCAACTGCAACATCAAGGTTCAAGCCCCAATCTATGTAAATTTTGCCTTTATTTAATAAAACCCATTATTAATTAATTATTTTACACAAAAAAACCTCGGAAATTGACAGAATCACGTTTTACAAAGTTTGTTATAGCTTCACGTTTTACAAAGTTTGTTATAGCTTGCGACCAAGTGCGATCTACGCCGAAGCCCGATCCCGACCACTAGATTGGAAACCAGAAAACCGTTTTATTTTAATTTTTTTTTGATACCAGAATTATTTTTAGTTACTATATTTTATTTAAGAAAGGGTTATATGTTAATTTTCCATTTCTAATTGTAATTATATAATACATTTTATCTGCAGTTATTGTGTTAATTTGTTCTAACCATAGACAACCCAACATACACTTCAGTGTTGAAAATTTCCAACAGAACTTCCTCTGTAGAAACTGAGCTAGCAAACCAGGGCAATTATAAAACATTATATTGTGCACTCATTCCTTTCCTAAAACACTGACGTCCTAAACATGGGTTCATGTGAAGACCAAAGCAGCAGCTGATGCGAATGTATGCACTTTTCGAATTCCACATCAGAAAAAGGTAGATAACGATAAATTATAAATTTCTGGAAGCACGGCATACGAATATGGAAGCGGGCACCATACATACTGCTATCGAAAAGACGAAACCGGCCACTACAGTAGAAATTGAGGTACCGAAGTAGTGGGCAAATTTAGTTCGAATGACGCAAAGATCTTCCGAATTGGGAAGAAGGAAACGAGCTCCTTGGCTGAAAGTTTAATGGTTGCACTTAGAAAACGTAAACTCAATTGCAAGGAATCTGTAGACGAGAAAGAACTAATTAAAACCTTAAATTTAACAAGCAGAAAATCATCTCTATCTGCTCCAGAATCAGTAAATACAGCCTCTTCCACCAAAGCAGCAAAATTCATGGACCTAAAATCAATGTTACCGTTTATTAACAAGAAGTATTATTAACAGTTTATTCAAACCTGAAGTTCCCGTTCTGATGCTGAAGCTTATTATCCGGATGAAGACCGAGGAAAGGAGTAACGTGAAATTCTGTCGACTTAATACCGTTTTAAATTTTTACCTATCGAGCATATATATATATATATATATATATATATATATATATATATATATATATATATATATATATATATATATATATATATATATATATATGGAAGGTATTAGATAAAAAAAAATTGATTTTGCTTTTTTCGTTTTCTACGTTTCAAGACATTTCAGAACAACTTGTGCCTGATGTGTATGCGCGTATGTGTGTGTGTGTGTGCGTGCGCGCGTCCGTGCGTGCGTGCGTGCATGTGTGTGTGGAGCCCTCCACGCATATCGTTTTCACATTTAGTTTCAGACATGTCATGCGCAAAGACCTTTTGGGAACGTCGTTTTTTGTGCGATACTGAAAGGTAGAAGAGCATACATTTTTGCTCTGTTAAATATTTTTTATTAAAAGTGACGTAAATTTCATGGTGAGTTTATTTAAAGTTATTTTATAATGTTTGAGACGTTTGCATTTCAGGCACTTTTACTTTTACCTTTCATTTTTTAATTTTTACTTTAACGCAATTATTTGACCGATAATCCAATTTACGGTATTAGTACGATTAATTAAGAGGGAGATTTATTCATTTGGGTATTATAAAGCATACAAATACAGATTTATTTCAACCCTGAAGTAACATTACGCAACAGTTTCCAAAACGCTGACCCAGCATGCAGCCATTTCGTTATCTACAGTGTGATCAAGAATAAGGTATTCTAATTCAATTAATTATTCATTAGGTTATTAAGATTTGTTATTGTAGAAATTTTCTTTTAACTTTATTGTATAATGGTTTACTTTTTTATTCCATATTTAAAAGTAAGTTGACTTCCGAGTATTTAACAATTAGTTTCTGAAAGAAACAACCCCGATTTTAGAACGAACATATCTAAGTACATGTAAATATTTTTTGGTTAATAAAGCAAATCGATAATTTTATGAACCTTGCCCACTTTAATGGACGACTGAACATAAAGAACAAAATCTTCTAGTTATTACCCAAACTGTTAAGTAGCTAAAATTTGTAGCCATGGATGTAGAAGTATACTCATAGAACTTTAAGGGTTGTACAAGCTGATTAATTGCTTTAGGAAATTGTTGGATATTGTGATATGGATTAAATTTAATACTAATGCATGTTACTAAAATAGATTGAACAGTGCGATATCATGTAGGGTAAATGAACGTAACTGTATCAAATGAAGTATGTGGAATACAATGTGAATATTCAATGATACTGGTGTAAAATAATTACACTTTAAATTAAATGGAGGGAGTTAAATTAAGAAGTGTGAAATGGAAGGAGGATGTAATTAATTATGTTTGATACCTGATACTAGGATTACGTGAAATAAAATGCAGTGAATTTATTCTAGTGGTGTTATGTTACAATTGTAGGACAATTTGATGGATTATAATCGGTTTTAGCACCAGGTAGCAGGAGTTGGGAAAGGAGTTAAAAAAGGTGTGTAAATGAGGGATTATAAAGGGGTAAGTGGTATATTTATAATATGCTGGTGACGGTATTAGTTTTATTTTGTCAATCAGAGTATAAGATTGGAGATATTTGGAACACACCACAATTCCAATTTCCAAGGTTTCCGCAATTTCAAGGTCCCACCGACTAAAGGACGCGAAATAAGTAGGCCATGTTCATACACAACTTTCCCAAAGTCGCACATGTCCAAGATTTCCAAATGTGTAGGTCATTGATACCTTACGCTTTTGCAAGGTTACACATTCGCAAGGCTATTTGAGCGCCCTACTTGCTCAGACAGCTATCTCATTTTTTTAAGGCTTTACGTAATTTTTTACAATCGTCTGTTACCACACTTAGAACAAAATAAAAAAAAGATAATGATATGTTAATATATTTATTTGTTGTATGTACAAATGTAATCAGTGTATTATTCAGATACATGATTTTCTCTAGGAATAATACATTTTGATTTAGTACAAGTGCAAAAGGTTCTTTCCACTTCTGTATCATTACACCTGCGTGGGCGTATTGCAAGTAATTGAGCGTACGTGCATTGTGGTGCCCATCGGAGATGCTCCTGTAGCGGAGTGTCAGATGGCCACCATTGGTTTATTCGAACTCCACACATGAAGCATTCAACCGTATTGTCTGAAGAGATAGAAATGTATCCTGCTGCTGAAAGCGATGTAGGTGAATGAACTCCAGACCACGTCCGATACGTAAGTAAACGTTTGTCGAAACAATTGTAATACTGAGGATAATGAAAGGTTGGTGTCACGTCGCACATCTTCTCACCGTAGAACACATAAAGATACTAACAGGAAATAATTTATTATATACAATATGTACATTATAAAAAAAAAACTAATTGTCCAAATAATATACAAACGCATACGCATACCGCAGAGTATGCATGAATCATCTTTATATACATCGTGAAGCATTGTTAAGGGCGCTCTACACGATGAGCACCAGTGTTCTTGGTGTGACATGTGGTAAATTGCGACCCATCTTTCCATATGTGTATGGTGGCCAATAACGCGGTATTCACTTGGTTGCAATGCTTTGTAGCAGTCATAACATAAATGCATATGGCGAGCAAGATGATAACGAGTATGGAGGGCAAATGCGTGTCAATAATATGCCAAATTACCCATAAAGGCATGATAGTGGAAGTAGCGAATTCGTTTATCTAGGTTGGCAAACCATTCAGTATTCCACTTCTCCGATAAAGATGTATGGAAGGTATTAGAAAAAAAAATTGATTTCGCTTTTTTCATTTTTTTGTACGTTTCAGGACATTTGAGAACAACTTGTGTCTGATGTGTGTGCGCGTATGTGTACGTGTGTGTATGAGCGCGTGTGAACGAGCGTGTGTGTATTTGTGTTTGTCTGTGTACGCGAGTGGGTTAGTGTACCTATATGTGCGAGTATACTCAAATGAGATAGCACTGTGCCCGTATGTGAGTGTATCGCGCGCGCCTGTATGTGCGTGCGTGCACACACTACCGCTGCTGACTCCATTTTAAGGGCGTCTATCGAAATTTATAAGCGTTTCAAAATGTAAAACGTAGCTTGCGAACAGTCTAGAATTAACCAGGGTTTACAAAGATGGCCATTGCTGTATTTATGTTACTAAGAATTAAGTTTCTGTGCGTGACTATGTAACCCTGTACTGGAAAGCTTTAAAATTTTTGCACGCTAATCGTCACTCTTTTCACTATACATATATATATATATATATATATATATATATATATATATATATATATATATATATATATATATATATACAGAGTGAATCTTATCTAATCCGCCATAATTAAAGGAGTGCTAGAACTCATCATTCTAAGCAAAAAAGTTCATATGTACATGGGTCTGGAAATGCTTCGTTTCCGAGATACAGGGTGTCAAAGTTGAAAAAAGAAACCGCGTTTTCTTCAATATCTTTCGACTGTGTCGAAATAATTTCATGAAATTTTGTATGTGGAGGTTTTTTGGGATGACAAATTTAAATTTGTGGTCCATTTAGTTGTGGTTTCTAGGGGGCGCCAGCGGCAACCATTTCAACCCCTTTAAATCGTCGCAATTTTTTTGTGCTACACTGTATACCATTTTGGACTAGAAAAATCGATCTTCCTATCTTTTCTACTAAAAAAAGGTATATCTTAGTGAAGTCGCTAGGATCACCCCTTTCCGAGAAAAACGCATTTAAAGGTCATGATGCATACACATTTTCGGAGGGTATTCTTTTGACAGGTTTAACAATGGGGATTCTTACTTGTTTACTTATGTGTCTGCTCTAGCAGAAAAGATTTGAATTTGTCATCCCAAAAAACCCCCATATAAAAAATTTCATGAAATTATTTCGAAACAGTCGAAAGATATTGAATAAAACGCGATTTATTTTTTCAACTTTGACACCCTGTATCTCGGAAACGAAGCATTTCCGGACCCACCTACATATGAACTTTTTTGCTTAGAATGATGAGTTCTAGTACTCCTTTAATTTTGGCGGATTAGATAAGATTCACCCTGTATATATATATATATATATATATATATATATATATATATATTCTTGTGATAAAGTTTACATAGGAACATCTTTACAACCTTTAAAAAATAGATTAACACAACATAAATCTGATGTTCGTGTTAAACCTAAAAGTACTGCTTTGGCTAAACATTCAAACGATTTAGGACACATCTTTCAATATGATAACACAAAAATTTTAGATGTAGAATCAAATTTAAAAAAACGTTTAATTTTAGAAATGTTACATATAAAATTAATAACAAAATTTCTTGTAACAGTAAAAAGATTTAGAAAGCTTACCCATAAATTATAATAATATGTTGGAAAATTTAAAATAGTAACCTTGTACATTATTTGTCATAATTGTCAATTTTTAATATTAATTTTAGTTCCTTTTGTTGTTAAATTCCACTGATGATGAATACAACCGTATTCGAAATATATGGAAATGTTGAAGTTTGTAGTTCGTTTTTATTGACACACGTACCATAGTGAAGAAAGAGGAGAAAAAAAATTTTTATTAAATATTCGTCAAATAACTTTATATTAATAACTTATATGTATATATATATATATATATATATATATATATATATATATATATATATATATATCATTATATCATTAATTCTATAACGTCACTACTAAACGTTCTTGCCAAACCTTCTTAAAGTACTGCGAGGTATGTAATAAAAGACAGATTTGTGATGCTGGTCAACTCAACATTAAGGGAATGAACCAATTAACAAATCATTATTTACTGTTACTGCAATAATATTGAAATTGAGAAACATTCGTTAAAAATGATAATCATAGAAACACTAATCCTTCATGCTTTTAAAATAACTACAATATTCAATAATTACAAATTACACTGGTGCTCATGTGTCCAGGTATATGGGTAATTCCACATATTTAACCACAATCACAAGAAGTACTGCCGTTTTCGCCAAGTTTATAGTGATCGGAGCTTTGTTTTTCTCGTTCATACCAATCGTTTAGTCTGTGTGATGAATAGAACGTTTCCGCATTTCAAGGATTACCATTTGAAGTGCGTCCCTCTACAAGTTGAGACTGATTTCAAGAGTTCTTCCATCTCTCCTAATGTGCTTATTATAATAACTCCTTGTGATGCCCTATATTAACTCAATTGGATTGAAAACGCAAAACTGTGTGGCCATGCTACTCTGCAAGTTGATCAATATCCGCTTTATTCCACGAGGTGTTCGGGATTTTTGTTAGCAGCGTGTTATAATACGTGCATTGTCTAGTACGACTACACTGGGTTCTTTTAATTTTATTGATAATTGATTTTCGAATCAATGTAAACAGTTTTCACGATCATTCCCCATGGTAATCACCTGTACTACTTTTTAACGTAAATATGTGATCTGCATTAGAAATGAATCCGTTTTCACAGCTCGTGTGCAGTACACTGTATCTACAACGTCAATATGTAATGTTTGTATAAGAAATAACAAATCTCACCTTCTGCCGTCAGTTTTAATGCTTTTAGCACTTCTTCTATCATCATCTTGCCATGATATTCCAATCGTGCCATTTTTAAAAGTCCAAGTTTCATCTAAGAAAACAAATTGGCGGGAACCGCTTTCCTTTAACGAATAGTATTTTCGTAAAATATGGATTATCTTCGGGGCAATCTCGGATAAATCCATCAAACCTCGGCGTGGTTCATCTTTTTTCTATTTGAAACCTGTTTATTGTAATATTACGTACAAGGACGTGTTACAGCCTCCAAAAATTTGTCTGGCTTGGAGTTTGACTAGGATAGTTACATGCTCCTCTTAAAATACAAATAAACAAGTATAAATACTTCACCGCAATTGAAACATTACTGTTTTAATGTATTCTGTATATTGCCTCATGGATAGACGTGGTATTTAAGGAATTTGTGTATGTTACTTTTTTATTTCGCAACGTGTTCTTTCCGGGGAGCGAGCGTTTGAGTTTGTTTGACAGCTTGAGAAATTCTACTCACCGCTAATTTTGTTCTGAAAATGACTGTAAATGGAAAATCGGGGATCGTAAAAGCAAAATAAACTGTCAGCAGTTGTCAAAAACGTTTGGCATCGATATTAGTGCAGTTTACGGAATAGATAGTATAGATCTTAAAGAAGCCAAAGTAACTACATACTTGTCTATATTGTAATTGCGTTTTATCCCGTCGATGACGTGCAACGCTTTAGAAAATGAACTGTATATATATATATATATATATATATATATATATATATATATATATATATATATATATATATATATATATATATATATATATATATATATAAAATATATACTGATATCGATGCCAAATGTTTTTGACAGCTGCTGACAGTTTATTCTGCTTTTACGATCGCCAACTTTCAGTTTATAGTCATAGACGCTCTTAACATAACAATCTGTTCTTTTTAGAACAAAATTAGCGTTAATTATATCTTACTGTTGCGGTGCCAAGTGTTTTTGAATTTAGGTTCACTTGCCTATTTAAAAGCAATAAAACTGACGGCAGAAGGTGAAGTTTGCTATTTCTTATACAAATGTTACATATTGACGTTGTAGATACATTGTACTGCACGCGGGCTGTGAAAACGGATTCATTTCTGGCGCAGATCACGTATTTGCAGCACTGGTGATTACCATAGGGAAATGAATTGTGAAAACCTTTTACGTTGTTTCCAAAATCAATTACTAATAAATTTAAAAGAACCTAGTGTAGTCGTACTAGACAATGCACCATATCATAACACGTTGCTAATAAATATTCCGAACACCTCGTGGAATAAAGCGGATTTTGATCAACTTGCGGAGCAGTACGGATACACAGTTTTGCAATTACCTCCCTACCATTGCGTTTTCAATCCAATTGAGTTAATATGGGGCATCACAAAGAGTTATTATAATAAGCTTATTGGGAGAGATGGTAGACCTATTGGAAACGGTCTCAAATTGTAGAGGGAAGCACTTCAAATAGTAACCCCTGAAATGTGGAAACGTTCTATTCATCACACAGAAAATATAACAAATGACTGGTATGAACCAGAAAAATAATTAGCTATTGCAGATATAGCTTCGATGATTACAGGCTTGGGCGAAAACGACAGTACTACACGAGCACCAGTGTAATTTGTAATTATTGTATATTGTAGTTATTTTAAAAGCACGGAGGATTAGTGTTTCAGTGATAAATTATTATTTTTAACGAATGTTTCTCAATTTCAACATTATTGCCGTAACAGTAAATAATGATTTGCTAATTGGTTTAATGTTGAGTTGACCAGCATCACACATCTGTATTTTATTACATACCTCGCAATGCTTTGAAAAGGTTTGGCAAGGACTTTTAGTAGTGACATCATAGAATTAATGACGTGCAACGCTTTTAGAAATGATTATATTATATACGGGTATCAATCTTGCGATAAAGTTCGGTATGTGGCTTATTTCAAGAGATATCCCCTATACACCCTATACAGGGTGTTACATAACTCCGTTATAAACCAGACATATGATTTTTTAAATGAGAACCCCTGAATATTATGCCAAATTCGGATTACCTACATTTTTTCGAATCGTTTGATATAAGGTTTTGCTACGTTAAAAGTTTTGGACACGTTTATATTAAAGTCGTAGCTAAATCAACGCCCTCTAGCTTCCTGTACGTTACAGAAAAAAACAATTTTTTACCTAGTCGAGTTTCGTAATATGATGTAATATCCCCTCATTCGATTAAATTTCAATTATGTTCTCTTTTGTGTACAGGGTGGATCGAAACTCAGACCTTTCATTTTCTTTCTTCTTTTAAATGGAACACCCTGTATTTAATAGCACAAACAGAATCTTTGATTATGTAGTTTTAATTTTTGTTAAGCGTTCCCTATATCCAAACTTCATAAAAACAGAGTTATTTTGTAATATTTATTATAAACTATAATTATTAATCTATTAAAGCATTTAACAAAAAAACATAAATAATAAATACCGATATCATTTAAAGTAGAGAAACTAATTATTTTTACTAAATAAAACCAGACACCAAAAGTACATCCAATCCTAACCGTAATATTAAACTAAATGTTCAAAGTGTTCAATCACCATTAACATGAATGCAACGCTGCAGTCTAAGTTCAAATGATTGACTTACATTTCTGAGTATTTAACTTTAACAGATCGAAATGATGCTCTAATTCTCTCTGTCATGTCCTCTCTGGTAGTCGGGGAATTTCTATAAATCTCATTTTTTATAAAATCCCAAAAAAAGAAATCAACTTTTATTACATCGGGAGACCGAGCTGGCCATTCAAATGGTCCGCCTCTACCGATCCATCTGTTTTCGAATTCGTTATTTAGATGATCTCGTATGGGCGCAGTATTATGGACAGGCGCATCATCATGCAAATACCGCATTTGTTGTCGAATGTTAAGTGGAATTTCTAATAAAACTGGCAGATGATTCTGAAGATAATTTAAATAAACAGCACCAGTTACCCGTTCATCAAAGAAGTATGGTCCTATCACATGATTACCTCCAATTCCACCCCAAACATTTAACGACAACCTCAATTAGCTATTATGGGTTGAAACGAAATTTGGATTAGAAGCTGCATAATAGTGAAAATTATGTGGATTCACACATCAATTTTTGTGAAAAGTCGCTTCAACTGCAAAAAGCACAGAATCAAAGAAAATTTCTCTGGCGATTGATTTTAGATTGAGCACATCCGCAAAACGTTATTCTTCTTTGAAAATCACGGTCAAGTAACTCTTGATGGAGTTGAATATGATACGGATGTATGTTTTTTAAGAATTCTTTGAACCGTGCCATGAGTAATATGTGGCTTTCGTGAAATATTTCTTACACTTGTATGTGGATCCTCTCACTCTGCAATACTTAGCAATACTTTCATTTCATTTTCCTCAGTTAAGGCTGTTTTTGCTACTCCTATTTTATCGTAATTTATTGTACCAGTGCGATTGAAACGATCCATTAGTTTATCAAATACTCTTTTGTTGGGTGCCTTGAGGTCTGGAAAACTTTGATGATAAGATTTAGATGCCAGCAAACAGTTTTTGTTACATTCACCCCGTACCCAAATCGTGTCCACTATTTCTTGAGTAGAAAAATGTACACGATTCATCTTAAAACACTTCTTACGTTATTGGAGAATTACTGCTATATTTAAGAAGTAAAACATACAAACGGTAAACAACTGACGTTTACGTTAAATTTTGTCAACGCTTACTGAGAAAAGGTTAATAACACATTGTAATAGATTAATTATAGTTTACAATAAATATAACAAAATAACTCTGTTTTTATAAACTTTGGGTATATGGAATGCTTAACAAAAAATACAGGGTGTTAAGAAAATGAAAGGTCTGAGGGGATATTAAATCATATTACGAAACTCGATTAAGTAAAAAATTGTTTTTTTCTGTAACGTACAGTAAGCTAGAGGACGTTGATTTGGCTACGATTTTAACATAAACGTGTCCATAACTTTTAAAGGACTGTATAACGTAGCAAAACCTTATATCAAAAGATTCGAAAAAATGTGGGCAATCCGAAATTGGCACAATATTCAGGGGTTCTCGTTTAAAAAAATCATATGTTTGGTTTGTAACGGAGTTATGTAACACCCTGGATAGTTCAAGATTATTTCAAAATATAGTCCTTAAAGACATCTATTATTTTTCTTAACAACATTTTTTGATATTCCTTGAAATAAGCCATATATCGAACTTTGTCGTAAGATTCATACATTCTATTTGAAGTGAAGGGCATTTATCAAGTTTTAAAGTTTCGAAATGCAGTAAACTGTTTGTAAGAAATCTAAAATTAGTTACAAGCTATGAAAAATCTCAACTACTGGATTTGTACTGTCGAAAATTGGACATTGAAAATAAGTGGGTGAAAACAGTCACAAGCGTATTGTAATTCCAGCTTAGCGTATCCTAGAAATTTTAAACCTCTGCAGTAACTCTAGCGCCTTAAATACCGGAAATTTGCAAATGTGCATGCAAATTCGCTGTTCGTCTCATACTACATATAAAAAACAGACAAAAAATATCGGTTATCCGTAAGGAAAAACATCACAACCTCATCTTTAGCACAACCCGTTTAATCGACATTTACACAATACACAGACACAGGCACAGATGCAGGCACAGATGCAGACGCAGACGCGGACGCGGACGCGGACGCGGACGCGGACGCGGACGCGGACGCGGACGCGGAC